>VXBO01009346.1:129698-199199 GCA_013400135.1 Rhinoptilus africanus
TCTAGAAAGATATTTTCTTTAAATGACATTGGAAGTAATATTTAATTGTAAATTGTAAAAATGTAAAAATTATATAACACATCTTCCTTACTTTTTCCTGGGGAAATATTCAATGGCTGACCAATGTTCCAGTGTCTCTGCTGTGATAAGTGCAGTGGATAAACAGCATGATGTCTGTGAAAAAAAATAAATGAAAATCCTAAGGTAATTTTCTTTGTGGGGAATGTTCAACTAATAACAGAGCACACAGCTCCTCCAAATACCCAAATTCTCTCTTCTCCAGTAATGTGTGTACAAACAGAAAATACCTGCAATAGTCTTTAAAATAATTTACAAAACCATAGATTCTATTAACTGACATTGATCAACTCCTATATTCAATATAGATTCCCAATACCTTATAATTTTCTGGCAATCTAACTGACTTCTTGAAACAGACCTACAACATACTCTCCTGCTGTTCCACCCAAAGGACTACTAATTTTCAGCAGATAACAACCAGAGTAAATCAAAGCAAATTTGATTATCTGTAGTGGCTTCACATATTCTCATCAGATGATGGTTTCTTTGTGATTTTTCTTTGACTATACACAGTTGGAAAAACTTGACCTAAGTAAAGATCATGTATGCCAAACTACTTGAAGAATAAAAGTTCCA
Source organism: Rhinoptilus africanus (assembly GCA_013400135.1). Taxonomy (NCBI): domain Eukaryota; kingdom Metazoa; phylum Chordata; class Aves; order Charadriiformes; family Glareolidae; genus Rhinoptilus; species Rhinoptilus africanus. The sequence goes on from VXBO01009346.1 coordinate 130,356, forward strand.
AAGTGCTAGTTTGATTCTATCTCTTGTCTACTAATCCATTCTAAGGTTATTCAAAAGAATAAGGAATTCTGAAGATAGTAGAATTGAACTAGTCTATGTCATAGTAGAGTTGAACTTGGTTATTATGTACAGTCATATTGATAAATGTAGTTGAATATTAGTTTCTGTTCTTCAGGCTAATTCTCTGTACTAATGAGGAGACTAACAGATGATAAAATACAGGGCATGTACCTATGTTTAATGATACTTCACGTAAGTTGCTACACTGAAATCCTGATTGAGGATGGTAAGCCAAAATCCCGTGTTTTATACATGGACCTCATTTTGACTGACCTGTATGTTATGGAAAGAACGACTGGAAGTCTTGTAAGCTACTGTGATATTCATGCAGACTGGTTTGAACTGGGCACGTTGTGAAGTGCCCTTAGTTGGACTGTGGTATGGCAACACTGGTGCACTGTGGGCCATGGTTAACTGGGCTGTTAATCATAAACGATACTACTTACCATCTTACTTCCTATCTACGCAAGCGTTACAAAAGTATTGTGTCTCTACCAAATTGATTAATAGTTCTCATATGCTTTCTCTCCGTTAATTGACACTGTTCTGAAGGTACTATCTTTTGTAATACACTAATGAAAAGTTGCAAGCTTTAGGGGTCACTGCTAGTATCTATTATTATTTCACACACACACTATTAAGAATTATCTCCGCTGCATAAGTGTGAAATATCACCTAAAACTTCTGTGTGGATAATGCCTAATTTTGCCAAGTCTTTCATGTTGGCAGCACAAATACTCATGCAATTACACATTCTTGAATGTAATTAAGTAAATTCTATTTTCCTGGGCTAGTTTCTTTCTAGTGAAGTTAATTAGAAATGTTGTTTCTCTTATCAAAGTGGACTTGTGTTCACCGTGTGGGCAGTCAGGCAGAAGCACTGTCTGAATAAATTTTTTTCATTTGCTCCAGGCATAGATGCACAGAATTTGAATAGTTATTTTATAAAGCATGTATGAATTTCAAAAAGAACCTGTAGGTGCCTCATGATCAAGAAGCAACTGCCAGAATCTTACCTCAGGGCAGAAACTGTAGCAAAAAGGGTTAGTTGTCACCGGTGCTTCCTATGGGTCAGCTAGAAGACAATAAACACAAGAACAGTCATTGAAATCACACCAAGGTATATGCATCGTTTATCTGTAATATACAAAAGACAAAAACACAGCTATCAAAATTTCAGACTTTTTGTATGGCAATGCAGACAAGAAACAGAACTGATCCAATGGTAGACTGAAATTAAACTATTGTGAATTGATTCAGTGCTGATAAGTGATGCATTAGGGTAAAATGGCTCACTAAGCACATTAAAGACTAAGTGATAAAACCACCTTGTCATTCTGTTTTTCTGCACATTTAAAAAAACAATGTAAATGAGTGGTTTATAAATAATGCTCGATATTCTGGTCATGTCATAAGATATCATCCAGCACAAAAAAAAAGCATGCTTCCTTCATTTGTGACTATATTTTTAATGGCAGTGAAGTGTGAGGACAAAAGGGTAAAAACACATCCGGAATTGCTATAGCAGGACGCTGAACAGAACAGAACTATTGCTGTAAATTAGGCTTATTTTACAAATGGGAAAAAAAAAATTAATTTCACAAAACATAGTGCAAACAGCAGTTGGTTCAGCTCTTTTTTTGCGGACCAAGACCTTCCACAGCTTTGTTAACATGGTCAATTGAACAGAAAGTAGAGAGAGCTGACTTGTTAATTTGCTCATGTCTTCATGAAATTAGTTAAATCTTCCAAGCCTGATCTATTTGCAAACATTTTTTTATTGCATATGTGCTTGCATCTGTGTGTGCACCTCTCATATAGCAAACTTTCGTGTCAAAATTCCATTTAGTATAGACCAATTTTTCCCAATTTAACATAGTACTTGGAATGTGAACAGCTGAAGGCTGCACATACAAGCAGTTTTGTGTAGTCTGACACTGACTTGCAGTCAGCCTTATGGTGAGCCACAGAATATTAACTCAAGCTATATGTTTATACATAAGTACATACATACACACATATGTACAAACTCATACATATATATACACACTCATGTTTGTATTCTTGAATATAAACACGATTTATATTCAAGCCAACTCTGCTTATAGTCAAGCTACCTCATGAGAATTATAATTTTAGATTTCTCTACAAATTCAAAGCCAATGCCAGTTTTGATATAGGTTTCCTATAATTTAGAAAGTCATAGAAATGCACCACAGTTCATTCTTGAGTTACTTCTGACTGATCTGTGCTCTTGCATCAAAAATCCAAGTAATTCATATTTCCTGGTTTGAGGGAGAAATTTGAGGTTTGATTAGCTTAAAACTTTTTTTTGAGGTATTTCAATAATAACTACAATTCAACAGAAAATGCAGCAGTCCGAACACCAGATGAGACACAAGAGAAAACTGTTGTTAATATAGCTACTAATTTGCAAGGAAGTATCTGCCCCAGTCCTACAAAGTAACAGTGTTGTCATGATACTGTACCTTAAATCTCTCATTCCTTAGACAGAGATCGAAATCTAGTGAAGGTCATATTGAATCCTAAATATTGTCAGTTTTCCAGAAGCTTTCCAGAACTATTTAAATGCTAGTCTCATAATTCTTAGTAATTTTTACAATTTTGTTAAGCCATTATGAATAATGTTATAACAGAAATGATAGGAAAGATACGCAAGAAGATGTATCCTGCTGTCTTTCATTCAAAATATGCAAGAGTCAAGGGAAGCATACATAGCACTGCTTGAGTTAACTTCACAGATGTCCTTTAGATACATGGAAGTTACATGTGGCTGATATGATAGGAAGTTATTTGTGATTTGGTTTTAAAAATGACCTTACTGCTTCCTTTAGCAGCATTTCTTACTCTGCACTGAAGTTAAAATTCTTCAGGAAGCACTCAGGAGTTCATGCACAGCAATGTGTATACAAATGCCATCTACATAGTTCAGGAGAGCTTGCAAAATTTCCTTCCGTCCTTAAGCTTTCCAAAAATGGATGCTGTTTCAGCATCGTTTTTGTGCTCCTACTCAGTCAAGACTGAATAACAGCAGTGAATGAATGATTGCTTGAATTTACAGTCCTGAGACTGTAAATTCACAGTCTAGGGAGCTTAGAAGTGGCAGGCACTAAAATGGAAATGATTGGGTTTTATGATTGACAGTGTTTTCTTATAAAAATACAACCTGGTAACTAATTTTCTGCTGGCCAGGTTCTCAAAGAGAACCTCTCTGTTAGCAAGGTACTTTGACACAATATCAGGTCATACATTAATTTACATCTCCAGCCTTTGCTATTTCTCTTTACAGGTTAAATTTAAAGGACTTACAAGTGAAAAAAAAAAAAAAGAGGGAGGAAGAGAGGGGTTTTTTTTATACTCTGGAACAAGGTAAATGAAAAAAGAAAGCATAAACAACCTCTTTTAAAGGTTTGTTTGATGTCTTACTAATTATGCCAGGATCTTCTGATCAGAGTTCTTCAATATCCACTGAATTAATTATTACTTAAATTTGAATAGCACAGGAGAAATATAGATGCTGTAGCTTGGGTTTGGGGTGTTCAGTAGCCTTCGTGCAGAGAAAATATTATTGTAAGGAACATCAGATTTGGTCCATTGTTTTTATTGTGAATTCAATGTACATTTTATTTTAGCAATGGAAGTAATTTCAAATGTTCAACTGTGCAGACTGTGCATACAGTAATGAGCTACTGAGTTTTTTCTGTTCTATTTTTGTTCTAAGCAGATCAGTACATTGCTATTTATTTCTATTTTAGAAGTCATCAGTTAATTTGAATACCTTTTTTGGACGATGACCCATTTGGTTGGCTTGCTTGTGAAGCGGGAACGGAAAATTGCAATTACTTTTATCAGCCAGTTCAGTTCTTTGTCCTTGATTTGCAGCAATAGATGTGAATCAGTCATGCAGCATCTTCTGTAAGGTTATTGATGTGCTGCAGCTGCAAAACTCCTTGAGGCAAATATATGGAGACGGGGCTCAAAAGACCAAAGGATGAAATCATCATGAGAGAAAAGAGATGGGAAATGAATGCCAGTCAAAGTGAAAGCCAACGTCAAGAAATAGTACTCCAACAGCAGGACAAAAAAAATCTAAGATCCTGAATAATCTTTATGGATTAAATATTGGGAATAATACGCTAGAAACATAAAAGAGGCTTTGGGTGGTAATGGTATAGTTGTATGCATGCCTAATTCTGCAGGCCTTGACGTGAATCTGCCAAGGTCAAAGCCTGGGATAGTCTGTCCCAGAGCTGTCTGTGAGCAGACAGTGCCTAAAAAACCCCTCTGGTGTGCAGTTCCTCTGTTGCACCCACCCTGTGCTCCTGGCACATGAGACCTGTCCTGACACCTTTTGTAGTAGACTCCCCTTGACATTTTCATTGTTCTCAGGGAGCTCTGGGAAGAGTTGATTACCTGAGCATGTTTGAGGGATGTAGGTAGTGCTGCTGTCTGTGATGGTATGGCATCCATACAGATGGATCCACCTCTACCACTGCATGCTGGGCAGTGGGGCCAGGCAGGTATAGAAGAGCTCTGCCTTTCCCTCACAGTGAGGGAATACATTATGGATAGTCCTCTTCGGCCAGAGAAGGGGTGGTGATGCCTGGAATCACTGTCCTTGTTTGTGTCCTAAGGCCCATTAACAACTCGCTCTTTCATTTCATGCAGACAAGGGATTTTTTAAATATAATCCGATTAGTGTATTATGTAAAGTCAATGCATTCGTATGTATGTTTCAGTGTTTGCAATATTGGATGTTTGGCTTATAAACATTCTGGAAGTTGGAAGAACAAATATGATTCGTTGTGCAGGTACTATAGTTTAATACAACTCTGGATGGCTTATCAAAGTCAAATGGCCCTAAAAAATGGCATTCAGACATACTGACGGTAGCAGCAATTCACCGTTATTCTGATTGCGACATGGTATTGCTTCTCACCGAAGTTCTACTCTACTGGTCACATTTTGCATCTTCTAAAAATAGGCAGCCCTCAAAATCAATTCACAGAAACAGAATTTATGAAAATGATCTGAACAAGGAAAGTTAATGGTAGTAGAAATGAAATACGAATTCTAATCAACAAGATGCTGTTATGTCAAATATATCTCAGTTAAAATGAATATAGGGACAATATACTTTGTTGAGATAAAAAACAGACATGGGAATAAAGTCTATTTCTTATTATGAAACTTCTTAAAAAGTGACAAGAAAATGGCTTAAAACAGAATGGATGCTGGTCACCAATAGCCCGTTTTGTATAAAACTCAGGATCTTAAATAAGACATACAAGATATTTGATTAGTATAAATACATATTTTAGAAGCTTTCTGAGCAGTCATTATAAGAATGATGTGATTCTTCATCAAATTTTGTAATGTAATTCAGATTCTTCTACCCTCTATTTAATTGTATATATACAACACAATATTTCATGAAGGGTCTAGACAAATGACTGAGAATTACACTTCAGTTTGTATTTACAGAATGCCCGAAGCTTCTAAGGCAAAACTTTTGGGCTTCTGTATTTTGAGTTTAGTCACTGCTTATCTTTCAGCTTTCTTGGAAGTAGCTAGTGGCACTACTACTGAGTCCCGCTGAGAACCAGGGAACCTAAATATCACTGTTAATGTTGTATATTATTGAGATACTAAGCCAAGGTTGCAAATGTGAAGAAAATACACTCAGAAGTAATACTGGCTGTGTTATAAAATCGAACTCAGAAGTTATGTCTGAGTTATGCTTGGTTGAATCATCCAGGGACCTGTTAATGCCAAGAAACTGACTGATGGAGTATATCAAATGACTATGATATTCAGGGTAGTTCCAAACAAGGATATTAATTCCTCACTCTGTAGTTTTTTGTTTTTAGTAGGGCTCACATACAGAGGTTATGTCTGAATATCATCGTCTCACTAGTTGCCCCCGAATGGCTATGCCAATCATTTTTCCTGTGCTAACAAATTCATTAGGGCTATTGATTCTTATAGCTGCTTCTAGCTCATCAGAGTGTTAGTTCTACTGGTTTGTAAGTCTAAGATGTTGCAGCAAAATAATAGTGGTGCATCAGTTCCGTTTTCTCATGATGAGCCCCTCTTTGTCCCTTCAAGCCCCCATTTTTTTGTAATTCTTAACTCTCTCAGTGAGCTGTTGTCCTTTCCATGTTTTTCCCCCTCAAATACAGTATCAGTAACACACTCTCCAGAGAAGAAAAGCATCTGAAGGGAAGGCATGTTCTCTTGAATGAATCTCAAGGATACTTTTCTTAAGACTATTTAAGTTGTTGCAGATCTAAATTGCCTATTGGTTGGGGTTTTTTTGTGAATTTAGAGAAACTTTAAAGGCATCTGTATGGGTATAACATAGCCATTGAGAGGACCACAAGAAAGAGCAGAGCACTCAGTCCAAAACTGTCCTGAAACTAATGCTTATCGGAGTTCTTCAACTTGCAGGTTGCCAAAATGTTGTCAATGGAAGTGTGAATAATTAACTTGATTCTCATGGCTTTCTTCTATACAGGCCCCAAAAGTAGTCCTAGTGACTTCCTCTCCCTGACTGTAGTGTCAGAGATGAGTGTATCAGCCTCTCCTGACTCTCCCTTCTGTGGGTTCTCCTACCTGGGAAGGGAGGCAGCTCCAACAGGGCAGCTATGCAGCTGTGAGAAGCCTTGACTGAGGATCTTGCCTTCTCTTGGAATCTACTATTGAGCTGAGCTCCTGCCCTTGGTTTCTGCCTGAGCTACGTTACAGGGACATGTAGTATCATACTGCCTTGACTCTGATTTACCGTCTTGGCTCCCTGTATTGACCTCGGGCCTGCTTCATTGCCGGGGCTGGTGTGGCAGACAAGTTTCTTGGACACCTGGGTCACTGTCTCAGCCCCGTGTTGCCCTCCACGTTCTGACGTGGCGGATCTGTGCTCTTGTCAGAGGGCTGCTGCCTCTATCATCCTTGTGGTGCTTAGTGCTGGTTCACCTTCCCTTGCAGAGCAGCCTGCCCTTGCTGCTTCCTGACGTGTTTGTAGAAAACTGCCAATGAGAGCAAATTAGTCTAAAGCGATGAACATCATCTAGGAGAAGGAGAAGTGCTTATTAATGCATTTTGCTCAAGCACGCAGTCAGGAAAAGCAAAAGGGCAGAAGAATGAGATACATTTTATTATTTTTTTTAACAGTTCTCTGTTAGCACCTGGCAAGTAAAGGATATTATCTTGAAAGATTTTAATTTAATTTCTGATTTTTTTTGTCATGTAGGGTATTTTTTTTTGCCTCTGGAAGATGATTTGGAGACCTAGGTATTATATAAAAACATAAAATGATCTTTCTGTTCTGGCTTTCTCTTTAAATATTACATTTTTCCTCAGCTGAAGCTTCTAGAAGGTAGAGGAGAACCATTATACATGGAATATGCAAATTGAAATGTCATCCTTCATTTGAATTTAATCTTTGACATTTCCCTTTGAAAGAGACTGTGCTTGGATATTAACACATGTTGGCAGAGGTCTGCAGTAATTAATATGTACAAAAGAAGTTGCTAACAAAACAAAAAAGAGAATAGCATGCAAATATTAAGCTCAAAAAGGTCTTTGATATAACCATTGATGACAACACCTGCTTGCAGACAGGAAAACTGATAAACACCATTGAAAGGAAGAGCGGGACTAAATTTGTCTTCTGAATTCAAATTTTCTTAAAATATAAGGAATTTTGAATTCTGCCCATGCTAAATTTTGAGTTTACTAATATAAATTGATGCCTGCAGATATTAAGCCTGAAGGTAAAGGAACCTTACTTTTTTTCTAAGGTTCTGATAATTCCTTCTATTCCAGAGTTTCCGATGAAGGTTTTTTGAGATGGCTTAGAGTAGCTACTACATTGCCAACAAGTGGACACAGCATCAGGTTACCAGAAAGCTGAGATACCAGGAAGAGCAGTCTGGCACCTCTGTAACACCATACTCCAGCATGGCCATTTGGTAGGGAAGAAATCTGTTGGGGAGGGAAGGGAGGGCTACTTGTTCATACATTTATGCATGATAGCTAGACATACTAGAAATGCTGCTTTCTGAACAGCAGTGAAATGGACATCAGAGAGTTCTCCAGGTCGGCTTTGGACAGATATCAAGAGTCTTAAATTCTTCCCAAAGTATTTTCGTGTTTACCTCTCTTTTATTTTTTTTTTTCCCCCCAACTCAAATCATATGCACTTACATGAACACTCCTATTCACATATGATGGAAATAAGATATTTCTGTATCTGAGTTTGTTAGCAGATCTCATGGGTAAAGTTTCACTTAACCACAATGCGCTGTCATCTTCTATGTATCCTCCTAAACTCCAGAATGCTAATGGGTGGTAAGAATAATGTAAACAAAATAATGTATGCCGTATGGGCACAAACTCCACTAAACCTGTAGTCTTTTCTTGATTCTTGGTGGCTCTGGATTTTGATGACTAATTTGTGTCTGCTTTAGAGCTAAGAAACAAATTGAGAGACTGAGGCAAAACACTGAGGTCGCCACTGTCACTGTGTTGAAAAGAACTGCATGTGGCAGCTGAGTCTGACACAGCCCCATCAGTGAAGTTGTCTGCAGTCCACATGTGTCTTCAGCAGAGCAATAAGGAAGGATTAACACCTACACAGTGACAGATCCTCCTTCCCCTTCCACATAGTCTCCTTGCAGTTGGATCTGCTTATCTGCTTTAGATAATTCTGTAGTCCAGCTGTAACCCTCATATCTGACTCTTATCGTCTTCAGCAGAGCTGTGTGAGAGTTACCCAAGATGAGCTGAGATTTACCCTGGTGATCCACACGATACCTGCAGCGAGACGGCTGCTAGTGGAGTGGCTGGGAAATAAATTTAGAAGGTTTTTCTCATGATCTTTGTATAAAATTAGCTATGAAGATTGCTATTAGAGCTATCGGTGAGTAAAATTGATATCAGCTTTAGATTAGGACTGTAATGATAGTCATGACAACAATTTTTTTAGCATCTGAATATATCATTAATTTAGAGACAAAGTAATTTTTTGGCAGACCCCATATTATCTGGAAGCAGATTGCTTTTTGACTTTCAAAAAATTATACAACGCTAACAAAACTATTTATAATCTTCAATAACTGTTCTTCTTTTCAGAACTAATTTAAAATTAATTTCTAAGCCCTTTATCAATTTTGAAATGTGTAATTATTATGCATGCTTTAAGTTGACAAGGGATCTATATTTCTCTGTTTTAGGACTGTTTTGCACTTGGCGAATATAGCTAGCAAATTTATGTGCAAATGAAAGTTCTACCGATTAGCTTACCCACTCCAGTGAGAATGAAGTAAACAGCATGTACAGGCTGAGTAAGAAAACTCTTAGGTGTCCTTGCCTATTCTCAAATGACTGATGCTGTTGGTGAGACTACTGGAAATATTTAGAAGGTCCGCAGGCTATGCTGAGTATAGTTGCAAGGAAGAAATATGAGTAGCGATAACCCCCTTAAAGAGGAGTCTGGATATTTATCCATTTAGAACTCCTCATAGCTCAACATACAAAGTTCACATTCAATCCTGATGAACAAAGTATGATTACATTAACTTAGTTACGTCTAGTAGTAATTTTACTTGCAGTGAACCTTGTTAGCTAAACTGTATGTTGTTACTCTCCTGAAGGACAGGGATTTTCAGATTATACTGATCATTTTATAGGGCGACCTTGAGATATGGAAAATGTGTTATTATTCTGTCTTCTGCTATTTCCCTTCTGCTGAAATCACATTCAGATTACAGACAAAATTATATCAAGTGATTTAGACTCTCTCTTTGACTTTATAAGCTCAGTAACAATACTCTACATTACAGGAGCATAGGTGTGGGGATATATTCTTTTGCGTCCTTTCTCTGGGGAAATAACTGCTATGGGGCACAAGAATGGTATCTGCTGTAGAAAACAGAGCCAAACCCATTTTGCGTATTTTACAAAAGGGCTGCACGAGAATTACCTGCTACTTTTACATTAGGAATTCCCTTTTGAAAAATTCTTTCCTTTTCCTCTTATGGAGTATGAACCTTACCTTTACTTTGTTTTACAGTTCTGGCTCAGCTAATATAGCATTATGCAGAGTAAGAAAAACAAGGAGAAATGCAGAATGGATCACTGCAGGCTTAGTTTTATTTTCTAAATACAAAGAAATTTTAGAATCATTATTATTTTTGTGTCAGAGATACTTGGAAATAGAAACAAGATCCTTAAGTGAAGAAGTTGGAGTCAGGACAGCTGTTCTTGCTTAGTCTGAGCCTCCAATACAAACTATAAATCTTCAACAGTGGTTTTAAGGAAGCATATAATTTTCACTATTGATATTTGGTTGATCAAAAGGAGTATTTGGAGTATCCCAAATTTATGGTGGAGTCCTAATGGGAACGTCCTACATTTTCTGAACGGCACAGAAAAATTAGAGCTCAATGCACCAAAGTATGTAAAGTAAGCAGGTTGGTTTGATGGTTTACACTGATGACATGCTTAGAGCCGTTCCTGGACTGGCAATAACTGTTCTTCTCAAAGCATCGAAAGTACTGTTAAGAGATGGTAGTGATTCAGTGAAACCTAAGTTGTAACTCGGGGAGTCAGTAAGGTGGGGATGGAAAGCGGTGGTGGAGGAAGTATGGCTACTCCTAGGTGGAAAGGTTGATGCAATCTGGATGTTTTTCTTGGTTGTTGCTGTTACAGTGTTCAAGTACCTTTATTGATGGTCATTTCCATGACATGTAAGTACATCCATATGGAATTATTTCATCAGTTGAAAATGTGTATTAATGTAATGCCTTAGACTCTCATTGAAAATTCATCACTTGTGTTTCCTGTTCTACCATTGAGAGGAAAATTAGGTGGTGAATGTAAGAGATGTTTGTTTTCACTTTTCTTTCTTGGTTTCAAGGTATGACCAAAGGTTTCTATCAGGTGACAAACATTGGCTGATATTCACAATTACTTTACTTGGACTGCTGTCTGTCTTGAATACAGTCATTAGCTCAAGAGCTGTGGGGATTTCAGTCTGATGTCACAGCACATACTGGGTACTTATTTTTTCAGTAAAAAGTTACCCCTGACGTCTTACAATGACTTTTTTTACTGAAAAATAATTTACCCATAATTCTGTTTCTCCACCAAAGTAATTCAGGATCTACAGTTCTGTTGCCAGAGGTTTTCTTTCACTTCAGTTGTCAACCTTCAGCTGGGAAGAGAAAAGGAATAAGGAAATGAGACCTGAAAAGATGCAAGTGGAAGGCAGGAAGGGGAATGTGATGGAGTAATGCTGGTAGCCAGGCCTGTCCCTTCTGCCCTGGCTTTTTAACAGCCTTCTGGCCACTGCGATTTTGGTTTCATGCCCTTTTGCCACTGGACTTAATCTTGCCTCCACATGATAACCTGGGAGTTGTGTTCCCATCTGTCCACCCTTCTTTGCTTGATTAACCTCTGGGCAGCAGACAGAGCAAGCGGCACAGAATGTGTTTGCTAAATGAATGTGAAAAAATCCTGCCAGGCTGATGGCTTTCTTGGCACAGTGCCTCATGGTATCAGTACTTCAGCAGGGAGGACGGCTGGGCTTTAAAATGGCTGAGTTGTCTGGTCTGTTCTCTCTAACCACTGCTGTGCTGGCGGGATTGAGCTGGGGGTCTGTGTAGGAGTTGAAACATTTCAGACTGCTACTCTCTCCCATTTCTTGACATGCTCTTATTGTGCCCTGACAGCTGCTTTCAGAACAAGTTATCTGTCACTGTGCCTTTCTTGTAGATTTTATTTCCTTCCTGTGAAGTTCAGAGGTGAGGATCTGACTGCAAATGTTCCCTCTTTGCCTTTGCTGCCCTCTTAGCTGCAGTGGGAAGGGGTTGCGTCTAGTGAAAGGTCATTGCTGGGACTCAGATCCCATAGCATCCTCCTGCCTTATGGGCCTCATAAGGTGGTAGAGAAGCTGCACTAAGAGGCGCCTGGTACCCTACCGCACTGGCACTGCTCTATCCAGTTTTAGGTATGGTGCTTAAAGAAATGCATTGACAGACTGAGGAGGGTGCAGACAGGAGATCCAGGCGGGAGAGAGCATTGATGATGATCACCTCTCTGGCAAATATGAACGCTGAGAAACACTTTAATGAAGTGCAGGAGCTGAAAGGACGTGGTCTTCACGTGTGTTCAGATGACTGCAACAATGACACTTATCTGCTCTCCCTGCTGGGCCAAGATGTAGTAGGATGAAATCTGTGGAAAGGAGCATTCAGATTTGGTGGTAAGAAAAAATTTCTGGTGACAAAAATGAAGGAGTACTAGATAGATTGGTGAGGTAGTTCAGAGTCTGTGGTTTTGGGAACCTATGAGAATAAGTTAAAAGTGCCTGTAGACACAGGCACAGAAATGATCTTGGAGCAGAGCAAAAGGGACCTGAGGAAGTTACCCTGTCCTCGCCCAAGCTTTTTTGATAAGGTCCAGCAGAAAGTGGCATGACAGGAATATTGGGACTGTACCTCCTTTTCACAAAGTACTGGCTAGAAGCAGAGTGGATAAATGGCAGCCACATCTGGTATTAGTCATGGGCTATGAAGGTGTATGCATGTATTTTACATCTGCACTTGAGCACATAGAAATTCCTGATTTTCCATGTATTTTTTAATTTGACAGAGAGTATTTGAGACAACCTTTCTCTCTAACCCAGATTAAGGCACACGTCGGGGATACCGAAGGCTTCCCATCCTGAGCTGCCTTGCAAATTTAACAATATACTGACTCAGAGGAAAAGTTTCAACATGCAATATCAAGACTTATTCAGCCTAGAACAAGTCTAGTGGTGAAAGTATTCCTCTTCCAGATACTGGGTGGATGAGAGTAGCCAATTGAATGAACATGAGGAAACATCGTGGCTAAGAGTTGTAACTAACCAGTAAGTATTTCTGATCTCATCTATTCTCTTTTGCTGTTGTTTTTCTTTGTGTGTTTGTTTCCAGTTTTCTTTTTTCTCAGAAAAACCACTGACATATTGCTAATACAGAATGGGAAATGTTTTAAGTTTTCTGGGACCAGGAAGCAGCTTTCCCATTCATCTGCTGCCACAATTCATAGCCCATACACAGAGGCTTTTTTCATTTGTGTCCATGTTTTGATGTTGACCTTTTTTTCCAAATTTTTTAAAAAAAATTTGCTGACTTTGGTACATTTCAAATTTTAAGACATGCAGGGGACAGGAATACTGCAACACGTTTCGCTTCATTACATCACTACATGTTTGTGAGTGCTGGTTTTAGTACAGCATTTATCAGCTGTTGCCTTTTTTCAAAATGTCTCAAGATACCAAATCCAATAAAAAACGAAAAGAAGGCAATAGACAAAACAGCTGAGGGTCATGAGTTCCAGAAAAACACCAGAGTAGCATGCAACTAGCATCAGGACATAAATAGGGTTACGCTTACAATGGAACACCTCATCATTCTGGATTAGATGTATAATTCATAATGCAACCTAGTATTTTTTTGATTGCAGTTACTATCAGCTTCAGGGAAAATTGCCAGAAATTACTCAATGTATAGGTACTGGAACTACCATTTGTCTTTAAATATAGGGGTTCAGATCTACTCCATTGTGTTTGCAAATGAACCCTATGGCTGTTCTCATTAGCTATATTGTAAAGACTTTCTGAATCTCATCAAGTATTCATTTTTGCTATCTTGTGGCCTATAGTCCCAAACATCAGCTAAATTGTAGGGAAAAGTTTGTTTTCATCAATTTTGTAATATACGTTACTTGTCTTGTCCTAGTCATTCACTGTTTTTGCACCCATTCTTATTCCATTCTTGTCCCAGTTTATTCCAGTCTATTCTCATATGTGTCTTTGCCTTTAAATGGACAAAGTCTAGTTGTGCCTCCTGTGATCTGTGGCTTAACTGTGCTTTCCTCTCTCTTTATTTCTCCTTTTGGGAGTAGTCTTGCTACATTTGGACAGTCACATTGAATTGCTTCATATCAGACTTTACAGGGTAATATTTTCAGTATTTTACTTTTTTTGTGTGTGTAGCTGAATGTTTGCTTATTTTCATTTCCTTTCATCACTGAACAGAGGTATTTTCATTCATTTGTCAATAAATATTCACTGCTTTCTCTGACAGGTTAATTTGGAACACAGCTATATGCATAGAACTTAGTTTTTCCTGTTTTATTTTTGTCTGAAATAATTTTCTTTCTGCACTGTGATATCTGCTTTCCTGGATTTATTACTTTCATAAGCATTTTCTCAAAATTGTCTCTGATCTTAAACAAGAATTTTAATGGGGAATTCAATCCTGTCCCTGGCCAAGTCCTGCTGTTTTCTTCTGCCATTCCCAGCAATTGTCTCACCAAGGCCAGGAAGACTGGAAGATCATCTCCTGTCAAAAAACCTTGCTGTCACCTCCAGAACACCCCACCTGCAATCTGGGTACTGCCAAAAACATCCCATTGTCCTGCTGCATGCACTTCTGCTCCCATGTGTTTTTCCTAGTGCTGGGGCATATATACAGCCCATGGCCCTGCATAATGCCTGATACTCAGGACTCCCACTGCCTGTTAGTATCCACAGTAGATGCGTCACAAGAGCATTTGCTGATGAACTTTGATGTTAGCAAAGAGCAACAACGCTCCATGGGGCGGTGGGTGAAATAGTAGGGACTTGTCCGGTGCTAAAAACCCCTTGTGTTGCCTGGGCTCAGATATCTCACCCTTTTTTGGGAGCTGACAAGGGCTGGGTGCTCCTCTGCAAGGTGGTGTTGCTCCCAGGTCTGTTGTAGCTACTGCTGATCCTTTCCCAGGACATGATTGCTGCATGCCGTGAAGACGTTATGCTCTCCATTTTTTGAATTAATGCTGGGGGGGACCACGGGAGTTGGTGAGGTTTTCTAGTTGAAAATATTCTGTCTCTTGCTCTTCACACAAGCTTCTTAATAATTTTCTAATCTTGCTAAATTCCAGCCTGTGGTGGGTGACTGATAAATGTTTGCCAACACACTGTTTGATGCTGAAGCAGTGCAGGCTTGACTCCCGCAACAGGAATGATTGTGGGGACAGGATGCAGTTGCAATCCAGGTCCCTCTCCTCTTTGCTGGAACAGGGATTGGTGACTAGAGGTAGATACTAATCAAAATACCCATTACGAAAATCAACTTGGCTTTTAGTCTACATTTGTTTCTAGATAATGAGGAACTACATGCTCGTATCTTTTCCCTTGGGAATGCAGAGTTGAATTATTTTTCCCAGTTAATGCACAGCTTTTTGGATTTAAAGCAGGCTACTCTATGTACTCTGTGTCCTCCTGCCAAGTACTTAAAACCCTGATTAGCAATGCCTCTTAAGAGATGGTTCTTTTCTGACTGTACTGCCATTATTCTGCTAAAATCTGTAGTGTGGTCAAGAACAGCCAGTGCTCTCTGCTCAGGACTTCCAAGAACACTTTTTTCATGAAGCAAGATAAGTTTTGCCACCTTCACTTTAGGCATTTACTTCTTTTTTTGGATTTCGTGATAGCCCTTTCGGCTTGTCCAGTCTGATTCTGCACTTGCCTTTGATCTATGTATTCCCTACTTGATACACCCCAACACTGATCTTTGTCTAGATAGATTTCAAGTGTTCTTGCCAAAACTGTGCCTCTGTGCATACTCTTACCCCATGCAGAAATAAGTATGGTGATACTCTTCATGCGGCTGTTACCACTTACTGGTGTAGTGTGTTCAAGAAAGGCATGCTGACTTGGGAGTGGGGAGGAGAAAACCTTTTGAATGAGACACCAAAATAATAGAGTGCAATATAGCATGGTGATGATTTGGGGTACGCAGCAGGATGTTTTGGCATATTTTCAGGCAGAAACTGGGAATTTAAGTAGTGCAGACTGCTGGTTTTGGGGGTAACTAAGAGGCACAGGGAGGATGGGGTGCCTTCCCAGGTTTCATTCCTCAGGGACTGCCAGGCTTCATTGGAAGGCAGTCTAGTGGTTTAAAAGTTTGGACAAACAGGGACTTTGGCAAGGAGCAGGACAAATGAGTTCTTTGTCAGACCACTGTATGACAAGACCTTGAACCTGTGGCCATAATCCAGTCTCTACCATGGTACACCATGGGTAGGTGGATAAATAAATTAGCACTCCCTCACAAATCCAAATCAGTATTCTCGTTTTAGGCAGTAAATTAGTTTACACACATGCTGTTGGCAAGTCCCTACAGATTACGAGAGGGAGATACATTGTACCATAATTATTGTGTCAGCCAAGGGAACCTAACTAGGTTGATGTATGGGTTGAGAGGAACGCTATTTTGTTTTTCAACACAGTCAATCATCTATCCTTTCATTAAGCTAATGTAATGTGTACTATTTATGCACCTTTTCAGCTTCTTTCCTTGGTAAATGTATGTGATAGGCTTGAATAAAGTGATGTCTTTGTACTGATAGTTTTGTAGAAACTTGAAGCATTTTTGCCCAAGTGATCTATTTTTATTTACATTTTGGGGAAAAAAAAGTTAACTTTTAAAGATGTGAAAATTTATATTATAACACTTTGTCAAGGCTTAAGATTCCTGTCTTTTAATTTCATCTTTATTCAATCAGAACACATTTTCTGCTGAACACTAAACAGAGAGAAGTGATCAGTGTCAGTGTCATGGGTTAAATGCAAAGAATGTTTTGTTACAGCACTACATCATCTCTGAAAGTATCACTTCTGCAACATGAGAAAAAATTTTAATTTTCTCATTTCAGTTTGTTTAGCCAGTTCATGAAAATTTCTACTAGCTCTTTTCTCACAAAATGCAGTGCCTAAGAACAAGTTTAATTCTTGAACTATAAGTATTATTTCTGTTATTAATCAGTGAGTTTCTATACAAAACCTATTTTGATAAGCTTCCTTTCTCCGATACATCTTGTCGTGGTTTGGGCACACTTTAGATGTCTTTGCTTAGCTAACATTTACCTAAAATAGAGGTCTTTACTTTTTTAATTAATCTACAGCTTCTATCTGCACATAGTTTCATAGAAACCACAAGTTAAACAGTTTCTTTGTACATTTTTATTAACACAAAGATATTCCTGAATTAAGAAAGTGCAGAAAGTGAGAATGAAGACTAAGTGAGATGAAAAAAATACCACAATGTAGTAACAGAGAATGACATAAAACCAGATCAGCTGGCCTAAAGTTAGGTTAACAGCAGTTAATGTTAGCAAAGCTTGAGACTCCAGCAGCAGAAGAGAAGACATAGTCCTCTGCCAGATTCCTAGAGGGAGAAATTCCCATAGTCTGCTGATAAAGTGTTTCACAAGCATCTTTTCAAAATCTATACTTTTAGAACAGAAAAGTGTTGTCAAATATTCAAGCCAAAGAAGGAGAAAGGGTCATGTTTTGGGCTACGCTGCTGCTAGCTCAATCATTCCAGAAGGCTTCTTACCAAAACCCCTGGTATTTAGCACACGGAGAGCTGTGGTGTTCCCTTTGTCCTTGCCCAGCTGTTGCAGCTGGTGAAGCCAGAGGAAAGCAGAGCAGTATCCCCATGGGGTGCCAGGGAGACAGGTGGTGAGGGACCCACAGATGAGACAAAGCTGGCTAGCAGCTGAATGACGTGGGGTCGGGGGATACAAGCTTTCCCTGGCACTCACAGGGAAGGCATGGGGTTTATCCATTGAAACTTGCTGAGTAGAAAGTGGAAAACCGTGGTTCACCTCCTTGTTATCTTGTGTTTAGCTGTCCTGCACGTGTGTGTATTCATATATAGATGATGATAAGCTTATTTCTTTTTTTCAGGATTTAGTATGCTTTTTAATATTTAATGGCTATGGTAACTCAGATAAATAAGCAGTCCATTATAAAATTATACATCTCTAGAATCTATCAAAAGCAAAATACCAACCACCAATGAAAGATGTAATCTTGTAGCATTTCTTTTTTCTGCTCGTTAAAGGTAATGGAAGGCATACGCACTAACTGTGGAAGATCTATTCTTTTATTTCACTGGTTAGATAACTAATAGTTAATTACCTAATAAGTTCCATGAAAATGGTGACATAAGATTTAGTCTTTTAAGGTAGAGCAACTATAAAAGTGCTGACTGGTTAACCTAACTCTGATCCTTGGAAAGATACAGTAAAAAAGTTAATTTGTTAAAAACTTGTGTGTAAATCACATGTTAAATAAATTAACCAATTTAAAAAGTCAACAATGCAAAAAGGCCAGCATTGATATTTTATATATCTGATAGTCAGGTTAATGTGATTTTCTTGTTTGTCAAAGCGGCTGGCTTGCTGAGTAAGAAGGTGAAGCAAGATGTAACTTGTCCTGCCTTGATACTGAGTCCAAGAGTAGTCTGTGAGGGACTCTTTATAGTAATATAATGATTTTTTTCCTGAACATAATGGGTTAGAAACCAGTTATTCTCTGAGTGATTGCCATGGTTTGGTACCAAACTGAAAATGCTTGAGGTGCTTTTGGTAATCTCTCCCAGGCCCTGTTTAACTGGAAATTGCCAATACCGATTTCAGTAACTGATCAGAGAACACTTGTAAGGCAGAGAAGCATGTAAGTCAATAATGATACCAGCCT
Source organism: Rhinoptilus africanus (assembly GCA_013400135.1). NCBI lineage: Eukaryota > Metazoa > Chordata > Aves > Charadriiformes > Glareolidae > Rhinoptilus > Rhinoptilus africanus. The sequence goes on from VXBO01009346.1 coordinate 149,014, forward strand.
TAAAAAGGCAAACACTAGTCTGTGGTACTTCACTGGGGGAGGGTTTTAAGGAAAGAAGGAAAATAAACAGTGATGCTCTGTTTGGCACTACCCAAGTTCAGCTGTAGGATGTGCTCCTTTTTGAAGAAACAAAACCACTGCAGAGAGTCATGAGGAGAAGAGCAGGAAGAGTATGTTTGGGCAATGCTGCCTGGGGCACAATTGGTGCTGTGCAGGGAAAAGTGATAGTTCCCTAAGTCCTCTGCAGGGAAGGACGTGAAGAAACTAACACAATCTACAAGGAAGGACTTATATTTTATAACAGGAGCTGCTTTCTAACTGCATGCGGTTTTGACTTTATATAAATGAGCAGGTTAGACAAACTGCTTTCTAAAGTAATTTGATCATGTGTATTTTGCATAGAAAACCAGGTATTTCTACAAGGCATCTATTACTTTCTCTGCCCACTTCTTTCACTCTCTTTATCAAATTCCCTTTAGAACACTAGTTATCTCTGTGACCCTACAGTTCTTTTACTTTGCCTTCTGTGCATCACTCACCATATAAAATTAATATTTTGAAAGTAAGGTCTTTTGGCTAGGAAGAATCGTGTCATCAAAAGCATTTACAAGAAATGCAGTGCATTGTTCGGCAATGTAATTTCAAGGGACTTAATACATGTACTGCATTGTCTGTAAAATAATTTAGGATTCTTCTTTAGGTATCTTGGTCACCAGATAGCTTATGTGGGGTATCCTCTGACTAATGTTTTTATATCATACTCCCTTCAGTCCTGCCATAGCTAGAAGTTATGGACTAAGACACAGAGCTGTTCTTCGTCAATATTTGTACCTGGAGAATTTGAATTCCATATTCCTAATATCTACTCAAAGTATATTTGCACTGTACTATAGAACCCTTTGAGCTGCATTGTAAGATTTAAAACAGGTCATTCATTCCTTATATGACCCTGCAGCTCCCATGCCCACCTGTGACGTCAAATTATGTCAAGCTATTAATTCTTTAACAGCAGCAGTCCATCATCCCTCTTGATAATAAAGATGTGTGCTGTGACATGAAATTGAGCATGTTCTGAATGTCCAGTACTCTTTCAAAGGACAGTAATTGGATGCAATTAAGAAAAAAGCAAAGTTACATGAAAAGTTAGATGAGATTGGTCTTACAACATTATTGATTCTCATACTGAAAAGACTATACCCACAAAGATGGCACACAATTTGTTGTTCTAAAAATATACAGAAAATTGACAAGTCCAGGAGAAATTAATCTATGAATTACTGTGTGAAGTTAAACCTATGAATGTTAAAAGTAAAAAAATCCTGTGCAAATTATTGAAATACAGAGTCTTTAAGCAGTATTGTATTGACAGCTTTTTCCACCAGGAATCTGACTGTTGTCTCATTTGAAAAGTAATGGCAGTCCACCTCGTACAACACTGATGGGATCTGACTTCATACAAAGCACTTAAAAATGAATGGGCACATTACAAAAGTCGGTGAAATCCAGAAAAATTAGTACTGTTTACTTGGTGAGGAAGTCAAGAAATAACTGATTTTTTTTTAAGAAAAAAACGTTCATTTATTTCGCTTGTCCATTCTGACTACTTTTTAACTGTGGCTGATTAAGGGAAGATTGTGCTTCTGCTTGATCAGCTGACTTTGGGATAAATGGCAGACTAGTCTCTGGACCTCAGGCCAGCATTTTCCTTTAGCTTTAAATAACTACATACAGCCAGGCTCTGTATAGCTCATACTACCTGCCCACTGAGGATTTCCATTGATTAAGCACCCTGCTAAAACCACTGAGAACATTTAACACGAGAAGGGTGACAAAGAATGATAAAAACTGTCTCTTACTAAATAGTGCTGATATTCAGGTTCACAGCACCTTTCTAGTTGACCTTTCTCCAATGAAAGGGAGAGAAATGCAGGATTACTCAAAAGCAAGTTGAAGTTTTATCCAAAAGCAAGAGGAAAGGTTTTATAGTTAAATGATCTTTTCCTTTGTAAAACCGAAATAATTTAAAACCTAGTATGCTTTATGACATGCAAAATACAAGATTAATCCTCAAATACAGAAGAAGAGAGCATAGCAAAACTACACCTAGAAATGCCTGTTTGTTGGAGCTGGGTTAAAAGGCAGATAGACATAATGTCTTGAGTGTATGAAGACAACTAGCTGTGCATTATTTCTGTATCCAGGTGCTCCTTTCACCGTGCAAAAGAAAATGAAACAAAAGGGAGATGGCTCTCCAGGCTGTTGGTCATGCAAATGTTTGTGTAGCCAGACCCCTCCTCTTCAAAAGCTGCTTTCCCATCAGATGTCTCTCTGTAAGCACAGAAGTTCCTCTGTTTTTTTCCCAGTTCCTCTCAGTAGCAGAAGTTCACTGACTCTGAAAGCAGTTGCTTTATGTCTCAGAAGACTTTATTAGTATTTCTTTTTAAACTTCAAGCCTTGTATAAAAATGATCATTTTCTTCTTCAATTGCTGCTTTATCCACTGTAAGGGCGTGCAACTTGAAGTGACAGGATAGTGCCTCTGCTGGAAATGGGGAGTGAGTGAAACAAACCATCACGTCTTGACCCTCTCCATCCCACAAGGAACTCTTGCAGTGACACAGTCACAGGCAAGCAAGAAGTCTTGAGACTTCTTGAGAAATAGAGGAGGTCACAGCCTACGGTCAGTCACCGCCTCTTAGGAGCAAGAGCCCTCTGGGGACAGTCTCGGTGATCCCAACAGCGAAAGACAAGGTGTCAGAACAGGACCGCTCTGAGCTGATAGACACAACAGGTAAGTCGATATATTATTGTGTGCTTAAGGAAACGTAGAGTTTACCAGTTAGATGCTTTTAACAGCTGGAATATTTTTTGAGACAAAAACTTCAAACAAGGGAGAACCAGATGATATGATTCTTACTCATCTCTTTCTTTATGCTTTTTTAGTATTAAGCAATCCATTTTTCTTTAAGCTTCTCCATATCCTCAGTTAGCTGATGATCAATTAATTTGAGCATTTAGTCAATTTACCATTGAGTAAAATTTTACAATCAAAAATTGAGCTTTACTTGTGAATGCAAATCTTTTCTGAATCTGTGTTTCTCCTCCACATTGAGTAGAGCCTACCTAGATTGCAGGGTGCTATTCGATACAAGTAAAAAAACTGGCCTGGAGCTTTACGAGATCAATAGCACCTCTCAAACCTTAGAAATTTATTGCTTAACTGTCAAATGATGGAAATAATGTGTTTATATTATAGCTGGACTTGGGGATAGTGTCACATCTGAATTCACAGTATAATCTGATGAAATAAAAGTGGCAGATGGAAATCATGGTCCTTTATTTCGCTTTCCCCCATGCGAATTATATTTTACACAAAAGAGTAACAACGCTTCACCTGCTGGGAACTGTTTTGAATAAAACAGAAAAAGCAACATGCATTTTCTTGGTAGAGGTGTTTGGGCAATGAATAGTGTTTGTTTTAAATTCCAAACTAGGTGAGATTTTCATCATGGATTATTTACACAGGTCTATGTTTATGCCTTTCCTTCCACTTTTACTGTAAAAACTTTATCATTATTGATCTGAGACATTTTCCTACTCATTAACATAACCCTCAACATTAATCTCTTCCCTAATTCTTGGTTATGCACTCTATCTTGTAGACTCAGCACAAGCTTATCATGACCAAAGTTATTTTGATTCTGCTGCCACTTTTCTACGGCCTGTTCAAGTTCACAGCTCTTACATAAAATCAAATACTTTCTATAGCCCGAGGATACAAAGATCATAGCTTTGAGATTATATTTGTGTTTGTTAGTCTGATGAGAATGCATCTTAAAATATTTAATTTGTGAGAGTGATTACATAGCCTGATTGCATGTCCCAGTACACATCCACAGAAATACACTAATATATTTTAATTTTTGTTGGCATGGTACAATGTGATACAAAGCACAGTATACTTCTATGATGCTAACCTGATCAAGAATATTGTTAGTAATAACCTTACATTGCAAGTGATTGTTATATAAATACCTCTGTAAAAAGTTAACTGGTTATTTTTATTTGAGGAAAGGAAAACTTCTGCAAAACTTCTCAAGTTTTACCACCACTGTAACACTTCTTATTATTTTTCTAAGCAGCCTTGAAAATGCTGAAATACAGGCAGAGGTGCATGAGGTAAAAGTACTGAGACAGCTGATTGCTTTGGCTTTGTCTTGCAAACATGCAACTTTAGTCCATGGATACACATTTTTACATTACTGTGTGCCGTGGGGTGAGTTGCTCTCACTTGTGCACCTTGAAAAAGTATTCAAGTATTTGTGCCCTAATAGTAGGGCACAATACACATGCTCAAATGTTAATTGAAACTATGGGTCATTCAGAACAAATGCCTGACAGCTTGCTTAGCAGAATAACTAGCTTAGCCTCTGCTCGCAGGGAAATGTAAAAATTGATAAGACAGTTGAAGTGGTCATTGACCATTTGTAGCTATGTGCCACAGTAGATTCATGCTTGTTCTGTCCTGGTGCGTAGATCATACAGATCAAAAAGCCAAAAAATGCCTTTAGACTGGAATGCTTATCCATGTCAATGTGATTGTTACTATTCTTTTGGAAGCCCTGTGTGTATCCATATATACAGATGGTGATCAGGGTATTTTATGTGGTTTTTTGGCAGTTGGCTGAATTGGAGCAGAGCCAGTTATCATGGCACTGGAGAGGAAAAAAAAATATTTTTCTCAATGTAAATGGGTCATTTTCCAATATAAATTGGAATTTTTCCAAAATCCAGTATAAATATGCTTCCACAAAAGTACTTACTGTAGCTATATTAGTGAAATTCCATTATAGCTATTTTACATATACTTTAAATATACAAATATATTTTGTGGTTAATTTTCTGGCTCTTCTGATCCAGATGGAAACTGTTTTTCAACTGTATGTCATAAAGTTCAAAAATTTCTTTATCTTAAGTCATAGATGACTACATGACAGTGGTTTAGAAGTCACGTGAAAATCTTAATAGAAAAAATTTTTTTCAGTATTTTTGCTTTTCCCCTACCCTATTATGTAAGGTTTGCCTTCTACAACAGCTTGGTCTTTAGAGCGAACTGCGGATGATAAATCCCAGTGTAAAAATAACATTATTCTGACACGACTTCTTGACACTCCGCAGATGCTATTTACATGAAAAGTTTCTTATGTGGCTAGTGCCAAAAGCACTTACTGAAATCAACTGTAAGGCCTCTTAAACCCAAGCCATACTGTGCCAATGCAATGCTTCCTCTGAAGTTTCTTGGGCTGCCCTGGGTCAGGGATTAGCCACAGCCTCAGGTCTCTTGTTGGCTGCTCTCTGTACCATGTTGCTGTTTCCTGCGCAAGTCTGTATGAATTGGGTTGTCCTCCTGCAGCTACGTCCAAGGGGAGATAGAGAGCTGGCTAAAATAACATACACTGCACTGGGATGACAGAGAGACGGTTTTTTTTGTCTTGGCTTTGCTATTGTGAATTGCTCTGTGACCTTCAGCAAGTCATTGTGGTGGGTTAGCCTTGGCACACAGCCATGCTCCCGCCCAGGCACTCTCTCACTACCCCATCTCAGCAGGGCAGGGGGAGAAAATAAGATGAGAAAACTTATAGGTCAAAGTAAGGACAGGGACACCACTTACTAATTACTGTCTCAGGCCAAACAGATTCAACTTGCAGAATATTAATTTAATTTATTGCCAATTAAAAAAAAGAGTAGGATGGTGTGAAGCAAAGACAAAAATTAAAACAACCTCTTCTCCAAGCTCAACTTCACTGCTCTACCAGTGCAGGTGGATGGCGAATGGGGGTTGTGGTCAGCCCTTAACGGTTCCTCTCTGCCTCTCCTTCCTCCTCACACCATTCACTTGCTCCAGCATGGGTTCTTCCCACAGGATACAGCTCTTCATGAACTGGTACAGCATGGGCTCATCTCCATGGGCTGCAGTGTGGACACCTGCTCTGCCTTGGGGCACCTCCTGCTGTTAATCCTGCTCTTTTACGTTTCTAATTTGTTTATTTTTCCTTTCTCTCCACCCTTTCTCTGTATGGTGTTTTTACCTTTCTTAAATGCCCCCACTGCCAACATCTGGATACCTGCACCCAATACAGTCATGTGCCTGCATTTGCTTTGCTTCTTTCTTCATCAGCCATTTTGCTTCCAGTCCTTTGTAAAATGTTTGGAAAGCAGCTGAAAGAGAGCCTTGTGTCAGTGCTGTTTAATCTATAACTGTTGTAAGCAAAATTGAAAGGTGTTATTTTACTTTATTTTATTGAAAGCCACAGGTAGTTCTATCTTTCTAAAGTGGAAACCTTCTAATTTTGGACAGAAGCTGCTGAAAGTCATGGACTCTTCCTTGGTTAGAAATAATTCAGGTCTGGTGATTTTTAAAAACAATGCTGCATATACTGTGCAACATAATTTGTCAGACAAGTATTAACAGCTACAACTTGTCTTCATCATAGCAAATAAGAATGGTATTCAGGTACATTTTTTCCCTAATTTTAATAACTATCTAAAATGCTACTCATTAAAAAATGACATCCAAGTGAGGTTCAGATCCAGCGCCCCACTCTGCTGCACTCTGACTGAGCAGTCTATGACAAATTGCTTGAGATCATGGCAAATGTCTTCATCCTTCAGCAGTGCAGAAGGATGTCTGCCTGTGGGCATGGTCCTCTTCACTTTCTAGATGTGTCTGCAATAGGCCTGTAGGTATCTAATGCGGGCATCCTGTATAGCAGACCCCTCATCAAAACATAACTTGTTTTTAAATCTTGCGGTTTCTAGGAAGTGCTAGGGACATTGAAATCATGTCTCTGGTTGAATTTGACCCAGTGGTTGGACAGCTTTTTATCTTGATAGAGATTCTTAAAACTAAAAAGAGCTGATACAATAGGGGTCTTGAAATATGATGAATTTACTCTGTATTACTAAAAATTCATGTAGAATTTGTAGACTAATGTTTAGTGTGTCAAGAACTTGGGTGCTTCTCCCAGTGGTTAGATAAGGACTTTTCCCAGTAGAGTAGAGAGGTAAGCTGGAAACTAATGGACTTCCTGCTTTTGCAAATCTTGGCAGTCTTTTAAAGCCTTGAAAATGTGCTAACTGGTACCAAAAATGATGTGTTGGCTCACTGCTGGATGTAAATAACCATTAAGTGCTACAGCTGATGTAGATTAAAATGATGGTGGACTTTTAAGAGTAAACACCTGCCACTTAAAGTACTTTCAACATCATTTTTTTTCCTGATACACTAATGTACTATTTCACTTTCTCCAGAGACATTCCTGCTGCTACTGGCTCAGGCAAATGCAATATTCTGATCTTTGCTCTAACCAGGAAATTTCATTAGTGTAAAACTAAGCACCCTTGAGAGGAACACCAAGCCTCCAGTCTTGAAACTTCAGATCCCTCTGATCTCAGTGACAAAACTTTCACTGACCTCAGGGAATCCCAGATGCCCTCATTGGAAGCTATTAACTTCACTGCAAATCTCTTTTCAGAGGAATTATTCCCTGTGCTTCTTGTCCAGTGAGTGATCCTTACATTCTGTTTAATTCCATTTTCCTAGTTTTCATGTTTGTCCGCTGAATTTTGAACCCCTTTCCATGTCTTTTTTTCTGTCTCACTCAGTTACTTATTCATTTTCCAGATCTCCTTCTGTCAAAACATTCTGCCTCCACTGTAAGCATGATATCCTCTCAATTTTGGTTATGCTCAGCAACTGCCTGGGTATGCCAAAAGCTTTCCCATAGGCTCAGGATGCTATTTTATCTAACATGTTGGCTGAATGGAGTGTCAGACTTGGCAGGAAAGTTAAAAGATACCTGTGATATTTAATGGTGAGCTGTAAGGGAGGTGCAATTAGAAGGGAAACTATCTCGAGCAGTGCAAAAGGCACTCAATGTAGGGGAAAGAGTAACAAACTTCACTGAGACTCTTGGCAGATCTTTTGACTATTTCTTGGCATGTAGGGGGCACCCCTGTTGCAGATAAAACCCCTCAGCTCTGATATAATATGTATATTATTTTATATTACCATCTTTGAAAGAAACTCAAATGAAAATATTGTCACACTGATGAGCATTGCATAAAGCAATCACTATCAGGGCTGACAAGTGCTTTTCAGAAAGCGATATGACCACCACCAATTTTCTAATCTCTGTCTCTACATATAGAGTATCCTCAATCTCAGTTTTCAGATATCCATCAGAACATTAGGCTATTAGTTTCAGGAAGTCTTCTGCAGAAGCTTCCACAGCTCCAGTGCTTTACGTCCAGTAGTTCTTACAAAACTTAAGCTTATTTCACAGAAGTATTGGTTGCAGAAAAGGAGGAAGGACAACAGCTGTGCCTCTGTCCTTAACCTTGCAAAGTTTTCTTTCATGGAAGTCCATTGGAGAGCCAGGTCCGTAAGAAGTAATTTCTGAATAGTTAAGTAAAGGGTAAATCTGAAATTATTTTTGACAGACTTCTTAATAATGATAAATCTGAATATATCTAGGAAGATTTATCTACTCCCTAGAGCTATATTCTTCAAAAACCTGATGTCAAAAATGAAATTAAATGGTTGTCTATACACTTTTTGTTAATTCTAGGGCTTTCTTTGGATGGAAAAAGGATTGCCTCTGTGACAGCCCTAACAGTGTGAGCATAGCATAGGGAAGCCATCCTGAAACCAAAATCACTTGATATTCTTCTGGACTTGTACTAACAGGTAATAAGATAAAATTTCCATGGAGGTTTTTTTTGAAGCTTATCTTCCCTGTTGATTTCCAGGTGTAAGTGATGAATATCATCCAGTCTGTAAGCCAGCTTCAATTAAATGGATGGTGCCATTAGCAGAAGTTAGTATTGATTAGAATATCTCTTATTTGTTAAAGCCTGAAGATAGGTCTTTTTTTTTTTTCCCCTTTTCATCCTCTTCTCCTTTTCTTTCTTTTTGCAATGGCCAGGTATGTTTGTCAGTAAAGGATTCTCTGTCAAAATGCCTGGAGTCTAAATATGAAATCTGATAAGCATTTATACAAGTAAGTTGGCTTCTTGTCACATTTATTTAGTGTTAACATAAACTTCTTTTTTATTACTTTAAGAATACTCTCCTTCTTGAAAAAAAGAGAGAGATGTCCTTGAGGCAATTAAAGTAAAAGAAACTGATACTTCAGGATGAACCCAAGTCACTTTCATGTCTGGAGTTTGCAGAACAAAGATGACAGAATGGTACAAGAAGATCTGTAATGCGTTTTGTTCAGGAGCCTCTGTTCTGCTGTATCAAACCTTCTTTTCCTGGTGATCATAAGCCTGCAGCCTTTCATTTTTTGTAACGCTTAGCAATGGTGCATCTGCACCATGTGTCCTCCTTAACAGCACAAGGAGCTATTTCCTATGGAGCATTGGCTGAGCTGAATGCCTGACATTGCTAAAGAAAATCCTGTGATAAAGACTTGGTGGCAAGTAATATGTACTAAAAAGGAACCAACCACAGGGAAGCAAAAAGGGTGTGGGAAATTGCACTACTTGAGGGTAACAGTGAGGTTCCTGACTTGCTCTGTGACTGTCTTGCTCTGTGACTTTGGACACCTCCGGTGCCCCAGGGCTACCATACTGCTCTCTGCAGAGTAGGACACTACTAACTCTGTAATGAGTGTCAAGGAGTATGCTCTTCTCATTCGTCTCTACATTTAAAACATGGAAATAGTGTAGCCTTTCCTTTTCATGAAGTATCTTTCAGCTCTTTGAATGAAGTGGAAAACTGCGAATTACCAAACAGCTTCGTCTATCTTTGCAGTCCTTCCCCACTGACAGATGCACACATCTCTATCTGCATGCACAGCAATATTCCTTTGTTTGTTGCCACATTCGCTGTTAAGCGTTTTTACCTAAAAGTTAAAATCTTATGATATTTAGATTGATAACCATGCAGTCTTCTGTATATATATGCTGCTGAAATACCATGACTTTGGTTGCAAATCTTCCATAAAAACTAGAAAAAGCTTTTAACACTAGCATCGACTGTTGCGTATTGCGTTAGTAATTCTCAGAGAAGGGAGAGAGCAACATGAGGAACAGTGGTGTCCTCTCAGTTTGCTTAGACTCTCTTGTCCTTCTTCTCTTCCAGGCTTTGAAGAAGTGTTTGATGAGAAGGAACTGTGCCTATCCTCATCTGCTAAGGCAGCTGTAACACAGGATGTGGGTGGAAATAAGTTCTCATTCCTGATGATATTCGCACTTACCCATAGTACATCTGTGTCTCGGGAGCTTAGGAGAAAATAAGAGTGAAAGAGATTTACTGGGCCCCAGAGTCTAATCTACTGTATTCACAGCCAGGTATGTCATATAATCCCTTTAAAAATATGAGCAAGCTCCATCTTTGAACTGGCTAGAAACAGTGATAACAGCAATCTCTGGGATGCTTTTATCTTCTGAATGCTTTATGGGTTACAAGTCTTTTTCTGATCTCCAGTCTAAATGTATTCACAGTCAATTTATCCTGCCCTGCCTCCCTCTCCCACTGTGGTTTGGGCAAAACAATGCTTTGAGTTGTTCTAGTGATCACATTAATTTCCTGTGACCTTTCCATCCTTCAGTGCTACTGATAACTGGGTAGCTGCAAAGACAACTTTTCTTTTTGTAGGGAAGCTCTGTTAATGAGTCAGTTTTCAAAATTTCTGAGTACTTTTGAGAGGAACAGAAATTTGCTTAAGGTCAAGGAGAAGATTCTCAGTGATGTAGTTATACGATCAGAGTTGCAGTTGTCTCTTGTCATGTTACACTTCAGCTGGGTCTATGCTCATAAGTAGTGTGACAGTGTGACCTCTTAGGCTACAGAGAAGGTCAGTGCTACGGTGCTGTTTTTTGGAGGTGGGGTGGAGTTGTTTCAAAAAAACGCTAGTCATGTCCTCTGCTCTGAATGCCCATTAGCAGTTGAAGTGCATTACGGCAGTCCCTGGGGAGCATTTACCTCCCCAGAGTCATCCAGAAGGAATACAGCTTTTATGGTCTAAGCCAGCTCTGCGGCATGAATCAACACATGTGGAGGCAATTGGGATATTGTCTTCAAAAGCACACTCCCCATCTGGACTACAATGATAATGTCTTTATGTGCTTACCTTCTTACAGGACTCCTCTGCTGCGGGCTTGAGGTGATGCCCCCAGAGTCCTTGATCTGGACTGCTTGTATTTCTTCATGTGAAAACCCTAGCCGTATGAGGTTTGAATGTAATCTGTTCAGGGACATGTTAGGATTCCTTTCAGCATAAAATGAAACTGTGAAACTGTGTCCACTGGTTGCCCCCTCAGCCCACAGTTGGTACTTGATATTTTTAATGGGACTATTGATAGGATTGGTTCTCTGTGGATTTTTCCTTTTTTTTGTTGGTTTTTTTTTCTTTTTCTTTGTTTTCTCAGGCTATGCTGTGACCTACTGAGTTTATAATTGGAGACAAACTGAAATAGCACCACCGGAGACTGCAGCAATGATCTCATTAAAAAGTCAACATTAGCTAATAGAGAAAAACTGATGTTGAAAATGCCTTTAGGTGGAGTTCCTAACAAATCCTGTTCTTTATAATGATCACTTACATACCTATTAAGGCTGCATTTCCTTTTGAGAATTCATCAGCTTAATGCAGAAATGCTGAATGACGATGTCATTTCTTTTCTGATATGTCATTTAGAAGTGGACTAAGATGCCATTATTTGCTATGGAAACAGAAAAATGAACGGCTTATAAGTCCCGAACATTTTTTCATACTGCGATTAGTATTGCTGCAGTTTAACCATCCAGTATCTGGTTTATGTTGTTTATTGTGGAGCCTGTTTTGTGTGAATGAAAAAAAAGTAACAGTGAAAACAGGCAAAAATAAGCACCTGACAAGTAAGAAGGTTTAATCAAGACTTATTGTATTTCAAGTATTTGAAAAAAAGGAGGAAAAAGTTCTTGGCTTCATGTAGGACTGCAGATTTCAAGGCACCTGAAAGCCTTTAGATGATGGTCATTAGCTCTAAAAACCACCTGCCTCAGGCAGCCGGTTGAAAGATTTGTTTTTAGGTGCTAGTCTGTAATGCCCGAAATGGTTAATTAAATAATTTTAAAACCAAGCCAGAGTTTCTTATTAGGTTAATTAAAAATGAAAAAACTCCTCTAAGCTGTTTGCGGTTTCCATGAAAGATGGGCATAAGTCTCCATGGGACTGACTGTGGTTGTCAAACCCAGCAAGGCATTTCACTTTGAGAGTATAGGCATTGTATACATTTGTATAGGCTGAAACACACTGGATTTCTCATGCCCATGTGAGACATGTCAGTGGAGAACCTTTTGCGACAGAGATTTAATGGAGCAGGGGAGAAGTATCACAAGTGGTCAAGGTTAACAGGTTTTCATTCGGTTTGTTTTCATCTGTGCTAGTTTTCAGGCATTCATCTAGAAATAAGGAAATAACTTCAGATTTTCCTTTAGCTTTCCTCCTTCAGGATGGACTTCTATGTTTTGAGTGGCACTCATTGCTGTTTCACAGGAAGATAAAGTTACTCATCAGTAGTCAGTCTTAATCTCCTAATGTGATGTCCTCTGGAGATGAAAGGTGAGGCGAGACTTTCCTTGTGGGTAAGAAGTGATGGAAACCTTCAATTACTCTATCACTGCACCTGAGTGAGTGGAACAAATAAGGTGAATTTATTGAAAATAAAAACAAACCATACCAAAAATACCATGAAAGCATCTGTTATACTACAGTAGAAGGAAGTAAGTAGAAAATTCAGGTAAAGCTGTTTGTTTATCTAGAATGGGTTCATTCACTGTATGTGTTAAAGAATAGCTTCTGTACTTCATTTAATAGGAATAATAGAAACTCTTTTCTTTCTAATTATGGAAACATTCATGGTACAGTACATAAATGACTCAAGTATCGGGGAAGAGAGTCTTAAGACTTGGCTGAGTGTTAGATGACTGAAAAAGTGACATAGTGACATTCAAACATCTTCTGGTGTCTCATTCAAAGCCTGCTGAAATGAATGCTTTCCATAGGGCTTTTTTTAGCCTTTCAGAGCTAAGGGTGAAATATATTTAACCAGGTAAAAATGGCTTTCTAGATTTTAGAGGCCAGACCTATATTGTTGTAGATGGTCCCAGTTTCATAAAATGTAGGCAGTATCTGCTTCTTGAAACCAGTTAAAATTCTTGTCATCACCATTGCTATTGCAGGGATTCTGTAGAGAATTATTCCTATGGTACTCCCTGCACCTATTTCCTAACTGTGAAAGCTATTTTTATTAAAGACAAAAGCAACCAACTTGCCTAGATATAAAGGAGGTTAAATCCTTCATTTCTGTAATTAATCCAGACTGAAATCACTGGTTGAAATTTGCACAGACTCAGAAGTTCCATCTAGATGCAAGCCGATCACCACCCTGTTTTTCAAATACAGAACAGATGTTTAGTCACAATTTGGTTTAGAGAAACTATATGTTTATTTAAGCTGCTGTTGCACTTTACACAGACTTATGAGTTATTTGAAGTACCAGGTCTACATAGTACCAATTCAAAAAGTCTGGTTTTGGTGAGGTTTTTGTTAGGTTTTGGTTTGTTTATTGGGGTTTTTTTCCTGTTTTTTTTTCCTTTTTATGGGTGACATATGGGGAATTGGGGAATTTCTGGACTACTTCCATCAACTGTTTTCTGTAATCAGTGACTAACAACTAGCATCTTCCTTTGGGTAAGACACAGAAGGGGATCCTGTAATATGCTAAGCAGTGGGTTACATATTCATTTTGATCAAAGAAACCTTGAGGTGAACATACAATATGTACCAGAGCTCCCCCACTTTAGGAGAAAACCAAACCTCTTTCTGCTACTTCCTACATATTCAAATGGGGGAATCCAGTACTGGAACTACAGAATACAGAAGCCTGGGTAAGGAGTTAAGGATTCTGTAGGAGGGGATTGGTGTAAACATTCACTGTCTCCCTTGTATCTGTTGTGTAACTGGACCACAGCAGATTTCACTGAGAAATTCCCTAGTTGTAGAGCTTTGAAATAACAAGGTTGTTATTTCAACAATAAGTGGTTGTTTTAGCAGATCAGTAGAAATTTGTGAAAAGGCTGTTTCTGTGCAATTTCCTGTCACTAAGAGCCACGTGTCTGTTGTGGACTGAACCTGCTCTACTACAAAGAGAAAAGGCCGCTTCCCTCTCTCCCCGCCTTCTTTCTCTCCTGTTGTGGTTTTGGCCAATTGTCCAATGGCCGGTAACAGATGCTCCCCCAGAGTGGAGAGGAGGAAGAGAGATAAAGAGAGATTTATGAGCCTTGGAGAAACTAAAATACTTTGAAGAAATATTAATAATTAAATATAAAGGAAATAATGAAATAGATACAGTATATACAAAACTGTATTAAGCTCCCAGGATGACGTCACTGGCAGCCGCTGGGGAACTCCCAGACTGGACTCAGTGACAGATGGTAACGAGATTCCAGAGTTGCAGTCAGGACCACATGGATTGGGATCAAAGGCAGATGAACAGACAGGGCCCTCCTCGGACGTCAGCCATTGAAGGAAGAGTGATGACCCTTTGATCCCTCAGCCTTTATACTGAGCATGGGGCAGACTGGATGGAAGACTGTTGGTCAGTTTTGGGTCACCTGTCCTGTCCGCTCCTTCCCGCAGGTGGGACCCCTCTATGTTTTTCTGCTTCCGACCCTCCAATGGGGCAAGGAATGAAACTAGCTGACCTTGGTTGTTATAGCAATAAATATAGGCAAGAACCTCCCTGCATACCATTCCTTGGCATGAACTGTAAACACAGGTCTTATCACTCTGAGAATGAAATGTTTTTGCCACAACATGCTGTTAATTTCAGAGAGTTAGAAAAGGCCTAGCTAAGAAATAAAATTACTGAACAGAAAGTTGGTTCTGTTTTATCTCAAACCAAGTCAACTACGCAGCACCTGTATCACCCCAACTATGTTAGTGTATGGGACCCTCCCCATACTGGAGGATCTCCCTGTAAGACTGGCGTCCAGCACTGAGGGAGCTTCACCTTGCAGTGTTGGGGCCAGGCACCGTGACTGGGGAGCCTGGCACGCAGCTTGCTCTGATGGGTCCTCTTCTCCCACTTTATCGCACTTACAGTGTGCTCTGATCAATCTCTCTCTGCTATTACTCACATCAGAGCTGAATAAATGAACTAGCTGGGGTCCCTATATCATATGTCGGCTCTTCTCTCCCGCCTTCTGAGGGTGGTAAGTGTGAAAACCAGTGTAAGCTTCAGCGCCCCTGGGAAGCCCACGTTTGCTGACTCCCAGTATTGCGCACCTTCAGCTTGGTATCCGCTTTCCAGGCACATAAAGGATGCAAACCCAGAAGCTGTGGTAGGAGGAAGACTCTGTTAACACTCTTTATGTTATTAAAAGAATTCCCCTCTTCCTGCTGTGTACATATTTCTCAGATAAAACAGCTCTGGAGTAGGCTGCAAGAGATGATGTGGATGAGAGAAAGGGACATCTTGTGTGTCTTGAAATCGTTGTGAATTAGTTGATGCTCTCCATCAGAGTCAGCGTGAGACATGGAGGGTGTTTGTGGATGCTAGCTGCACAGAGGGCACGTGGCATGGCAGGACACTTGAGGACCCTGGCTGGGGTGGTGGGACAGCCCTGAGTGGCCATACACTGCCTAGCTGCACCCCTTGGGACCCCCCCACTGCTCCCAGCACCCCTCCAGCCTGAGGTTGCTGCTCAGCCTCGTCCAGATTTCATTTTGCTGCAATGCAATTAGAAAAATGCACTGGTGTAATTGGAAGAACAAATTAAACAAGTCTCGGCAAAAAGTGCATAATGCCAAAGGCAGAACTAACACGCATGACTGAGCAATGCACATAAATACAATTCCAAACATATGAAATGTTAAATTAACTAGAAATCAATATTGCCTTTTTGTTGCTGGGATGTCTTCTCTTGCTCTCATTGGAAGACACTTTAATAGCAAAACCAGGTCACACTGGTAATATTTTACACAAAAAGGGCTAGGACTGCAAAAAGTCTGACAGTGATCTGAAAGGAAAACAGTTTCTTACAGGCACTATCCTCATTCCTCCCCTGCCCCGCTCACTGAATCCACTCTTCTGAGGTTTGTGATTAACTTGTAGGTATCTGAAACCTTAAAGTCCAAGCATAATCTGGAATTTTCAAAAATTTATAGATATTTTAGAAACTGTGTTTTACTACTTACTGTTTACTGCAGAAGTCATGCCTGCTGCAGTACTTACATATTCTTTGAAAATCATTAATTTTTCATGAATATACTGGGTAAATTGCCAATCTTAGCATGCATAGACTTACTTGAAAAGTGCAGTAAGGGAAGACAAGATCTTTTGGACATACCAAAGCAATAAAAATCTATTTCGGAGGCTTGTGTGCATCAGCATTTCAAAAAACATTTCCATGACGCATTATCGCATTCTGCAAATCATCTATTATCACTGATAATCTTTTAGTAGACAATCTCCATTTCAAAGAGTTTTGGTGGTAATTTTTCAGCTTCCTCTTATCTTATCCTTATATCCTTCACAGGAAAAAATTAAAGAATTTAAAGGACATTTATTTTAATACAAAATATAAAGTGATCCAGTGCTACTTTTAATATTCACTTTCATATTCACAAAGTGAGGTGGAAAAAAATTTATTCAGCATAATTCTTAAAAGTCATAGATTCAACTCTTTTAGAAATTTTAAAAATAACTTAATTTTTGTTACTGTTCAGGGTCCTGGAAACAACTGAATGTTTTGCTGCAATGTGTTACATAATGCGTCAAAGAATACCCAGTCTTCACAGACATCGCTGGTTGTGGGGCAGGTTTTGGTCTCATTTAACACTGTTTTACACTAGTGGGTTCTGCTTTTTTCTGTGGCATTTTCCCTGGCTTAAGTTTTGTACCACAGAACAGAAGTAAACCCTAAAACCTCCACAGCCCCTCACGGCATTCTATAGCGACACCTTTTTTAAAAAGGAGGGTTATGTTTAGAAAAGGATTTACGTGCTTAGCTTTCTTGAAAAGTGTCTAAGCCCAAAATAGGACTCTGTTTCCTCTTTGCCTGCAGGCACTGAGGCTTTTAGTATTCTTCAGCCACCGAACCTCTGTGCAGGCGGCGTTCAGCAGTGTGGGTCCCTCCTTTGTTTTTCCCTTTTGGGTGCCTCTTGCATCAATGTCTTAAAAAACAACCAGAAAAGAAGATGGTGGCCTTCTCTCCCCTCATCAAGCAGTCGTCATGGATAGTCTTTCTTTTGCTCACGAAGCAATTTCACCCCACATCTCCTACCATGTTGCTTTACCTCCTAAGTTACAATATACCCCCTGGTGGAACTGTTCTTGTTCACTCCTATTGAAGCTGTTCCTTCCAATGCTTGGCCTGTAGCAGGAGCTCCGTTTGCTCATGAGTATCTCTGGAATAGCCATTGTGACAGCAGTGCTGTGTATGAGTGCACAAATACAGACTCATTGGGCTTAAACAAGTCTCTGAGTTCCATCTCAAAGGTGTGCTCAAATTTCACCTGGTAGCTGGTATTCCAGCTCTAGTTGATATTCCTTCTGTTTAGATTACTGTTATTTTAGCCTTTCATGCTGGAAGTAGCGTTAGTAACTTATACCATATAATCTTGCCTAGGTTTCGCCTAGCTGAGTTATTTAGCAATAAAGTTCCTTTTTACTCTTCGTGTTGCTGTTAGATATGTTTTTGAGCAGCAGAGAATGAGGCTTTGTTACGCTCGCTCTGAACAATAAACAATCTGAATACCCGAATGGCCCCCAAAGTGCTGAAAGGGAGACAGCTCGGAGCTTGTCTGTTGGCTGGTGACAGCTTGGGTAGCTTTTGCAGCGGTTTCTCTCGGTTGGATTTGCCATCTGGCATCTCCCTCCATTTCCCCTCCCCCGAGGCACTGTGGGTTCTTGTGCACTCGTGTCAGGAAGTACCATCTAATCTTGGCTCAGACAGGGCAGGAGACCCACGCAGACATGTGCTCTGGCTTACAACAGTGACCCATTTCTTTGTTCCTCCCAGGGCAGCTGCTGCTGCTTTAGCTGCTTCTGGTATTTCTCAGCCATCAGCCTGTTGTGCTGCCACTTCGCAACGCAGTGCGCGTTTCTCGTTGAACTTGTTCCTTGGTTCCTTGTAAAAGAGCAATGTAACAACGCTTACGATTCTATGATTATAACTCGCTGCCAGGTCGGATGTGTGGACGGGACAATCTCCAGGCTGCAGTGCCAGAGAACTGAAGCACTTCATGGTCCATTCACGGAGTAGTGATGCCACAGAAAATGCGTAAGCAGATGCAGGACAAGTTCACTTTCGCGTTCAGCACATTTGATCCAGCAATTTGCCAAGACCTTACACCTTAAATAACAACTCAGAAGTGTTCCTTTTCTTTATTTAGAATGCACAAATGGAACAGATGATCCCTAGAGCAACGATTCATCATGGTAGTGTGATGCAGTTGCATACGCAGAGCGTACAGCTGAAAATGAGGACCTACAGATTCAAGTGTCCAGTGGGAGAATATAGTGCAAATGCTGCTCAAAGTTGATGTGTTGGGACTTTTTGTTTTTTTTGTTTTTAAGTTAATGAGTTGCATTAGGATTAATCAAAAGGGAGCATCTGCTCTTCGTCTGTGTACTGATTCTTAAACAGTATTGAAAAGTAACAGTAAATGAGAGCTGAATAATAAAACAAGGACATTTTAAAAAGTCATGGTTTGGTTTTTCGTGTATAATTTGTTTACGAAAAACTGCTCAAAACAGAAAAGATGTACTTGTTTCTACCAGTTGGAAACTGGTGTTATTACCTAGTACTCACCCCTTGTTTTCTTTGGGTGGGCCACTTCACATCGAAAGTAGTCTGTGTAGCCAAAGGTTTGGGTTGCCACCAGATAGGTAACTGGGATGAGTTTCTCTGTTCTTTTGAACCTGTTTTCTGAGCCTGTCATTGTATTTTCACTACAACAAGGAGCGATGAGGCTTTGTGGACCTCTGTTATCTATTGGCTTACAGAGAATCAAATACGTGTGTGCGTATGTGGTGCCTCCGTATCACTTCTTACTGCTAGTAGTGTTGGCAGGACTGGCAACAGTTTTCTTTGCTTGGCCCGTGTCCTTTCACTTTTCTAACCAAAGGAAGGCTGAGCTGACTATCGTTCAGACTAATTCTGTGGCTCCTTAGACATCTTCTCTCTCCTGAAATCCATCAAGTGAATTGCACTTTTCTGTCTACTGAGCCTCTTAATTGGGTAAAAATTACAGTGAACTTGAAGTTACACCTGAAGTGACCTAAGATAGCACATGTCACTGAAAGATTTTTTAGTGTCTAACTTTTGCCACCAGAGACCTGCACCAGGGGCAAAGACATCTTGTGTTAGGCACCACCCGTACACAACATAGAAAATGCCGTCGCCCAGGACAATTACTCAAGTATAACCTGAAGAAATGAACAGATGCAACAAGCAAGAGAAAGGATATGAAACAACACTGGAATAAAATTGGCTGGTAAAATAAGCAATGGTCAAAGCACACCATCTGCTTTTCTGCAGAGCCTACAAATCACTGAACAATGGCTGGAGTGAGTTGAAAAGCATTTGAGGAAAAATAATTACTGTTGCTGTGGTTTCTGAGCATTTGGAGAAGAATGGATTCCAATTGTATCTGCATCTTTTTCAATAACTTGCAGGGAATTACACTCCAAGCCTATTTTATTCAAAAGTGTTTATATTTTTGAACCTATTTTCTTACGGCCAAAGCAGCAGCTCTGTTTACAATTCAGAGGCACAGCTCTGCTGTCAAAGATCCAGGAAAAGCAGCTGTGTTGGAAAACTTTCTATGAGCCAATGACAATGTCTTTCTTTTCTGAAGAAGCGTGACTCAAAACTGCTGTGACTTGTGATTTTGCTTTTCTTTCTCAAAAAGCATGGAAAAATTGCTACCTTCAAGCAGGTGGTCATATGTTAAATGGAAATAATGTTCACTGAGATGCACATCATTGGAAATTTACCCGCATGAGAATAATGTGCCTCTGCTTCTTCTGGCAGCTTCAGTGGGAGTGGGATTTGGATTGAATAAAGAATCAGTGTTGTCCTTCATAGAATCATAGAATCACAGAATCCTAGGGTTGGAAGGGACCTTAGTAGATCATCTAGTCCAACCCCCTGCCAGAGCAGGGCCACCTTAGAGCAGGTTACACAGGAACGCGTCCAGGCGGGTTTTGAATGTCTCCAGAGACGGAGACTCCACCACCTCCCTGGGCAGCTTGTTCCAGTGCTCTGCCACCCTCAAGGTAAAGAAGTTCCTCCTCATGTTTAGGTGGAACTTCCTATGCTCAAGTTTGTGCCCGTTACCCCTTGTCCTATCACTGGGCACCACTGAAAAGAGCCTGGCCCCATCCTCCTGACACCCAACCTTCAAGTATTTATAAGTGTTAATTAGGTCCCCCCTCAGACGCCTCTTTTCCAGGCTAAAGAGACCTAATTCCCTTAGTCTATCCAATATGTTCATTTCACTAAGAGCAAGGCACCTGTACAGTCCTAGATTCTTAAAATAGGATTGGTTTTGATCACTAGTAAACTGGTTTTGTCACTTATGACTAAGTTACAAAGAGTAGAAAGTAGAACTCAAAGTTAAGGTACGATTTCCTGCTGTTTCCCTCCTAATGCTCCATGTTCAGATACCGCTGAGCTTAAATGACTCTTTTCTTTGTCTCCAGCCCTCCACTCAAACCCTCTTGTAGGTCCATTTCCTCAGTTATCTGGCAAAAAAGCTCACTTCTTTATTTTCTAGGATTTTTAAAATTAAAATTTGTAATAATCAGCATTCTTGAAAGCTACTATATATCCCATGGACTATAGAAACAGAGGAAAGCAGGACTATGCAGAAATAAGAAGTGCTCTCAGCCCTGGAAGCTAAGGTTTTTTTTTTTCTCTAACTTCTGTCAAGCTGTCAGTCCTCAGGCCAGATTATACTGGATATTGTAGTTAATAATCATCAAGGGACCAGTTTAAATTATACCCACCTGCTTTTGCAATGTATAAGCATGTGTTTGGGTATTCTGTAATCTTTTTTGGGTTTTCTTGTTAGTTTGGTAGTTTTACTGTTGAATTGGACCCCAAGGGATCATCTGCTTATCAGTTTCCCAGTATCTAGCAGGTGTAGTCTGTGGATGATCTGATGTTATGCCATTAGCTCTGTAAGAACCTTGTATTTTGTCAGTCCTGATGTAGCCTAATGAGACACAAGAGTCTTACTCTTCTGTAAGAACAATTTATCACTTTTCAGAGAGTACGCTGTTAAAACAAATACATTTTTCTTACACATGTACACCTCACAAGGGCCACATTCCCACCCTTTACTAATATCTTGCATTGCAGTGTACCTCAGATGATGATTTGAAACTTGCAGGGGCGGTTAGAAAAGGTAATTTATATGGAGGATGTTACGGATATTATGTTTTATAACAATTTCAAAGCAATAAAAGGTGAATAAATTTTACAGAGTGATTGTTTTCTTCTAGGATGCCTAAAATTTGACGTATGTGAAGTGTAAATATTGTGTTGTTCTTGGTTTTCATACAGGGAGTCTGAAATACTGATTTTTGAATGCATTATTGATACATATATATGTGATATATTTATTTGTTTATTCTAATTGTGAGATTGAGGAAAAAATGTTTGGGGAGGGGAAAAGGATCACCTCTGCAAAATTATTGAACATTGGGAATCTCTTAGTGAATTGGAAAGATTAAAAAAGTGTTGCCTGCGTCCCAGCTCATTTTTTGCCTTGGATCCACAAGTATTTAACATGATTTGCTATAAAGGAATAATAAACCAGTGTTCTAACTGAGCAATTTTTTGGTTCTCCAAAAATGTGTGACAATTTATTCTCTTAGCTCTTTGGAGAAAAAACTGACTTTGTACATAAGAGTGGTTTCGGGCTGGAGAGCGGTCAAAGCCTTTTCATCACATCCTCCTGCTTCTATCTCAGTTGTGTGGCATAACTCAATAGGGTAGATCATGTGAGAGGAGAACCTATGAGAGAAAGTAGAACTTGTAATACTTAAATTTAACCTTGGTTCAAGCGCAGTCTCCACCAGCTACCACTGAGTCTTGGAACTTTTGTTTCCCATGTCAAATGCCAGAACTTCTTCAGATCAATGTATATGTGTTCTGGCATAAATTTCATACTAGACTTTCAGGAATTTTCATTGCTGTTGTCTGATGTAATTTGTGGAGTGTTTTTAATTTATCTTACTATGGAGAGGAAATGGTGAGAGTTCTTGGTCAGTAAGAAGAGAAAATCTCTGCCCCTTCTATAGGAAATAACAACCACTGGGATTTTTCCACAAGGTAGGCTAGTTATGCAGCAGTCTAGGCACTACTGTTTCTGCAACGTTGCAGGGGCTGTCACAGTTTGGAAGTGTAATTGCTCTGTCACTCCTTAAGGCTGTTGGAATTACAAGGGTATTTTCTTTCACCAGAAAATATTGTAGCCTAGTTTAGTTTAATGTGTTACTATAGGAAAAAAAAAAATTTTACTAACTGCAGTGGATTCATTTCTAATAAAATGAAAACTTCTTTCCATGCAACTCAGGTAGACCTAGAACAAAATCACAGAACAGTTTTCATGTTTAAGCGCAGGGTGAAATAAATACATTGAATATGTGACTAACCAAGAAATCAGTTTCCATAGTAACACTAGCTGCTTGACAATCCTTAAACGTAGCATCCTACAGGATCTGTAAAGAATATAAGCATTATTATTATTATTTTGTATTCGTGCTGCACTAAACTATCCTAGCCCAAGATAGGAGTTCCACTGTGCTGATAATGTAGGAAACATGAAAACATATATAGTTCTTTGTGACACATACAGTTTTCTGAATTGAGGAAAAGATAAAATGAGTATGATCAATAGGAGGGCTTCACAGCTAGCAATATGCACATTTATCATAACTCTGGGCTCTTTTCCCTCCCTCTCTGTCAAGTCTTGACACCCTGTGCTCTCTTAGCATTTCTTTCAGCTCCCACTGTGGCTGCAAAGGATCTGCCCATAAATTTAGACTCTGTCTTTTCCTCTCATCTGTTTTTCTACTTAAGTTTGGTGGCTTTCAAAGACAAATACAAAATTCAGCAGCTTGTCTTGGAATTCTCTTGGAAAAAGGCTTTCCACAGGGTGCCTTCAGGCACCTTTGTGTTGCTGGTGGCTGATGTGCTGCCTGGCAGGCTATGGCAGGCTTTGTGCTGCACCACATCTTCACCATCCTAGAAATAAAGGTCTAGTTAATGAAAACAACACGTGCAAAATGAACAAATAAATAAACAAAAAACCTACCAGGCCATTTTGCATAAGCTAGACTTGACTGTATTTTTTGCTAAAGTTCACAGATGCATCTCCTGTATGTTATTATCCTGGCAGGAGATGTGCAGGTCTCTTTCAGACCCACTTCTTCTTGCTTTTATAGAATCATAGAATTCCTTAGGTTGGAAGGGACCTTTCAGATTGCCTAGTCCAACCATCAACCTAACCCTTGCAAAAACTGTCACTAAACTATATTGCTACACACTATGCAGACTACTTCCCAATTCCACAAACCCCCCACATTTGTAAACACATCTAGAGCCAACTTTAAACAAAACTGTGCCTAGTCTCTAATCAGATCAAGTCCGATGTCAAATCAGGTTGGACCCTTCCCTTGATATCTAGAAGGATATCGAGAAATACCTTATACGCAGGGTCTGTGTACAGTCAGCTGCTCTGCCACTGCAGTATGTGTACCCAGTAATATCACTCCCTTTTTTCTGGTTTTTGTCATGTCCTGTTAGGATTTTTAATTCATGACCAGTTCAATTATATCTGGGTAAAAATAATAATAAAAAAAAATCTTGGCACAGGTGTCAAATTCAGATTTGAGATTTGGTTCCCTTGTATACAGTGTATTCTCCATAAACCTGGGGCGCTCTGCATGATGGTGCTCTATAGGAACTGGATGTTTGTACACTGTTCTGCTGTATCACCTTGTCATGTCCCACTCTCAGTAAAGAGGGGCGGTAAGTGACTTCAGATTCATACTGCTTTCAGCATTTGTGTTAACCTTTGGATGGGTTACCGAACATAAAAGGAGCCCAGAAACTTGCGTGCATGTGCAGGGCTTCACAACAGTCCGTGGGAAGCAGGAGACAGCTCATGAGAAAAAAAGGGTAAGAAAAAGGGTTAGTCTGCAGCATGTTTCATTATTATGCTGCTAAAAGTTCCTCTAGCTGTTTGTGTTTTCATGATTTAGACTATCAAGCCTCACTTAGATGTTCACTTCAGAAACACAGTGGATTAAAAAGCTACTTTCCTAGGATTGTTTGCTACTGTCTCTTTGCTAGAACTTAAAACATATGGATGGAAAGGGTCTTTCCAGTGCATTTCCTTTAGGACAAAGAAAACCATATTAAGCTAAACAAGATTCTGACCTCACTCTGAGAAGCAGGAAAAGCATGATTCATCCCACTAGATCTGGTTTAAGAATTGACCTCTCACTTTGGGCAATAACATCTTAAACCACTGGAGCGATTGCTTCAGTGAGCATCTGTCATCAGTTCCCATCCTGTTTTGATGGAAATGTATAAGAAAAGGCTGAAAGATGCTGTTTCCCACCTGTTATTCTGGTATTGATTTTGATAAATTGGTAAATGATTTTGAGGTCTACAAGCTTCATTATCTTATAACTTGCAGTAACAGCAAATGAACAAAAATTTAAATTTATTTTGCTTGGACTAGGAAAGTGTTAGCAGTCCTTAATAATATGCATATTTTGAGTATTTTCCCTCTGAAATTTTTTGGAACTTTCCCCTCTGTGGGAAACATCAACATTTTGTGATCTGATTTGGGACAGACACTAGTTTGGAAATGTCAGTACAACAGGGTGATTTCCTGCTAGCTCTGCTGAACATGTATGTTGTATGAAACATAACATGTATTAATTCTTTCAAAACTAATTCTTTGAACCTAAGGGTCAAAATGCTGCCGTATAAGATTTACCACCTTTTTTTAAAGTAAAAATATGACTATATTGGCATGAGGTTATTTTCATGAGCCTTTTTCTAATAAAAACCCCATTTATCTCATGCTTTTCACATAACTACAGCTACTAAAATTAACACTTCCATTTTACTGTTGGTAGAGAGAGGTATGGGGTTTGGTTTTTTTGGTAACGTTATTATCTTTCCCCTGTGTTTCTTTCTCCATTCTTTACACTTGTTTGAATAAGGTGCAATTGTTTGCTCAGAACCGATTTGAAACAAAAATATATATGACATGTAAGTAGATCCTTGCTCATAAGATTGAGGTATTGCTATTTGTGTTTGATGCAATATCCTGTTTTAGAAACCATAAAAGGGAAAACCCTCAAAAACAGAGTCCCCAAATGAATGCTTTATCTATAGCCCCTAAAAATCAAAACCTGTCTCTTGGCTTTATTCCTCATCCAATTTCTTTTTCTACATGTGTCATTTATTCATTACTGTTACTCTCTTCATTTTGCAGCATGCACTGACCCTGTTTCAAGTACCTGCAATACGCTGTGCTCAGATCGCCTGGTGAACATGACACTGTATGATGTTCATGTTTAATATTAAATTGTAAAGTGGTGGGGAAGTATCCCAGAATCACAGAATCACATCATATCATCTGACTGTTTCCAACAATGAAGATATACTGCTTTATAGGCCTTTGGATAGGAGGCTAACCTGGTCCAAACTTTGAGATGGATCTGCTCAGATCTTCTTACAGTTAACTCCCAGTAGAAGACCAAAAGACTTTTGAAATCAGAAAATCCTGTTTTTCACTGAAAAAACCTAGAAATGTAACTCTTTTGAAATAAAGAAAACATAAATCAACAGATTGGGGCGAATAGAAGTAAAAAGGATCTGTAGAAGGCTCACTGTCCACTGCTCTCTTGCCAGCCAGATGCTGTTGTTGATGGAACATCTACCCCCTGAGATGGCATTTTGGCTTGAGGCAAAACCCTCTCCTTTGCCCACCCTCCAGGAGCTCAGCCTGCCCCAGTCTTCTTAAAAGGACATATAGATCCAATGCAAGAGCACAACAGATATTCTCTGTCATGGGCAAAATGAGCATGCATTTTTCTTGGGTGTTCCTTCAAATTTTGGGGTCCAGAGGCCTATGGATGAAAGTGGGTTTTCTTCAACCGTAGTAAAAGATCAAGTACTTATCTCTCAGGCAGAAAAGCTACAACTGCTAATTATTTTTATATGGATGCATAAGATATGAAGACGTACTGGCATTTTAATTTGTGCTTTGGTTGCTGACTGATGCATGCAACTAATTAATTAAAATATTCTACTGACTGAAATGATAATTTGCACCCCCCCCCCNGAAGTATTTTCAAGGCAGCTAAAATGTCACTCGGGGATGTTGAAAATAAATGAAGAAGAGTTTTGGCAAATAGACTTCAATGCTTAAGTGAGACATCAGTGTACAGAAACCCCAACTGTGAACAAAATCAACATTTCGCAGCTATGCAAATTTTAAACATGCATAGAAGGATAATAATATGATAACTTAAGGTAGTTACTGTGCATTGTAATATTGACAGTGACTGCTGGATCAAAGACAATGTAAAAATTGGATGATATGTATCACGTTGTGATAATGAATCTATTAATAAGCACACACTTTTGCATGCCAACATGTTCATAGATTATGCAGCTTGCAGGAGAGTCACAAGAGGTCTGGAACACTGGTGTATGTTAAGGATTTGGTTTGTAATTACTGAATAAGTGGTTGCCCAGAGTGTTCATCTGCATTAGTAAATTTCTAAAACAACTGTTACCTAGGCAATACCCTAGCAAACTGCATTTGCAGATCAAGAATGTCTGGTGGATTGCAAGGAGCTTTAATCTTTCCTTCTGTGCCTGTACAGAAGAATCTGACTGAGGGAAATTGCATAGTGCATGTCTTTTTCTTTTTCCTTTCCATGGTTATGGCCAGGATAACTTCTACAGGGAAAATTCTGCAATGTGGCAAGACTGAACTGAAGTCTTCTAGAAATTCAATCCATGAAGGCCTCAAAGAGAAGTATTTTTCTTTCTGCTTCTTGCTTGCTTCACACGTGGGCTTTGTCTTGCTTCAGAATAATGCAGTGGTCTTAGAGGAATTCTGGAGACGGATGTACCTCTGGAGTAACCAAGTCTGAAAATCTGCAGCAAAAACAAACTAGAGCCTCACATGGACAAACAGAGACAGATTTTGGCATGTCATATGATATCCAAACTATTTCTACATTTTTATTCATTCTTAGGTGTGTATGCTTTTCACATATAAGGTTTACCACAGTCCTGGATGGAGAGGATATGTAGCAAGATTGCCGTAACCAGGTTGTCCTCTTTGGGGAGTAGCAGTTTCACTAGAGCTGGAGATATAAAGGGGCAGTTGTGCAGTTAGTATCATCCCATTATCTTGATTTACTGATTTGTTAAGTTTCGTTCCTCTTTTGTAAATTAAAACAATTTGGGATGCACATGTAAGACTGTGTTCCATTCAGGTTTTTGAGGTAATCTGTCCTCTGATATCTATTACTCCATACTTGGCATCTCCATGCTGAAGGTTGATTTCAGATCCCTGAACTTATTTTTCACTACTTTTTAAAATGCTTTGCTGAAGAAGTGAGGTTGAAGATTCAGCAGTAACTGGAGATATTTCTGTATCTAGTATTGCTATGAAAATCAGATAGGATGACAAGCCTGAGATTTGAGAGAAGTTTGCCACTAGTGGACAGTCATTTCCTCAGCCAAAGTATTGATCATTCTTGTAAGTTAGGATCAGAACTTGTTCTCAGCAATGTTATGCATTTTCCTATGGAGGAAAAAATAAAGGTGCTATTGAAGATAATTCTGTGATGATAGCAAGGACAGAGGAGAATTTGAGTGGTTTTTCATCAGATAGATTACCTACACCATATTTAAGTATTTGCATCTTAAAAGCTCTTTTTCTGCAGCAATAACAAAGAAGAAAGGATGAACACACAGCTTTGTTTTCTGTGGGTATCAGTCCAACACTATTACCAGAACTAACCATAGCTGAAATAAATAAAAACCATTTGTTACTCTAAATTAGAAACAGCAAAAAAAAAGAAAGCTATTGTTCTGACTCAAGCGATTACTGCCATCAGCAGACAAAAGCTGACACATGGCATTGTGCTGCACTGCATATTGTTCTCCAACAGGCGTGTGAACGCAATGTTGCTCACGGTTGCTTCATATGGCACTGGCATAACACCAGAGTCTTGAAAAGTTGTGTAGGGAGAGCTACGTGTCTTTGTGTGCCAGTAGATGGAACTTTATAAATTGTGTTTCCACCGCTGAGATGCTGCTGAAAAAAACCTATGACTGAAGCATTACTGGAAGTTTTTTAAAATATATCTTAATTAAAAGCCAAAAAAATACAGGTTTGGAAAAGGAATCTGTCCCTTCAGTAATGTGTCAGGGAGACAAACACAAGGTAGGTCAGAAACCACAGGTTTTCAGCGGTGGTGCTGGAGAGGTCAGTGAGAGCCAGCAGTATTGACTGTGGTAAGAATGGAATGCACTGTGTAGATGAGCTCCGCAGCAGGAAATTAATGATCTTAGTTGGTGAGCCATTATATACCTTGGGCCAAAAATATGTCATGAGATTTTCTAAAACTAGCTGAGAGCAGGAGCTCAACGCTCAGCTCTTATAGGTAGAACAACAAAGAATATGGCTAGAAGGGACCTTTTAAGATTATTTAGTTCATTCATAACCTCAGGAACTCTGCCTGAAAGTTTCCTAACAACAGTTTTTTCTAGGACGTCTTTCCTAGATAACCCATTCTTGCCCTTCCACAAAATCAGAGATATCTAATCCACGCAATTCAGGATTACTGCTTCTCCTCCTACATCCAGGAGACACAAGGAAATATTTATTCATTTTCTCACTGCAGTGTAGTCCCTAGACTAAATAAATATCACTGTCATCTCTGACTCCCCCATTCACCCTGCCCCTTATGTTTCCAATTGTTGTTAGTCTCCTCTAGAAGATTTCCACTAATGTAATAGTTCCTAAATGGTGGTACTTAGAGCAGGGTATTCTCATTAGAAAGGCTTTCACTCATGTGGGTTCCTTAGTCAGTCTTGACTACTGATAGTCCTATTAATACCTCAGATGATGCCATATTGCGGAAGTATGAGTTGGTAAAGCCTCTTTGGACTGTGAGTTGTTCCATCCCCAGGTCCTTTCCCACAAAGCTGGTGCATAGATGTTCTTCAAGTTGAACTCCTGTAGTTGATTATTCCCACAGAAACATAATATTGTGCACAGATTATTTCCTTGTCAAGATAATTTTAAGTGCTCTCTATCTGACAAAGTAAGTGCAATCTTTTCCACTTCATATACACACAAACTTATTAAGTGCACTGTCTACTGAATGGTTCAGATCATTAATTTGAAAATCTATTTGCTATATTTTTATAGTTTTATGGTGGATCATTAAAAACTACTCTGACTATGATTCTTCTAATGACTTCTATATTTGTTTCATGGTAGCTCCCACCTGGACTGTATTTTTGCAGTACACTTATGGAAAGGTCATGAGAGACAGTCAACACCATCCCTAAAGTAAGAGATATTGCCTCTACTGTCTTTTGTCTATCTAAAAAGCTTGCTAAGATTTTTTAGCCTTTGGGGAGATTGTCTTGGAGGGCAATGTATTTTCCCTTACCTGTGGCTTTTAGGTTAGACAAACTGGTGTCAGGAATGCCAGAAGGAATTGGCTAAGGGAATTGACTGGATGACTTTTCATCCCAGTGTTCTCTGATAGAAAGCCAGTGCTGGCTAGATTGTTCTTTGGCACTCTGCTAGCTTTATATAAGCCTGATGAATTCAGCCCACAGAGACTTATCACATAAAACTCTATTATATGTGCTCCAGGAAAGAGCTGGAACAAAGATATACACTGGGTTGTTAGTGAAAAAAACTATTTGGGGAAATGGAAAGAGGTTATTCAGGAATACATCTCGTCCTTAAGTAAGGATTGATCCCATAGTAAAATCTTAGCGGAGTCTCTGCTTTCATATGTTCTTGGTAGTTGTACACTTTATGCTCTGCCAATACAAATAACTTGTCAGCTTGCCCTGGACACCCTTAGTTCCCGTCTGCTCTGCTGTCATTTTTCTACTTGCAAACCCACCAAGAAGTTTCAAGGGCTTTGACACTGATGTTTTGAAACCAATACAGTTTTCAGTGGCCTCCAAGGAGCTACAGGAGTCACTTGCACATCCTCGGCTCAGGTCCAAGTTTGTGTCCATCTCTCTCTTCGCAGAGCTGAGGTGTGATATAATCGTGCGCGCCATTTCAAAAGGAACAACGAGCTGAAAGGGAGAGCCGTGAGCCATGTTTTACAGACAAGTACTTCGAGATGCGTTGAAAAGAGATGTAATAGCTGTTTCTGTTTACGGCTGTCAGGGTAAATAAATGCAGGGGAAAGAGTATAGAGGGGATAAGGAGGTTTTGTTTTACATGTTACCTGCATACGATAAGTACCTGTTGATGTCAGGGCTGTCTACAGCCTCAGACATGGTTTGGGCCCATCTAGCCCTATTGTGATTACTATCGTGGCAGTACCAGAGCTTGGTACTACAAGAGCTTAGTACTACTCAATATATGCAGTTTAGAAGCTGTACTTTTGCCTCTACCAAAATTCAGGTTTTCATCAAGTTAGAGTTATATAATAAGATTTTTTTTTTTTTTTAATCCAGCCCTTCTATAGTACAGGTAATGATGACTAACACCTTATTCCTATTGCACAAAGACATTAAACAAGAGCATATAAAAACTACATGACAGTTATCTTAGTATTTCCAAAAGGCTTAGAGAGCAAGACTGGAATGCACATAGAAGGTAGATAGAGGCAGAAACTGTTGTTCTTGTTATGCCATTTCTGAAAGCTGAGTATTCTCTTAATCATGTACTTGTCAACCTTGGTTTCTTCTTTTGGTGAGAAATATAATTTCTATCCCTCTTTCAAGGGGAAAATGACAATTCTTATGTTTCTGTAAATGGGAATTGTAGAATTTGTAAAGCTATTTCCTGTTGTAATCAACAAACAAAACAGTAAACCATTTTGTTTTGACTTAGTGGATACTCTAGAATAATCTTAAGAAGCTGGAGCTTTTTTTTTTTGTTTCCAATGTTTCTTTGTTGCCCAAATGCTCTGTTAGGTTTGTCTAACTTCCTCAATAACTTGGATCTTAAGAGAAAGGCTTTGATTCTGTTTGGAATATTAAAACACCCTGAGACTTGATTTGTAAAAGAATTTGTAAACTCCGATCCCTTATTCTGTATATGTGAATGCAAGTACTGAAAACATTTGGGCTACAGATGTGAGCATTCAAGCACTTGTGATTAACAACACAGGTACTGTCAAATAAGTAAACCCATTGTGGATAACTTTATACTGTTTTTTTTCTAAGAAGTTGCATAATTCTGCCCTTTTCTTCTTCTTTCACCCACTTTTCCCAGATACAAAAATGTGTCAGATTCTTCTTGTACCTAAATGAAAACATTTCTTTTATCACTTGAGGAATAATATGATCTTATTAATTTTTCAATAAACATATTAGGGTTTTCATCACTCTTGCCCTGGAGCTGTGCTGTTGGCTTGTTTGACTGCTGGGAAGACATCAGGGCAGTTCACCCCAAAAGTGAGTGATGCCTTTCTGTGGTGCTACTATTGTCAGGTCTGGGCTGCTGTGCTTCTAGTCTGACCTGTGGCCACAAAGAATGCAACTTGTAGGAACAGCAAGAGATATTGTACTAGTAAAACCATTTAGGGTTAGAGTTTGACCTGAATCTTCTTCCACCTACGACCTTAGTCAAATAACAATATAATAAGAACTGCATAATTCCATCTGACTGAAACTCCTGCTCACTGAAATATCTCTACTGTGTTCTGTACTTGAACTAGAGGCACAGTTTGTTTTCCAGTCTTTCTCTCAGTTGAATTAATATAGTGCATCTCTTAGAAGGGTACTAGAGAATGCCATGCACCTTTTGTTCACTGAGTTACAGGGTTCTTAGGCAGCACAAACCCTTGTGTGAAGACTAGACTCCACTGTGAATTATCACCTCTGGAAAGACTGCACTGTCTACATGAAACAACACCTTCAACAATAAACACAACCTATCCCAGGCTTTTACTTGGTTTCTAAAATATTTGGCATCCACTGCAAAATTCTTAAAACTGAATAATCATCTTCACAAATCTTGTGTGAAGAGGGAACCTTTTTCTGTTCTTTAACTGGTATCAAATGAGGTAATTTCATAGAAGGTGCAGAAATGTTTGTGAGTAAAAACACTGAGGTAGCCTCTTTAGCTTACAGTTTTGTGAACGCAAAATTGCTCAAGGACCACATCAGACCCATTCTAGAAAATAATGCAAGTCTAACAGTGTCAGAGCAAGCTTCAGGTGTCAAAACCCTCTCATGTATAGTGCCAGCTGGGGTTATCTTGTTTAAAAGGGCTGGGGAAGAAAGCTAAGTGTGTGTGTAGACATGAATGTTAAGTCTGGCCCAGTATTAAATGCAAACCCCAAACCAATTCTGTAGTCATGTGGCTGGAGATGTGACTACCCACCAGAACCTTGTGGTCGGAAGTGTGTACTGGGTTGTCCTGTCTGGATGAGGGCTTGCAGTATGATGTATTATGACAAGGTTGACTTTGATGTATAACAGTTGTGCTTTGTTGTTGGTTTTTTTTTTTTTTTTAAGAAAAAGAATCAAGCGCAGTACCTACATGTTGTATCAGACACTGGTTTAGTGTTCACCTACTTGAGAAATTTTTCAGAATATCTTGAAAGGGCAGTGCATGTGCAAAGATTTGAATCTTCCTACTAGGATGTCTACCATGCTGTCATATAAGATGTCGATTATTTTAATACTTCCATACTACATTAATACTTATGTCACTTATATCAACAGACAATATGAAGATTTCCCTACCTTCATGCATGCTCACATTTAATGCTTTATATGGCTGAATAAGGTGACTGGCTAAATGATGGTAGAGAAATAATGAAACCTAAGACCCATGCTCTATAAATGCAGGAGCCACAGAGGTCTGACAAAACAGAATGCGACTTCTTAAAAATGAAATCTTTAATTGTAAAAACGGCACCTAGCAGATCAGGGATGTTCTGGAAGCTTGGTATGATGCTACTTGCTTGCAAAGGGAGCTTGCTATGCAAAGTTTTGACTTTTTGCTTCTAATCAGGCACAGCCTGATTATGCTGAATGGCAAAGGAATGACAGTTGTTGAGCCTTGTGCTTGTCTATTTGTAAATATTTATTCTTTCTGCTATATTATCAAATTAAATTCCAAACCATTTGTTTCCTTTTTACTCGAGAAGGATGCTAAAAAGTAACTGTGGTACAAGTGTGTTTCATTTTTATCACTTGACAATGGTCAAGTGATAGGGGAATGGGGGAATGGTA
The DNA here is from genome assembly GCA_013400135.1 of Rhinoptilus africanus. NCBI lineage: Eukaryota > Metazoa > Chordata > Aves > Charadriiformes > Glareolidae > Rhinoptilus > Rhinoptilus africanus. The sequence goes on from VXBO01009346.1 coordinate 182,581, forward strand.
GGCGACAACTACAAATCACATTTTTAAATATTTATCTATCTTGGGGTCTACAGCTTGGATGATACTGAGTTTAATCTGTTTACAACTGATTTTATTTTTGGAGGCAAATATTTAGGGTCAAATCCAGCCTTATTCATGAAAGGTATGGAACTCAACAGCTTAAATCAATGAGAACTATGAATACTGATTATATCAAGATGTAATGAATTATGCTTTCAAGTGTTTAGCCCTGCTCAAGATTTAGTTCATAATATGATTAATCACACAAGTATGACAGGCAGGACTTCAACCATAGCATTCTTGCTAACATACCTAATTCTGTGCAAATGGCGATGAAAAAAGAAACGGGATCTTTTCACGCTGAAAAGCGGCTTCCTGACCTCCAATAACTTTCTTATTCTAGTAAGTTTACTGTAGACGGAGAAGAGGGAGCAAAGCGTCTGCACACTGGTGTAGCCAGGCTCTGCTTTCTGATGTGCCAAGGCTGTGTGCTGCACTTGGAACAAGCCACCCAAGTCTTGAGACATGAGCAATGCCACTGTGCTGCTTTCGCAGCTTACGGGCTGTAAACTGCGACATTACTGGAAGGCGGGGTAGGACTGGCCTGCATACAGAAAGATGCCTGTCTGTGCTAATGTAGCTAAAGGGAAAACAGAAACTACAGCACGCTTACCGCATGATGTAAAGACACTTCTGTTTTCGTGAATCGAGGGGGAAAGCAGCTGAGAAGAAAGGAGTATTTATGTGTGAATGCCAGGTGAACGTCCGTGGTCAGGGCACACAGAGCACACTTCTCTTGTTGTGGCGGTGTGCTGGGGCCAGAGTTTCTCTGAGAGACTTGGCACGGTGAGGAGTGCTGAGAAATCACAGGATAAAGGAAGCACAGGAAACCAAAATGCTGAATAAATGTGATTCTTCCTTTCGAGCTTGTCTAGGGCGAGACAGAAAATACAGAAAATATAAACAGAAAGATAACAGTTACCCTTGCTCAGCCAAAGGCGTATACAGAAGAAGAAAAATTTCCCCTCATCAGTGTCTATCTTAACGACTAGCAAAATTTCTCTTGCTAAATCACTTAACTGACATACAAGCCTCTGCTGTAACAACAGCTACACTATCTTACATGCATTGTAAATGCCCGTATTTCTAGCCTTCGTTAGGCAGCTCTATTAACCTGCATTGCCAGTGTTTCTTGCAAAGAACTGCATAAATAAAATATTCATCTGATGCTCGAACTCTTTACATACTTTTATATGTTTATAAAGCTTTATTAAGTAAACACTTTCTTTGGCTTCCACAAGTTTACGGTTACACATATCTGCCTGTGGTTGTGGCAACCCTGTAACTACACAGAAGTCATGAAAACTATACAAAAAAGGAAACAGGAAACATACTTTATCAGTTTGGCAATGATGGCAGGGTTCAATTCTTTTACCAACAGGAAAAAAGTGATTTCTACAGCTGATAGTATATGGTATATGTATAGTCAATTTCAGCAATTGCTAGCCTGTACATTCAAGCTGGTATTCTTCATTTACTGAAATTTTTAAATGCATTTGCTGTAGTTGCTTACAAAAGTAAAAAAAAAAATAAAAAATCTTTACTCATTCTGGTCCAGTGAATTTTGCTTTCTTTACAAATTGAGGCCTATCCTCAGGCGGAAAGCCTGATGGTGCCATCTGTCCCCAGGCACAGCCTGGAGCAGGGTAACCTGGGCTCTCTCTGAGGATTACTTTAAGCAGAGGAGGCACTGAATACAGGTTCTGGAAAAAAAATGTTCCAAGCTGCATTTTTATGTCTATTCTTGGCAGCTCTTTTTTTTTTTTTTTTTTTGTTGTTTTTCTTCTCTTCTCTTCTCCAAAAGGAGAGAGGCTTCTGCCTCAGAAAGGCAACTCCAGACCATGAATCACAAGTGACTGGAAGAGGATGCTTGATTAAGATAAAAACCTTGGAGAGCAGTGAGACTTAAGGCATTTTTACACTAATGGGCTCAGACAGACTTGGGCTTCCTTCCTTCTACTGCTCACCTTGAGACTGTAAGTGGAGGGAATAAGGCTGTGAGACATACCTGAGCTGGCTGGACAAGAAATTTGTGCTTCCTGGCTCAAGGTAATGTGCTCTCCACAATTTTGCTTATTCAATTTGTATCTATCTATTGCATTAACAAATCTACAACTGTCATGAGGGGGAAAAAAAAAAACAGTTAGAAGGATGAATTTTGTCAAATATACATAAATACTTAAAATTCAATGCTGAGGATATTACAATAGCAAAGAGAGAATCATTGTTGCTGTTAGCCATCTCACTTGAGTTCAATAAACATATTTTCACAAAACCCTAAAGGTTTTGCTAATGAATCACAAAGAAGAGACCTCAAATGAACCATGGATATTTTGTCTTTTCTTTCTTATTAGGGACTAGTCACATGGGAAATGTAGGCAGACTCTGAATCACTGCATCAATGTAGGCATGCCAAGAAATGGTGACACAAGGGAGCTCAAAACTGCAGCTGTGCTTTGCTGCTGTGTCCATACACAGATACACAAGATGAGACGGCTTTTTATACCCTCTCTTCTCCTTGTCCATATGAAAGCAACCAGCAAAACACGAGAAGTATTCACAAAGACTAACTTTCATCTGTGAGGTCTTCAGGGGCCTGTTTGGCGCTAACCCACAGGACTTAATCCACCATCATTTTAGCTTCTGCCTCTAAAGGTTTCCTACACCAGGAAGCAGTCTTATATTTGCTGAAAAGTTAACACATAATCTCATTTGGACACAGAAATTAGATGTTACTTCATCAGTCTCTTTGAGGTAGCGGTCTGGTAGGCTTTCGCACAGCACATATGCAAAAAAAATGTCATGAAATCTAATCACAGACATTGCTTTCTTCAAAACTGGAAGTGGAGACAGAGGTGATGGTCCATATTTATACAGGACAAATATCAGAGTCTTGGGCATCAGGAATCTGCGTCACTGAATGCTGGAGCCTGTAGGTTTTTCTCTTTTTCTTCCTCAAAGACTTTATTCAACACTTTGGCAGAAGAGAGATACATACAGTAAAATATTAGTCCGGGAGAGTTTCCAAAAGGTAGCAGATGAGTTTCTAATCCCAAGACTATGATGTAGGAGGGAAGATGCTTTTCCTGTTTCTGGCTTGCTTTTATACTGACGTGTGTTCAGGAAAGGTTTCGGGCTCTGAATTCAAAGTGTAGAGAGGTGCTCACCTCTGATGCTTAATAAGCTGGGGAACAGGCCACATATAAAGTACATTTTTTGCACTTGTTATCAGTTAGCTCTTGTGGATTCCGTTTGGGAACCCGCCTTTCTTCTGCTCAGGGAGCCTAGGTGCTTAAGGCTATGTTCCACTACCTGAAAGTTAGGTTTTTGCAATGCTTGGGACTGTGACAGCAGCAGCCAGCTTCACAATGTAGTGTGCTAAATGTGACACATACAGAAAGGGTAGAGGCTTGATCCAGCATCTATTCAAATAAAATCTTTTCACTTACTGTCATAGGCATTTGATCCTACTGAATATTTGATTTTGAGGTGAGCAATTTGGCTTACATACTTCAGAAAATACAGGACTAGGCTTTCACAAGCCTGCAGTGACGTTGGAATCACTGACTTTGTGCCAAACCTCAGGCATTTACATGGCCTATCAAGTCTCAAGTATCACTTGAGACTAGATTCTCAGCACCTTCTGAAGCTCAGGCCTTTTAAAAGTGGCAAGTATATCTATCAAGAAATAAGACAGCCAAATTTTAAAGCCATTTCTAAACAACAAAAAAATGGTTTAAAAGATAGACAAAGATTAGGTTCTTTGCAAAGCACTTATCGGGAAGCAGACCACTGAATTAAGCAAATGAACATAAGGTATGGTTAATAAACATTACGGGATAAAAGAACATACTGTGTCATCCAGCTCTCAACTCAATTTCTGCACAATAGATCTAGAAGGATTATCCAGTTCGCCAATGCCTCAGTAATTTTCCTCTCCTCCAAATTAAATCAAAGCTTTTGTAACCCATCTGCAAAGTACAAATATTATGGGAAGCAGTTTTGAAGTAGAAAGCTGTCTTTTTCACAATACTGAGTGCTGTGAAAGCTGTAACTAAATCTAAAATAGAGCCTTTTTTTTGTCTTTGGCTTAGCCATGTGAGGGAGTACAATAAAACAAAGGGAGTACAAAACAATGTCCTATATATTTATAGATTATATATAAATAGTCCAGCTGCAAATGTTGAAATTCAATTTCTTCATTTCTCCTTTACTTTTTTAACATCTACAAGTTTACAAGATAAGCATGATTATTTTTGTGTAGATTGCTAATGCTACTCCCGTCAGATGAAAGACAGAGACTTCAAAGGAGAAATTAATATACAAAGAGGATTTGGCTTATCTTTCATTAACTGAGTATCTCCACCAGAGCGGTGCTTCTCTTTTGGTAAGATCAGCATTTCTCAGTACTCTTCCTCTTTTCCTCTTTCTCTTCCAATAATCCTTCTATATCTTTCCTCTTCATATAATTGAAATCAATATACTCAGCTAAAACTGCTTCCCAAATCCAGTTTACTGAAGGACACAGATAGGGTGGAATGGAAAAGAAATAAAACCCTAAAATCTGAAACTTCTTTTTTCTCACCATGACAAACAAATGTTAGGCATATGTTTCCTTTTGGGAAGGTGAAGAAAAATATTACATCAAACATATTGACCAGCTGTCAGTTAAAAAGTGACTCAAGGACCCTTTGGCTTTTTTAATGAAATCACTCTGCAGTTGCATATAGTTATGTGTAAAACTTAAGGTATTGCTACTATATGCACTCAGTGTGTCATGAAAAGGGAGAAAAAAAATACACTGTACAAAAGAGGAGAAACCTTGCTGTGTATCATCCTTGATGAAATTATTACTTTTGATAAAAGGCTATTTATGTTTCACTTTAAAATCCAATCGCTCTGATTATTCCCGCTAACTTAATCATGTGAATAGTCTTCCTCTAAAATCAGAGCAAAAAAAGGTTTTTCAAGATTTAGTTCCCTGAATGGTTTGCTGGAGGAGTCTCTCTCTTTGCCCACTGACTAGACACCTTAGCAGGGGTATTGCTGCCACATGACTCACACCCTCACAACAGGCAAAATAAAGGCATGCTGTATTTTAATGCAAAGTTTACTCATATTCAGCTGCCATTTTCCTTTGTTTTATTTATTTACAGTAGGGCCTTGGTGGAAGGTCAGTAAGATTATCAGGGCTGCTATGCATCCTCTTAGTACTTAGAAACATAATTTTAAAGTCTATATGCAGAGAGAAAAAAACCCAGAATTAACGGGTTTGAGATGTTTTGCTAAAGTGTTTTTGCCTCAGTAAATGAAATGCTTTATTAGATTTTAGTGCTGTGGCCTTGCCACATAACAATCTATTTTAATGCTTAAGAAAAAATATACAGTGGTGAGGAAAAAAAGTAATGATTATTTACTGCAAAGACAACTTGATTTCAGGGTCCCCCTAAACTGCCTTTTGAATACAACTGTATTAAATGCTTCTCCTTTGTTAACACAATTGTGTTGACTTCTTCAAGGAAATACAACGTATTTTTAGATAGGGCCCCTGAAGGGGAAGAAAAAAAAAATTATTCTTTCCCAAAATTGTATTGATCTGTGTGTGTATCACTTCTATCTTTTACTGTAGTCCTTAGCCAGTTTTGCAGTTCTGACACCAGGTTTACTGGTTTGTAGTGTCACTTATCTTCCCAGGAACCTTGGCATCATATTGGCCATTTGCCAGCTCTATGATGTTGATGTAGCCTTAAGCAAGAGATTATATATTCTGTAGTCAGTAATTCAGATATTTCATCTTGAACCACGAAATGCATAGGTAAATACTACCTGATTCTCTCTCCTTTATTTGTTTTTCCCATATACTCTTTTACTGAGAAATCAGTCTGGGATAGATATTTAAACTGTCTGTCTGGATCACTTCTTTATGGGGGACTTGTTGAAAGATGTATTTGATTATACAGATGTTTTCCCTCCTATAGTCAAATTATTAAGTCACTTGGGTTTGGGGATAGACAGGACTAAAATCTTACATGTAATGATCACGTAAGGCCCCCGCTCATGCCTGTATTTGCCCAGAACAAATTGATCTTGAGTATTTCTTCTACCTCTCACACCACCATGACCAACTCCAGTAAGCATTTTTGCAACTTTTCCCATTTGCAACAACTCCCATATATAGCTTCTCTCCTTCCCTCACCGCCCTTTCCAAAACAGAGGTGCTACTACCTGTTCCCACAAATTCGCTTCTTAAATAATCTCAGGGGCTAGGACTGTCCCCTATCTTGTGAGAGACCATGCTGTAGATCTCTCCTCTGTGATAAAATCTTAATTCCCTCTGAGCTAGATTGTCTAACTGCCAGAATATAGGGTAAGGTTTTCTCAATTACTCTTACTGTTGAACAGAATAATTAAATAGCCATTGCAAAGCTCTACAGACTAATGGCTGAGGAAGTCATTTGGGACTTGGAAGTCTGGATTCCAGTCCCTGTACTAATGAGTGTTTAAAGTGTACTCTATTCCCATTTCAGAGTATTCCCACTTCAGAGTCCCATTTCAGAAAACCTCTAGGTTAGTGGCTAAAGCATTGAGCTAAGAGATGCACGCTAAAGCTCATCCAGCAGAGGAAGATAGTGACACTGTTGGTTCAGCATCTTGGGTGTGTGCTGAATAGGTGAATCACGGCACAAGGAGCACTGCATCCTCTTCTTCCTTTTTTCACCTCCCCTCCATTTTGCGGGGAGCAGCAGTGAATACGGTGCCCTAAGAAACAGTGTGGATCTGGGAGTCTATCTTGTGTACTGTGTGGTAGCATCTTATTTTTGTGAAGTGCCATCGTCCCTCAGATGGAAGCTGCCTACTGGCTAGATCAGGTTCACATGTTGTTCCTCAGTTTCAGTTAGATGACTAAGTCTTCCAATGTGTTGTGTAAAGTTTCAAGTTGTAATTGTAAAGTAAAGGTTCTGGAGTAGTGGGCTGGATACCCAAGAACTTATAGTGCTGAGAAATACAGCATTTATTACTACTGCTGATGTGGCGCACAGCTTTTGAACCTCTAATTCTTGTCAGAGAGGTTAAGGGACACTGTGTGGAGCTGAGTGGGTATTCAGTAGTGAGGAGTTTCACTGGTTAAATGCTTTAGAGTTATATCATTTATGCTCTACTGTAATAGTGTTCATCATTTTATGCAATTATTGTAAAGATATACTCAAGTGAGAGATAACTAATGTAAACCAAAATTAAGAAATCATTCTACTAGGAAATTTTCTGGAACCAGGAATTTACAATATGCAAATTACTGAGCAGCTATTCAAAACAGGCAACTCTTGAAATGAGAGAGGGTGTTTTAGGATATGCAATATTTCTCTACCTTAAGTGAGAACTTTTTCAAATTAATTTCTAAAATTAAGAAAATATAGTTTCAAAGATAAGATTGTGAGCTATTGTCAAGCTCCTGCTGTGGATTATCTTCTAATTGTTTCTTCTTCTAGTGCCAATCAACTTCTGTGATTCACTGATCCTTTCTAATTTCTCAAGTATCAGGATTATATCAAATAATTCTATTTTTGGAGATTCCTAAAAGGTTATATTGTGCCAGGCAACTATGCAGACCTAAATTAAGGATTTGTTTTCTGTAAGAAGTAGAGATAATCTTCTGCTTTGAACCTCATTACCCATTTCATTCATTCATATATAAATCAATAACATATACAAAAACATGTTCATACATGCAATTTATGCAATCTCTTTACACAGAAACACAAGAGCGCTACAAGAGATGAACAAACCAAATAACACTGTGCACAGTTCTTCAAATTTCAGATACAAATTTCTTGGGATTTTCCTTGAAAGCTCTTTTCATCTAGCATATCTAATTTGTGTCCACTATCACATTGTTACTGAGAAAGTACTTTCTAGTTTTCCAGTACGTCTGATTTCAATATTTAATGCCTCTTTTCATATATTTCCCTCCTCCCTGAATTAGCATAATTCCAGTAATCTACTTTTAATATGATGTCTATATTTATGTAATATTCTTTAATGCTACAAGAGAATGAATGCCACCACAAAAAATAGCTGTTCTAAATCAAAACTACTGATTAACCTAATACTTTCTTCTCAGATGGTTCACTAAGCACATATTCAGTATCCACTGTCTCCATAACCTTACAAAAGACACTGTCTCGTTTATATTATTTTAGAAAAAGTCCAGATCCAGGGAAATCACCTGTACTTGCTTGCACTGTGCCACTATTTTCTTTAGGCCTGGAATACTTACACCCTTCAGCCTAGTAGCGAAAAATAGAAACCTGTAGAAGAATTAAAAAGAGTATGAAATCTGTTAGTATCATAGTAATTAGCTAATTTTCAGAATTGCTCAGCACCTGATCTAATTATCAGTTTGGTAAAATACATCATCTAAGAAGTTCCAAAGGATCTGGCACACCACCTCCAAGAGTTTGAGGTGACTTGCTTGGTGCCTGAGTGATACTCTTCACAGCTATAGCAGAAACTAATCTGTCCCCTTTACTGCACTGCTCTGTTACATGTACATTTAGAAAAACCTGAATAGTTGTAAGTCTCCTGAAAAGTAAACTGGGTTAATCTTTACACATGCCTTAACAGGATAAAGGATGTTTTGGTGGGCTGGTCATTACTAATTAGGAGTTCTTTGCTTGGACTTTGTAGATAAGCTTGGCTTCGACAAATCATATAAAGCTGGGAACCTTAGGAAACTATTGCTTTAACGTAGCAATAAATTAACAATTTACCTTCTTTTACAAAGTCATCTGAGGGGGCAATATTACGCGTCACTGCAGGTAGCTCAGTGAACAGCTTCAGTATACAGTCACAGCCAAAGATGCATATATAAGTAATAGGATGAAGAATAGCAATAATAGCTTAACAACTTCTAAGGCAATGCAGTAGCCTTATTCTTTGAAGTGCTGCACTGGACATTCCCCTTCACGAATGGCATTTGAGTGCTAAAGGAGGCTGAGAAAGGGATAGTTTCCATTTGCCAGGCATAGGAAACACTTGTGAAAAAAATGTACTACATGCCCTCCTCACTTCTTAGCTTTTTTGAGTGGTCTTCAAAATATCTGAGCTCCACTATGTTGTAAGAATAGTGTTTTAAATAAAAGGGCCTAAAAATAAAACGCATGTTACAGAAACACAGAACAGGACCTGTCTTTTCTCTCTCTTACCAGAAGTTAGCAGCAAGTAAGTGAAATATTAGAAATGGGAATATTAAAAATATATAATGGGGTTCTTTTTTCATAAAATGTGAACCTTCACACATTACTGTCTTGGTAAGCCTGAGCTCTAAGCTCGGAGAGATGAAGAGATGGCTGGGGTATCAGTTTAGATTTGTATCTAGCATTTCAAATAAGAGACCCTGGAAGAGAGATCCAACCTACCATCTCATAGCTATCAGTGGCAAAACCACTTTGGGGCAGAGCTGAGACCAGGCAGGTACGCACGCTCTGATGGCCCGCTGAATGGTGGAGATGCACTGGAAAGGGCGGGCTACCAGCAGCAGAGGTATGCCTGTCCCTCCCTCCACATGGACTGATCTTTCCACACTTGTCACCAGGCTTCTGTCACACATGCCACTGAAAGTCAAGCTGAATGCATCCCCATTTCGCCCTTATAAGCACAAGCAAGGGGAATGGATTATCCTTGTATCTACTGCCAAGTCCTTAGCACTCTTCGTCTACCAAATCTCTGATTAGCTCCCACCAGGGACAGGATACTCGCCTAAACTTGGAGCCTGCCTACTGCCTTCTCCCCACAGATTGCAGAGAGGGGCAGTCCTGGTGCTCATGGGCCTTACCTGCCTTCTAAAGGTATGAGCAAGAGAGGAGGGACATGCCAGCCATCTCCTCCATCCGTGGAGGACCTAGATCTAGTTTGAAAAGAGGACAAGATCTTCTTGTGGGTAGGACTGTCCTTAAAAGACCATGTATCTTAAATCAGCAAGCCAACTTTCATTGTTCAGGACTTAGGCCAAAATGATATTTGTATTCTACATGGATAAAATCTGTTCCCAGAATCTATCACTGGCATTTAATTACTGACATTCTTGCATTTTAAGAAATTCAGTGCTGGTGACACATCACATTTAGACAATTTCTTTTGTATGTATGTCGCATTTCTGGCCAAAACATCACCTCTCTTTCTTGTAATTACACTTTTCAATCCAAATGTCTCAGATTATTATTTTTTTTTTAACATCTGCTGTCATGTCTATTTTGGAATTGCAGCTTTTTTTATCCCTCATTACCATTCTTTCCACCTCACATAGTTCCAGTATTCCTTCATAGTGACTGCTGTCTTATTTTCATTTCTAGCTCCGCTCTCGCGAGTTACTTTTATATTACAGATCAGAGACCAATAAGCAATACTGATCCACTTGAATGGCTTTTGGCCACCTATAAAGAAATTTTTTATGAGTATGCTAGGGGGCATTTTCAAGCAAGTTCATGCTTTGCCTCATATTAGGCAGAAATGCCACTCTTCCCTTCAGTGTGGGAACTATGCATCCATTTCCAGTGCTTCAGCACCTAACACCCCAGTCTGCTTACAGCCCTGAACTTACACAGGTACACAGGTAGACGCAAACCTATTGGCAGAGTTTGTGCCTACCAGAGAGCAGCCACATTTCTGCAAATGTAAGCCATTACATTTCATTAGAAAATGACACCTACAATTGTATAGCTTTTTATTAATGCTTCCTGTATTTCATTTGCTGTAGATTTATTATCCTGACCTAGATTCTGCAATTACAGCTGCCACCGTCTTCTAAGGCAGTTTTCAAAAGTAAATATTCAGACTACCTCTACAAAATATACGTTTACATCTGCAAAGAGATACTTTTGTAGAAAGACATGAGCAAACATTCGCTGGCACACACATTTGGTCTGTGCAAATACTTGCCTGTAGAAATGAAAGCATTACACTTGAAACAGAGGTGAACAAAGTTAGAAGGAGTAAAACTGTGAATAATTTATTTTTGAGCAGGGGAATTAGGAAGTTTAGCTTCACTTCAAACCAGATTTAGGAGTACTTTTTCATCTCTGACAAAACCAGAAACTCTCAATATGCAGTATTGTGTAACAACAAAAAAAAAAAAAAAGAAAAAGGTGGTTTAGTTGTTGCAAGAAAAGGAAAATAGATGAACACACAATTTTCTAATAGGTGGCACTATTCTCTCCCTTATTTGGTAGTCTTATTGTTAGACTAAGTCACCCAGGACATAGCAAACCCACAGTGCCTTTATAGCTTTGCCTGTGGTATCCAGCCCCTCAGGACAGCACAAGGTGTTCTGAGCACAGACATTCTTGTGACACCCTTTTGGTTATTTTTCTGTATTAAATAGACAGCTATTCATTGGTGCAGGAGCAGAAATTATGGTGTTGACCTTCAGGTCTTAGCTGCCAGACTTCAATGGCACGACTGCATTCTGTGACTTTTTTTGTTTAACAAATGTACCAGCCTCAGAATGAGAAATACAAAAACTTCTGTTCTAATCCCCTCATGCACAGAAAGCAGCATGAAAAGGTTGTGAACTGGGATCACTCAATAATAGCTGATTATTTGAGAAAGCAGAGATGGTCTTTATTGATTTATTTTTACCAATAAAATTTCAGATCTTTTACTTCTGTAATATAACAGCTCAGAATCAGGCACCAGGGTTTTTTTGTGGGCAAGGTTGTATCTGTCACAGGGAAAAAAATCCCAAATGATCGTACAGCTTTGTGAGAACTGCAGTTTCAACCAGATACGTGAAAAGGTGACAGTTCATTGTAACTTGCATTGCTAATGTATTTAGCAGTATTGTATTTTTATTCCTAATCATAACTACTTCTAGCCTTTAGGGACTTGCCACAGCACACAGTTCTGCAATCTTACCTACTTTTGTTGATATTGTTTTTGCATGGCAGCACTGACTAATTTAATAGGCAAATACAACCTGGAGTGTACTTTCTGCAAAGTCATGCCATTTAATAGTAAATTAAATATCATGTCCATGTTCATGGCAGCCAAAAAAAATAAAAAAAGTAGAACTAAACTCCTGAATTCTGGTCTAGAATATAGAAACATTTCAGAGGGACAACTGTGGTATTTCCTTTTAGCTACCATTGAATACTGATTTGGAAAGTTTTCTTCAGGAGCTTAAAGAGTAAATTTCTGGTAGATCAGAGTAAAAAAATAGTCTAGGCAGTTTTTGTGAATAAACAAAACCAGAACTTTTATAATGTGCCTTTTTTTAAAAAATTTTATTAATGACACATTTCACATGATATAAATAAAATTGTGGCTATGTTACGTCAAATATAAAGTCTTTTTTCTTTTTTATGCAAAACATGCACATAAAGCATAAATCATAAAAAAGCTTGCTGAAGTTGAAAAAGAGATTGCCAAAGCTGAAGTGGCTCTCCAGATTTAGTAAAGAGCACACGCAGACATTTAAAATCGGTTTAAACTAGCAGTCACGTAGCAGCTTCACAGCTTGGAATGGCAGTCCTGTCAGTTACATAGCATGTGCATGGAAAGGGCAGCAGGACAAAAACTCATCCAGATTGACAGCTGCATGATAACTGAATGGCAAATAAGTATGATGACATTAGCTTGCAGTGAATTCTCCTTTTCCTACGTATTTATCAGGAGAGATGAAATGCTGAATTTTACACTCAACACTAACAGTGACCACTGTCTGGGGTATTGTAAAGTATAAATGACTCTTGAACATCAGAATAAACACTTAGGAGATTGTAAGAAATTTCTAGCAAATGACATTTGAGCCTCAAGACTTCAGGAGAATTCTGAAAGTAGCTTTAAGGTACAGGGTTCGACATGCTGCATGCTCCCCTGAGCATTCAAATGATGTTACTGTGCTGAAGCGTCTGTAGAAGCCTGAACATGAGTAAGTCTGGAGATGGTCAACTGGCTCCTGTGGTTCCTGCAAAGTGGGCAGCAGTAGATATTGCTGGGGTTTTGTGGGTGTTCGCAGACTGCTCTTGGAGAGGGTCTGTGAAAGGGTCTCCATCTCCTAGAAGGGTATTCCTGTTCCTACTCTAAAGAGATTGCCTGGGTTTTGTCTAATCTATGTGTCTTGCGTCGCCTGGCACAATGAATGATCTCACATTTCATGTGTAGACTAATGCAAGGGGGGGTTCTTTCCCTCAACTGTGATAAAGCTTGATTTTTAGGACCTACTCTGCAAGAGGGAGTATATGTGAGACCATCTAGCCTGGCAGAAAAGAAAATCACTTTTTCTTCCCCACTGTGTTTATGTGGACAAGAAACACCCAGATCCATCTAGCTTACATTTAAGAGGGCAACAAAATGGCTGATGGCATTTAAAATAAAATGCTTAAGCTCATACCCCATCAGGAGAGCATCTGTTAACTGTTGGTATTGATGTCATGTCCCTGTTCTCAGTTCACACTCCTGACAAGGTCAAGCTCTGCATAAAAATCCACGTGCTTGAGCTCCTCAGTGGGCACCTAGAAACGAGGTGCACCGAGGTGCAGGTGGAGGTGGCACCTCCACCCTTCAGAGAACATGGCTGGGTGCATGCTGGAATTCTGTCCTTAAAAAGAAAGTGCATTACTGAGTAGAATGTGACAATTTGATGACTTGTTGCTCTAAACACTGTGTGGCATCTGCACTGCTGTTTTCCCGAGATGGCACGAGAAGATCTCTTGCCTATGTGCCTTGTTAGTTTCGCAGTAATGGTCGCAATGGGGAAAATGGATTCCTAGCATGCCCTATGGCTGGCTTTCTGCTCGAGAGGAGAGACTTCAGTGAGTCAGAAAAACTAGCTTTATTCGGACGAGCTTGAACGCTGATACATTTTTAATATTAGGAAAATTATTCTGAGAAAGACCTTCTAGGACATACCTTATAATAGTTACAGCAGAGATTTCATAATTAAAGCTAGAAGATTTTTTCCATTTCAAACTTGATCTTCCAAAAAAAAAATAAGAATCTAAAGGAGTGAAGAAACCATCCTCTCCACATATTTCCCATTTCTGCATCAGACCACCCTAACGTAGAATATCTTTTGAATGTGTGAAGTTGCAGACAGAATAAAAAAAAAAATACATTTTTTCCTTTGAGAAACGCTCTGGCTTTCTAACCTTTTAAAGCAATCTATAGTGATACGCATTATTAAATGTCACTTTGCTAATATAAGAGCTACTAATATGATACATTGGGTTGCAGAGACGGCTGCAGACAGACCTAGCTAGGAAGGAAGGAGTGAGATGCTCTTCCCTCAGCGACTGCCCCACTCCTCTGTCCCAAACTTGTTTCTCGAGTCAGCCATCTCATCAGTCACAAAAAAAATGACACAAATACAATTCAGTGTATATGGAGAAGAAAGTGGGACTGCAGGTAACATAAAACTGGACATGGGCTTTCATCTACTCGCTGCTTCCATTTGTCCTGCAAGTGCATAAATTTTGATATGATTTCTGCAAACAGTCCCATGATGTACATTGACATTTGTGTGTGTTATGAACTTATCCGATAGGCTTTAGGTATGATGATGAGAGCAAAAAAGAAACAGACTTTTGTGATGTGGGATTTGAACATACTGTGGAAGTTGTAGAGTCTTTCAGGGAGTCAGGACTGCAGAAACAAATAAAAAATCCCCCAGTAAATACAACCAAAGAAGCAACCTTACATTTTATCAGGTTTTTAACTGGGAGGGCTACTGACTGGAAGAACCTAAAATGCATTTAACATTTTAAAGCAATCATACACCCCGCATATTTGTCACTTGATGAACGCAAAGTCCATCTTTCATATTTTACTGCCTAATAAGGGATATGTTATTAGTAACTTAGAATGTTCTAATTTTACAAATACAAAAATGCCAGTGCAAATCTATAGTAACTATGTTCTGATGCTAAAATGGAAGCACCGGTGGAAAGTACCAATGGAAAAAATTATTTATTTTTCAAAACCAGGCGACTGAAATCTGATTATTCACGATCAGTTGCTACATGATTCAGAAATTACATATTTCATGGAGAGGAAAAGTGCTGCTAACATCTTCAATTTGCACACTACCAATTTGGCAAGGTATGTTCTTATATTTAGATTTAAACACTGTCTCACTGGACTCAAAGGGTCAAAATTCTTCAAATACTGGATTCTCCAAGTTAAAAGTATGCTCTCACACTTGATAACGCCCGACACACTCAAAGTCACTCTGTGCTTTTGCATAGGCTGAAGTAGAAATACCGCATGATGTTATCATTTCAGTAATTGCACTGAGCCAAAGTTCTGTTACAAAGCAAAACCAATTTGTGAGAATAATAAAAGGTAGTCAGATTAAACATAATGTAATAGTAACCTGGTGAGCACCTGTATCAGCTGGGCAAAATACTACTAATGCTGATACAATTAGCTAGCTATGAAATTCCTTGTTGGTGGCAGTATCCCTTGATAATGAGAAAAAACATAGTGTCAAGAAAGGAAGCTATTACGTTTGTGTGATCGCCGAGTACTATAAAAACACTCAGAAAGGATGAGAAAGTTAATTAAGGGAAGAAACACCTTTCCCGGCTGTTTTGTGGACCCCTTCCAATATTTTCAACCTGTTTAATAGTAATAAAAAATGTTGTTAGCAAAAAATTTGAAAAAACTCCAGCCCTTAAGGAAGGCCCCTTAACTGGAGGAAAGGTGTGCAGCAATTCTAGATACTTCTTAAGGTGCATCCCCAGGAATCACGATATCCCCACTTTTGAAAATTTTGGTTACCGTTTTAGAGCTGCCAAACCCATGTCCTTGTCTTTTCTATTTTACAAGTCCCAGGTAATAGATGAAGGTTTTGAACTGGAGTGAATCTGCTTTTTCATTGGTGATATGCTGGAGAAGCAGAAGAAAGTGCAGATTAGTGGAACAGTGCAAAATCAAAAGTAAAAACAGTAAAGTGTGCTTCCTTCTAATATGTAGCTGTACTATCTGCATAGAATCATTATTTGGTATTTCTTCTCCTTCCCCCACTACTGTGGAACATTATCTTTGACATAAGGACAAGTCCAGCAGGGGTGGGATTCCAGTTAGGCCATGTAAGTATGTGACAACAGAAGTTGCTGGGGTGAATGTCAGAGACATCTGGTGGGTAAAAGCCCTGCCAGATGGTATGCAAAAGATAATTTACACATGTGGCTCATATGGTTAGTTTCCACGCCATCGTCTTGGCAGCTGTGATGCAGTCATTTGGTGTTGTCTCCCAAAGCATTTTTATTGCTGCATGGATACCCCTGATCTCATGATACCCTATTGCTGCCGGTGCTACCTCTGCTTTTAATAATGTGACTCTGCTTTTAGTGAATGGGATTCTTCTGTGTATACACTGAGCCGTGTACCTGCTTGCTTTTTCTGAACTGGACAAGGCTGTTTCCTTTGGTGCTTTCTAGAAACTCCTATGTCTTTTGGAGAATGTGCTTTGAGTTCAGACTCCTGTTAAGCTGTTACAGAATGGAATTTCCTAGGCGTCCCCCTTGCCCCCTCCCATTCCTTTTGTTTCCTTGTTACTATCC
>VXBO01009347.1:1959-25413 GCA_013400135.1 Rhinoptilus africanus
TAATTTCCTTTACAGGGAACAACAACAACATTCCCCTTCCCTTCCCACCCCCCCAAAAAAAAGCCCAACAAACAACCAAAAGGAGCCTAGACATGCCATATAGAACTATGCTATATTTAAAGACCTTTAAAAAGAAATCACTTTAAATCCATAAGCTTTGACATATCAGAAAACACAGATGCTTTGCCTACGAAAACAAAAGATCAACTGCAAAAATTTCAAGTACAGCATCCCTACTTAAAAATCACACACAAAAAGCACAAACAAAAAGGAAATTCAACATGCCTCCAGCATTTTACAACACATAGCTAAGATGGGGAAATATATCAGCAGTTCCTTTGAGTCTCATAAAATCAGGTTTTGCTTGTGTCTTTCCACAGCTACCTAAGAATTTTATTAGTTTTAAGATGACTCTTGTTTTCAAGCTATTACATTTGATTAATCTCTAGCAATAATGCTTTTGACAAATTCACTTTCCAACTGTGCTGTAATCCTGTCTTCTTTTCCTTCTTTGCTAAGACTTACAATGTCAGTATAGATTGAAATATTTCGTATACAATTTATATCTACATACATGAAGAATTTTTCCTATGTTTATTTCCTCATTTTTTTTAAATCACAAAGTAGACACCAAAATATTTGAAGTGAGATACAAGGGTGTAACTTATGAGAGAGAGATCACTCCACTTATTTCCACTAATTCCATCACCGATAATGACCACAAGAAGCCTCAATAGATAATATCAAAGTTAGAATAATAACTATGATAAAAATATTATTCCCAAAGTTTGACCACCTTCCTTCTCCACTTTGTTTTCCCAAAAGATACCCTTCTTTTCACTAGGTTCCCCTCAGGTACATGAAATCCTGTTTTGAAAAAGAACGTGTTACAGCTAACATACATATGTGTGTACATCTTGTATTGATCTGTACACGCTGATATTCTCTTTGTTCATATTATTACAGTTTTTTAACTCTAAATTGAATTTAGCTCACTACAGTCCTTAAGATTTGGTGCTACTTCACTTAGAACAGCATAAGCTATCAGACATTTCTGTCCTAAGTATTGTGTGATTAGGAATAAAAGTGTGCATAAATAGGAACGTTGCACAAATGGTTATCAGGAACATTCATCCACTCTTCCTTTTCTCAGATACTTTAAAGCAATATTAGCTAAATCTGTCATATCAAACAACAGACAGGTCAGGCCCAATCATTTTGAAGTATTACTCACAATGCATGTAGTTTTTAGGAGATTTCTTTTTTTAATTTTTTTTTCTTTTAATATCTGCAGTATTTTAATCTTACAGTGTACTTTTGCAACAAGGTGTGTAAATTAGAATATAGGATATTAAACAATTATCAGATAAGTAGTAGGTACTGACAAATGTTCCTGTACTGTAACACAAGAATCCTTACAGCTAATATCCTGGGTTTCAGTCACATCAAATTTACACTAGTCATGTTTGAAATAACTGCTACATTTACAAACACCCTGAATATGATAGACAGATTAATTTATAACTGTTCAAAGCTACCACATAAAAATGAAGAAAACAGTAAATTTCTGCCACTGAGCTCATAAGCCAATAACAGAGGGGAAAAAAATATAAACCAAATATAATACTGGTACAGCAGCATAAGCATCTCAACATGAATGCCTCAATTATCATGGACAAATGCCATTCTTTCTAGTAGCAGTATGCGAATATGAAGGCAATGCTTAAGACAAGTAGCGAATTGATCAGTGACACTTCAAACTCTCAAAGAAGTCCACTGATATTCTCATGAAAGTAATTTTTTACACACAACATGCAAATTTGCTATACTTTTTTTGTATATCAGTTTTGCCTTAACTTTCCAAAGGCCATTTTCCTATGTACACAGTATAAAGGTAGCACTGTTCCTCATTTTTCTGAGCCAGCATTACTAAAAACCAAAGGTAAAGTATAATTTAAGAATGAAATTAACCCACTGCATCTGCAAACTTTTTTTTTATTATACCCTTACATATTCCCTAAAAGACAGATCTGAAATGTATAATTCCTTGCTTACTTGAATATTCAAGGCCCCAGTTAACTGTAGTTCTTCACAGTTTGACCTACATGGTGCATTTTTTCTCCCCTCTATTTGTATAACCTTCTCCTTGCTCATGCATATGAGTTCTTCATGACCAACTACAAAAAATGTACACCTAAATTAAGAAATTGATTCTGAAATGGATGTTTTTCAATTTTACATTCAGAACAATTCTGTACTTGTAATTGCATCTATTTTTTCTCAAAGATAGGTGAAAAGTCTTTCAAAACTAGCAGGACAGAAGGGAGAAGGGAAGAGGAAGGCATAAGAAATGTAGTATCACAATTCAAAAAAGTATCACCGCTCATTTTAGGACACAAGTGGGGATTGGCTTACTCTTTAAAAATCAACTCTGTTTAGCACTTGCATAGAAAATAACGTTCACAGACCACTGAACAAATATACACAGAAGTACAAGCAAGAAAATTAGAGCTTAAGATGCCCACCACTTTCAATGAGGTAAAGCTTTCAACACCGACTAGCTGCTTTATTCTAGCAAGTAAAATGTCGGTTGTTGCATTATACTATGGAATGATGAAGAAAAAAGAACAGGGAAAAGAAAGGGTAAACAGAGAGTATTATTTTGGTAAGATTTCTAGGAAAACTTACAAATTAAAAACAGACTCCACTTTCAACTATAATATTTAAAGGTAGTTCTTCCCCACATCAATACAAAAAAAATATACATATATTTTTAATGGAGTTATGAGCTTTAGGTTTGCATGTTTTAAAAGATCTTCTCTTTTAGCTATCATTAAAAAAGCTTTTAAATTCAGCAAGATTAAGTGGCAGTCACAAAACAACTTCACCACCTTAGTAATTACTTATCCTGATTGTTGATTAAAAACTAAAAATTAATATAGTGTTAAAAACACATCTGCTACAAACATACATATTAACTGGAAAGTCTTAGGTTCTTCAGAAAGGGAAAAGCCACTCCTCTAACTCACTTTTATTCAGTCTGAGAAACAAATTCTCATGACAGTATTTATGGGACTAATTCTGTAAACTTTAATTTAGAAAAATATACCTATAACAATACCATTTAATGTTGTAAATTTTAATCCAATGTCATATCAACACATAATAGATGGTATGTACATAAAACATACATAACATTCCTACATGAAGTTAATTCCAAAATTTCTTGTGTCTCAAATAGAGAATTTTGTAAATTTTCCAAAAAATTTAGACAAGGAGTTGAGAGATCAAACACCTCAGCATTGCTTGGATGAAGTATTTGAAATTAGAGGGAGGTCATCCTACCCCTCTACTCTGCCTTGGTGAGGCCCCACCTGGAGTACTGTGTCCAGTCCTGGGCTCCCCAGCTCAAGAAGGACATGGAATTGCTGAAGAGGGTGCAGCAAAGGGCTACAAAGATGATTAGGGGACTGGAACACCTCTCCTATGAAGAAAGGCTGAGGGAATTTGGGTGTCTTTAGTCTGTAAAAAAGATGGCTGAGGGGGGACCTTATCAATGCTTATAAATACTTGAAGGGTGGGTGTCAGGAGGATGGCACCAGACTCTTTTCAGTGGTGCCCAGTGACGGGACAAGGGGTAATGGGCACAAACTTGAGTACAGGAAGTTCCACCTAAACATGAGGAGGAACTTCTTTACCTTGAGGGTGGCAGAGCACTGGGACAGGCCGCCCAGGGAGGTGGTGGAGTCTCCGTCTCCGGAGACATTCAAACCCCACCTGGATGGGTTCCTGTGCCACCTGCTCTAAGGTGGCCCTGCTCTGGCAGGGGGGTTGGACTAGATGATCTCCAGAGGTCCCTTCCAACCCTATGATTCTCTTTCCAGTTCCATTTCTTTTCCCTTTTGTAGAAATCATCATCAGTCTGTAATTCAGGCTAACTGAATTTCAGAGTGGGTCACGCTGAAAATATAACTATTGTGAACAAGAAAGAAAAAGCAAAGGATACTGAAATGACAAAAAAAGTCATAGCAGAACTCTAGAACAGAAAAAGATGTAACTAACATAGCACCACACTACATATATGTGGGCACATGTATCTTTGAAACGGCCTGATTATTACATTCACGTAGATGTGCAACAGCCATCCCAGTATGAGAACTCCTGTCCCTTTTTATAAAGACTACTGTGAATAGTGCTCGAAGCCTGATTTTAAAACTCAGTGAGAGAGAGCTAGAGAAGCAGCTATTTCATCCCATTGAAATATTTTCAAAAGGGGCAGAATTTTCTGAGTTGAGAAAACGCTGCTTTGATTTCCTGCCTGCCCTTGCAAAACCACTGCAAGAAATCTAAAAAACCCCCATCCATGTTGCCAAAGCAGCAGCAACAGTACATACCATAGAAGCAATGATGGAGAGGTAAAAGAGAAGATACAATAAATGATGCTAAAAGAGCTGAACAATGCAAGGAAACCATTCCTCTCCTCCTCACCAATCTGTTCACACACAACTGCCTTAGCATCTAGTTACAAGATTATATGTCCTTTTCCACAGTCTTTCCAAATACAACACAGATACAATTAACAACAGGAAATTAAAAATATGAAGGCTTTCAGACACTTGACTTTTCAGATACTTGATTTCAACATTTCATTATTTCAGTTTAGGCTTGGTGAAGGCAGACAACTGCTTGCATTTTTCACATGCAACTTTTTACTATTAAAAAAAACACACATAGAAGGGAATCCAGCCTGAAAATGGCTGAGAAGCATACAATAGTGATCTGTCTAGAATGCCATGTTTAATTCCAATACAGTTTTCGTTACCAACCAAACTAATTTTCAACTCATTATGAATTTATGAACTTGATCAGATATTCACGTGACACTATAGAGTCACTTGACTCTTAAATTAGATCTTGTCAAAGCTAAAAAGTTAGCTTAATACTAGCTTTTTTGTCAAAAGAATCATGCAAACTTTTAGGAAGAAAGGCTACTGAGTGAACAGCAAATCCCAGTGCTAACGAAATCATACCATTTCAGAAGTTCCTATTTGTCTTTAAAAGTACTTCTATAGACTGGGGTTATGAATTATAGCTACCTGCAGTAAGATGGAATTGGACTTAATGATCCAAGAGTATGATTGTATGAGTATGATGTCCCATTAATAGTTCTGGCAAGAAAGGATGCAGTTCTTTTAATTAACTAAATTACATTTATCTTATGAAGGAAAAAGAAATAGCCCCTTTACTTTGCTATAAAAGTTTTACGTTCACACCAGCTTATTTGAATAGCCTCATACAAATAGGCACCAAGTTCATAGGGCACATTTTCCTTTGTCATCCTCATCCTATTTCATTTAGGACATCTCTTCAGTGAGTAAAGATGCTTCAGAGCTTTTCCCTTGCATTCCTCTTGTGAAGGAGCTTCAAAATGGCAAGATCAGCTCAATTTTGGGGCAAGTGGAAGCCCTTGAAAGGGCTATAATTATGAAGGGTTTATGGGTTTGCCTGAAAGGACAACAGAGAACTGGATTCCCTAATCCACGAGGTCCTCTCCACATCTACTTTCTAACAATTCACTTGAATTAGCTTCCTGAAAGACCTCTGAAGTGCCCTCTACCCCAAGACAACCTATGTAAAGGAACACAGATGAGGATCTAACCAGCACCCAGAGCTGTAAAGTCAATTAATTTCTTTAACTCTTAGCAGTGTCTGCCAGTATACTAAGACAAAATTGAGTGAAGTTTTGCCGGGTTTTTCCTCCCCCTACTTTTTTAGAAAGGCAAATTATTTACACAAGACAAAAAGGTTAATAATGCCTGCAGTGGGCTCACCCTGGCTAGCAGCTAAGCCTATAAAGCTGCTTACTCCCTACCCCTTCCCCCAACCGGACACGGGAAGAAAATAGGAAGAGCAAAAGCAAGAAAAATCGTGGGTAAAGATAAAAATAATTTAATATGTGAATGAAAAGATGACCAAAAAAACCCCAACATACCACAAAATAAGTGATGCAAAGGCAATCTCTCACCAGCTCACACAGGTAGGCCACTGCCCGGCTATTCTCAGAGCAAAATGCTACTTAAAACCCCTTCACCTCCATTTTGTTACTAGGACAACATTATATGGCATGGAATAGCTTCAGTCAGTTCAGGTCATCTTCTTGGTTGTGTCTACTCTCAACTTCTTGTGCACGCCCAATCTACTCGCTGAGGGGGTGGGCAGGGTGAAGAACAGAGGCAGCCTTGCCGCTGTGCAACCACTGCTCAGCAACAGTTAAAACATGAATGTGTTGTCAACACTTTTTTGGTCACAGATCTAAAACCTAGCACCATACAAGCTGCTATGAAAAGAAATTTAACTCCATACCGGTCATACCCAATTGTACTCTGAATTCTTGCTTTCCTCCTGTAGCCTTTCTGTCATGTGTGATCAGTGACTTTTACCTAGCCACACAACGTGGAAAGGCCAGGAGACAGGATTTTAACTGCTGTTAACAATTCTCAAGTGCTTAGGGTTGACAATTTTTTTTTGCCTTAACTTAAAAAGTGCGGGAAGTTCTGCACTGAAAAAAACAGGCTATATGGAAAAACACCCACACACCTTCCTTCTTTCCTCACTATAGACATTTTATTACAGCAAACACTCTGAACATCTCTCAATACTATCATTACTGTAAAAAGTCTTAGAATTTTGAAGTAGTTAGAAACACCTAAAACATTATGGGGATACACTACTCAAAGATTCTATTAAAAATACAGCAGCTTATAACTATGTTTTAAATTACCAGAAGCAGGGCTTTGCAAAGAAAAAGGTATGCCATCATTACCTACAGGTTCATCAGAGGGAGTCACAATAACAGAATTAACAGCTTTCAACTGTAAAATTACTAATTCCAGTAATATGGTACATTAAACATGCCATTTGAGATATACGCCAACTTAAACTACCACATATGGCATATCTATCTAATTATCACAGTTTGTGTTTTCATATGCAGAGCTGTTCTAGTTTTTAAACAATGTGTCAAAATGCACCGTTTTATCTGAAAACAGAAAAAGCTATCTTTTATAATACCAGCAGGTCAGTATTGTATTTTTAACATGCAATAAACTACATGTAAAAAAAAGTACACTAGAACAATTCTCTCCAGTGTTTTAGTAATGCTTTTAGCTTACTTGTTAGTAAAATGTTAAGGTTCAAATAGAATTTTACTAGTAAGATTAAGTTTCTCAAAGATACTATTTTCAGTTTTTATTTTTCCTTTCAAGTCTTTAACTCACCTGTTGACATATTATGTCCTAACTGACAATGGACAAATAAAACAATCAAGTTAGTCATTCTCCCAGTTTTGCATATGCTTAAAAAATACTGTGAAATAGCAGGTGTGCAGACATCACTTGCAGTGAAGACAGACCTCACTTGTGTTCCTTCTTCATGTGCAATTTGACATCTGTCAGAATAATTGCTATTGCAGAACCATACATTCTGATTGCAGGTCAATACAAATCATACCCTAAAATATTTGATTTCAGATTCCCCAGCCAGTGCTTTGTGTCACTTCAGCTGGTCAGAGGGACTTTTTTTTATGTTTCTTTGTGTAAATAAGTGAAAAGCTCACACAACTACCATGAAACACTACATAATCTTAATCTCTCCTTCTACAACTCAAACAGACCATGTATTTTTATACAATAAAATCAAAATGTACATGAGAACAAATAGTTAACACTTCAGTAGCCAAATAATTACATAGCAGCCATTCCAAATACTTCTGGTTCTTATTCAAGACTACAAAATAATGGTAAAGTTACACCACTCAGTCATCAACTGCATTTTCCATTTTCTCCCTCATTTCTCGCAAATTGTAGGTGCTATTTTTGACAACTTATTTCAACAGAAAGCTGACAATATCAAGATATACTTGAACATACTGTCTTATTCTAAAAACATAGCTTATATTATAAATAAGAACATATAATAATTTAATTACAAAGTGCCTCCCTGTTTTGTTTCCCCATTTGTTTTTAAATGAGCATCAAATCCCTGAATCTGCAATTACCTTTACAGAAGGTTTCTACTAAGATCAAAATTAAACACATGCAAAAATAATGTTTAATTTTTTGCTGAAATATTTTGAAAGGCATTAGAATTTGAACACTAAACCAAAACTTTTTTTTTATTTTCAATAAATAAATTAGGGAAACATTTTTAAAAGAATAAAGGCTTGTGTAAACAACTGGAATATCCAGAATACAGGAAAACCCAAAGCATTCCAACTTTTCTCCTCCCTGAAAAGTAGAATAGTATATATATTTGGTTTGTTCCATACATACTTCATCAGTCTCATCCCTGATAAAAAGTCTAAACAATACTTCTAAAAGATGAGTCAAAACATTTTATGTAATTATAAATAGAAACAGGACAATTTGACTTCATAATTACAATTTTAAGTCAAAGTGCCCATATATCCTTAGAATTTACTTTTAGGAAGTTTACCTGTGCATTTTAGCATTTCAGATTAGAACTTTAATTACAGAATCCTTCCCACTAATTGTTTAGATAATTTTTGATAATTCAGTTAATTACATACTACTTCATAAATTGCTCATAAATTTCCACCTTTCAAAACTAAAACAAGTATGTTGGAACAAAAGAAAAAAAGTAATGCCTGTAACAAAAACAGTTGTTTCCAAATGGAAACAGGTTCTAGAAAACACTTAGTCTGAAGAGGATTTGTAACTGAATCTGGATTAGATCTAACTCTTCTCTTAAAATGGACCTTTTAGCAAGACTGGCATACATTAACATAAAGCCAGCATTTTCCTAAGCCTGTATTTTCCTACACGTAATTACTGAACAGATTTACCAATACATTACGCAGCTAGTCTATACAAAAAGACGCAGAATTATTCTTTCAGTATCAGAAAATCCAGCCACATCTTTTAGCAAAGCGAAATAAGACAACAATGATGAAACAGCATTCATTATACAAACTGAGTTTTTACCATTTGTCCTGCTTTTGGCATTAGTAAAGGCTTGCATTTCTGGATTAAAAATTGAAAGGAACTTTTAAAACAATGTAATTTTTCTTGCAAAGAGACATCGAACTAAAAGAAAAGGCTATAAAACTCTTATTCCAAAAGGGGAACATGTATAATTGGCAAGTTGATACTGATAATCTGTATGATATACCTATTTTTGATAAACATGTTTATAACTGAAAAGGCAACCTACATGATCCTCAAAGCATGCGTCATACAGGTATGTTTGATTTACTTGACTATAAAATCAAATGTAGAAAGAAAGACACCTCCAAATACATACTCAAACTGCTCTATGCAGCTGAGAAAAGTTCAATTACAATTGTTTGAAAGGCTGGAAAATGGTGAGAACACATCCCTCCTCAGAGGAAAAGGCAGCAGTAAATGTTAACTACCACAGACGAGCACCATGAAAAAACCTGATTCCTTTGCTAGAAAAAGGAAAATTCATAGAAAGCAAACAGTCTTTTACCAAAAGACCTAAATTAAGATCATATACTTTTTTTTTTAAATCACTACTATTTATCTATCCTTAAGTGAAAACACGCCAATATGGGACTATATAAAATGGGAGCATATTACAGCTTGTATAAATTCAGTACTTACCTGAATTTAAAGTTTGTATACAGAAACTGATAGTAATTTTACTGCCTCTTTAGGAGTGTCTCCACTCACTTTCCAGTGGCAAACAGGAGGCAAGAAAGATAATTTGTATTGCTTTTTGCTGAAAGTAACAGAACATCAGGAGTAGAAAGACAGAAGAACTGTATCTCACTGTACTAACCTGAATGCATAAAGAGTTTGGACAACTTTAAGAAACACTCAACTTCAGTGTAACATTTGATCTCAAGTAACACAAAGAATGGGAAACAATTCATCAGGATTTGATTACTTCAAAAGTCTTCACCCTAATCTAAAAATGGGGAGTTTTACTTACCACAAAAATCTAAATTCAGAGTGACAGTTGTACTTTACTGGCAGAATTTCTATTCTGAACATCCAGTATAAAAGTAGAAGTAAAAAAGAAAATTCATGTTAAACTGCTTACAAAATAAAGTACCAATTTTCCAGTGCTTAGAACACACTGAACTACTACTGAGATTCAGAATTTAATGGTTTGTAGAGGAAAAACTTGGAGTTTTAAAAAATAACTTAAAGATTAAAAAGTGAAATGAAATACTTGCTGAGACTGAATCACTGGCTTTTTCCCCAATTAAGCAGCATACACATAGTATTTTTTGAATAAAATATATCTTTCTAACAAACTTAAGCATTTGTAAGATGTCCAGCAAGATTCCTCAATTTCGCCCATGGAATGGGGCAAACATAGGGGATATCCAACGCCTTGAAACAGATGACACGAGTAAGTTATTTCTACCCAAGAGAAACATCTATGAAGAAATCCAACACGAAAACCATCTTTTGCTTTTGAGCGAGGGAAAAAGAAATTGGGGAAGTGATAAATCCTACAAGGATTCCAGAATGTTTATGGATCTGAATCCACCCTACAGTTCAACACATCTGTTTACAAACTGGGATCACTTCACATAAAACATGCCATCATTCTCCCTTGATTTGCCAATAAACTGCATTACAGTTAAGTAGATAACTATTAACAGCACTTCTAAATTAGCATTGCAACATTACACCTCTTTCTAGGCCTACTGAAGTAGGTCATACTACAAATATGAAATTTATATTAGTTCCTGAAATGCTTTTAGTTTTAAGCACACCTGACTTGAATATCAGATAGCCATCATCAACTTAGCTGCAACTCACAAGCAATCATACTTTACAATACATAAACCTCATCACACAAAACCAGTGCTATTAATATATACTAAATTACACCAAAACTCCTGCAAGCTCTCTTAGATTTTTATTCATAGAACCTTCAACAGGGAAAAACCATCCAAATTAAGACACCTTCATGCTTACAGCTACCAAGAGCATTACGGTCACCTATTCTGAACTCCTTTGCAATAACATTTCACATAAGAAAATCCCTACATTATCTTAGGAGCCCATTTAACTATATGCATATTTTTAGGAAAAGGTCATTACATTTTAAACGGAGTTGAAATACCACAACCCTTAGTAGATTGTTGTCATCACTTCTGAAAGTTTGTTTTGGAAGAAACAAGGTACACAAATCAGAACTGGCCATTCTAGTAAAAAGCCAAACACTTAAAGATAAATAAATAATGAAAAAAATCAATGATCTTCAGACAACCACTACAAAGCTGCCAAAATTTACAAGCAGAGACTTCTTTACAAAAGAAAATATACAAAAAGATTTTTGCACAAGATGAAACTTAACAAGTTCCTGGACTAGACAATGCTGAAAGCATGGTAGCATTTACGCAACACATTAATAAGTTATTCCATCCAAAAAGGACAAGAAGTGAACAAACAATTAGGAGTTTATTTTTCCTCATTCTGAGCATATGCATGTGTGTTGAACAAGGAGAAAAATCAAGGCACTTATTTTACAGTTATGGATGACTGAATTTTTTGCCCTTCTCATGTCTGTACCCTCCAAATCAGAAAGTGCTAAGCTAACAAAGTGTGAAGGACAGAATTGGAACTACTTCTGAACATCAAAATACAACATTCCTTCAAATAGTAAGTACTATCCAAAAACATGAGCCATTGGAAAAGATAATACCAAAACAAGAGTATAATTACTAACCAAAAGAGTACCATTTAAAAGCTGAAAAAAAAATTAAAATTAACTAGGTACAAATATATTATTTAATTCAAACACTGACCTTGCTACCACTCTCTATGTCTCTAAGACTAGAAGGTTCTTAAACATTTGCATAAACTGAGGAGGTTTTGAAAAGGTACAGAAAACCTAAGAGATGACAAATATAGCTGCCCATTTCATTGATTTTCTCATCAAGAACATGCAAGACTAAAGCTCTGAGGCTAGCAATTACACGTGTATTTCTACATACACTTAAAAATACTGGTTTTAACAACCTGATTAAAAGTCTGGCTACCTGAGGAAACATTTGTTTCCCTCTAAAAACTAGTTATTCTGGAAAAGAACTCATGATGAACTCAAGTAAAATGAAGCACTACAGGCTGCACAAGGTAACTTCCTTTTTGTAGAGGCTCTTTCCTGTTCAATCCTAAGAGTTTACCAAATCATTGCACACAATTGTCCTACCTTTTT
This sequence comes from Rhinoptilus africanus, assembly GCA_013400135.1. Lineage (NCBI taxonomy): Eukaryota > Metazoa > Chordata > Aves > Charadriiformes > Glareolidae > Rhinoptilus > Rhinoptilus africanus. Next base: position 14,179 of record VXBO01009347.1, read on the forward strand.
TTCTGGTTATTTAGGATCAATTCATCAGAAAAAAGAGAATTTATTAATTCAATGCATCACGTTGGCACTTACTAAAACAGCTAGTCATAGATGTAGATCCATACAGAACTAAACAGCTTATAAAATCATAAAGTACGTATTTAATTATTGTTAGAAGCAGTGCAAATACTAGATGAGCACTTGGCATTACCAACCTAAACAAAACCACAAAAAATTATACCCCAAAGAAAAAAATATTTTTTTGAGCATTTCACTACACTAAAAATTATACGCTGCTTGAGGGAGAGTAATCTCAGCAAAACCTGGCAGACTTTGGTGTGCTGTACTGAACAGTAAAACACTGGTGATATAATTATAAGGAGTTCCTGAGGAATCCAATTTTTATTTTAGATTGACAGAGTCGCCAAGTGTTCATCTAATACAGTAAGTAGAAGACATACAAAGAATGAAGTGTGCACACACATGCAAGACAGAAAACAAACCCCATACATGTTCTGTCTAACACTTCTCATTGCAACAAATTGTTTTTACAAAGCTTTAAGGCATCCAGTAGCAGCATTTCATTGCAGACCTTTGAAAATCAGCACAGACAGAATGCCGGAAGAGCCTCTCTTGTTCCACAGAAGTTTTCTTCAGGTCAATCAACTGCTAAAAAGCCACCTATTTCCCTTTTCTTTTCCTTTCTTTTTTTTTGGTGTTCCTCAGGAAAACGGTTGGTAGGCTGCCAGATTACAATAAAACATAAATATTCTATAACTCCAGCTCAATACTGCTGCCAAAATGGTATCCACTGCAGCACATGAATTGCTACTGCTGCTACTACTACACACTATCCTACCCATGCTCAGATGTGTACACATTGGGACAAAATGTAAACCTCAGCTAGATCAAGCTCCAACTTGGCATATGACCCAACTGGTCTTTCCTCCCCCTTCCCTCATATCCATGATATTTCATCGCCCAATTCTTTGGGAATATACTCTAATATAGTTTAAATTCTATAAGTACACTGGATGCTCAACGAAGCCAACTGAATGGACACGTGCCATTTCCTACTTTTCCAGTGTGTGACTTCATATAAATATTTTCAATAATTTATGTTATAAAAAGAAAGACTCTGCAGTTGTATACTCTGTTAAATATTTGTAATTTTTCATGTAGCTTGAAAATTAGAGTTTAGAACACACTAGGAAGATGATAGATTGCTGCTGCCTGATTATCTGGTTCTCTACAGAGAATTTTCTTCCCCATATTGCCAATGAAAAATCTAAAAAGCACTAAAGTCACTACTTGAAAATAAATAAAATACATGTACATACAAATCTTCCAAGAGCTTTGGAGGTGTGCACTATGGTTCTTGATTCAAGCAAACAGGTGCCACTCTATGAAGTGGGGGAAAAGAGTACAAATGTGTGAAGCTCTTTATGTGGGAAATTACAAGAGAGTTAAATGGCACTGAGCAAGGCACAAAAAGTGCTTTTAAAATAGAAACAAGGGAACATGCAGAGAACCTCAGTATCTAATTTAATTAATGATTGAGAATGCAAAGGCTCCAACTGGTGAAACATTAGCAGCAGCCATGAATTTCACTGTAGTTCTGTATAACAAGTAATCTTACCTGAGTGATTCTCAAAAAAATGTCAACACATCGATTGTATTTTTCATCTGATCCTGTCAATGCTGAGATGACAGGCCCTGCAGGATGCAGTGAGAGATCAATGATGAAAAACATACGTTTAGTCTTTTCACAATCAAACCTACAAGACCAGGCAAATAAGAAATTTTGTCTGAGATTCATGCGTCTTTATATCCCAAAAATGATAATGTTACAAAATCACTTTCATATACATAAGTTGACAAAGGTATCTCTTCCTCATTCATGTGAGATCTGACTTCAGATCATTCACATCACCAACATATAACTTTAAACCTGGTCCCTAATACACTATTCTTTCAAGGGCTATCTCATCAAATAGCTAGTTATTTACATCACCTACTTCATACATCAACCTATGTTCTCTGGCCTTTCATGAAGGAGACTTAATTTTGTCCATCAGCTATACAGAATGCTTAAACCTAAGAAAATTTATTGCAATTCAGAAGTCAAGAAGAGCAATGCACAATAGTATTGCTCATAGCTAGCTCAAGCAAAGAGTGATAAATTCACGTTCAAAAGTTACAAAGGCATGTTAGCGTTGTACAGTTGGGAGCTGACTTCCATACGTGTCCTTCCAAATACTGCCTTAAACTGACATTTCAATCAGACTAGTTAAGTACTTGCAAATGAATTTTAATGTGTGGCTATAATCAAGAACAGCACTTTTAATATTAAGTAAACCCCAATCAGATTCAACCATAATTAACTATCAAATATGTTAAAGTGAAAACAAGTTAATAAGGGGGGATGGGAATTTAGATAGTTATCTTTTTATTATGTATTAAAATATTTTATATGTCATTTAAATAAAGGGGAAATGAAAAAGATTATCCTAACAATCATTTTTCTATTTTTAAATTAAAATAAAAGCAATGTAGCTAATCCTTATAATGCTATGAATAATTACAAATTGGGATGCAGATATCCCTGAAATCAAAACAAAAATAGGATGGAATAGAACCTTACAAGTTTGTAATGTAACATTTAAAAGATCCCTGGTTTGATATTTCCTTTGGAGGATGGAGACAGAATGGCCCTTAATACCTGGGTGAACATAAGGAACCTGATAGTTTCCTAAAGCCGTGTCATATCTTCAGTCAGGAAGAAGATAGTAGTGCATCTACAATAAACTATTAGTCTTGCACATGCACAGCACACTCATGTATTCCAACTGCCATATACCAAGCTCCAATTTTACATTTTTCCATGTTACTAGAAATCTTTAAAAGACTCACAACACTGAGCTAGCCAGCACGAGCACCAAGCATACCTCACTACAGAGCACCAGAAATTCATACCAGACACAAACAATATAACTCTTTTCATTTGCAGAAAATTGTATTTGTTATCAGAATAAACACAAATATTTTTGCTAAGTCCATTATAACTGTGGCATTTCAAAACCATGTTTATCAGCTTCATTACTGCACAGATACATTTGATAAACAGGAAAATATGTATTAGAATTTCAGACTGAAGTACATTAAGAATTTTATGCTAGTGTCAGACAAAGCCAACTAGAAAACCAAAAGGCCCACCTGGAAACATGACCATCGATAAGAGCTGAAAAAGCAGCCTTTCCATTTCTAGTATGTACTGCGTTTTATACCATGACACTGCAGCCTCTGAGGGTCAGATTAATTAAGATCAACAGCAGCTGCAGTGCAACGTGAGAAGCACACTGCCACAGTTCTCACCAGTCCAGCCCAATTACCTGCAGCGTTCCAATACTGGACAACTGACAACTACCATACTCCTCACCAAGTCATTAACTCCCACTGGCCTACTGATAAATGCTAAAAAGCAAACTAACCTCTTTTAAGATGGACTGCAAAGCTGACTGCACCTGCTGCAGGATGCAACGATGAGTCCCAGAGAGATGTTTGCCAGCCAAATCTTTACAGATGTTGCTTAACTTTATGCTAGAGCTGTGTCCAAAGATGGAAATGAGATAGCAATCAGGCGCAAGCCCTCATCCCAAATCCCTCTGTGCTCCATTTCTGAAAGCCAGTCTGACAAATTCACTAAATCCAAGGTTTTCTCTCCCCAGCCAAAAAGCTACTGATCACTGACGAAATAAATTCTGTGGTCAACTACTGAGGACAATTTCTAAATTATTGCAATTAATTAAATAGAAAACAAGATCAAAGCACTTTTGAAAAAGGTATTGCCTGTTACAAGTTGCACCAATTAAGAAAACCGAGAACATATTTCTTTTACTGCACAAGGGAGAAGAGGAAAACAACTAAGAGATTCAGACGCTCCCTGTTGATATTTTTTAAATATTAGCTCCAAGACCTGTGTGGTGACAAACATCCATTAAAACTTTGATCTATCTGAAAAATACCACTGAAGTATTTTACGGAAATTTAAAGCTTTGTGAAAGAGAAAAATTTAAAATTTTCAGTGCATACCAACTTTGGCTGTTTTTCCTAGGTGCTGGTTGTTTGGCTTGTTTTGGGTTTGGGTTTTTTGGTTTGTTTTTTTACAGAATGCATGTCCAGAAAGTAGATATTCTTAATGAATAATTGCTTTACAGAAATCTCAACTTTATCAAAAAACAATACTGTTACTAGAAGCACATTCACCTACATGAGATATTTAATCTACTGAGAATCACTTGGTTTTCAATTATATTGAAAACTAGCCAAAAGCAATCACAAGAAAAAAGCAGAAAATTATTAAATATGGCATTTCCCTGTGATAACAGCCATCCTTTGTTCTTTATTTTGCCAACCAAGCGCACATATAGTTAGTCTGTATCATTTATTAAAGTTAGACTAACCATTCGAAACCTGTCACAAGTTGTTTTAAACCTTTCTTATACAAGACAAAGACACAGCACTTTCGTGCAAAACAAAGCCATTTACTGTGTCAAAGTTTATTCACTTATTAACATGAATAAGTGCCTACACGTAGAAGAAATCAGTGCAAAATTTCTACTTAAACTTCCACCCAAAATTTCTCCAAGCCTACCAAGCGAGAAGCTGCTAAACAACAGTAGACTGAGTGAGTTAGATATGTAACAACCTCAAGATCACACCAAGTTATATATTCAGTTTCAGCTTCCTTTTAAATGTAAAATACTAAGGATCTGCTGGCTAACAAGCTAACTTTTTTTTTATTCTGTTCCAGTAACCAGGCAACAGACAACTGTCCAACTGAGAATTATCTCTCTGAACAGCTGGCAATCAACACTTGGGGTTTTTTGGTCGCTGTTTTTTTTTAAACTAGTAGAAAGATCAGTTATTCCAGTGATTACTTTACCAACCTGCATAGCTCTAGATTACACCTCTGAAATCTCTACTCACATTTCCTGAGCCCCCTTATCCCCAAAGTTACCCATCTAAGTAAATGTTTACAACAGAAACTGAAAATCTTAAGATATATGCTTATGAAGTCTCTAATGAGCTGATGTTAACACTTTAGAAAAAATCAGAAGTATGAGGAATAAAAGTGAGGTGCATTTATTCATGTATGACAAAGCACCTTCAAGGAACCATGACAACAGACAGATAGTAACTAATGCCATTCTCACTTCTAACTCCATTACTCCTTTTCCTCTTCCATTGCTGAAAAAACAGCCTTTCACTTCAACATTATTTCAAATGTTGATTTTTAAAACAGATTATTTTCCCTACTAGATTTTACATTGTTTTTAAGAGTTATAAATTAACATGACAATTCCTTTACATAATAAAATAAATAATGGTGAACCAAGCTTGATATATTATACCTTCCCCCTTCCTAACAGTTTATCAGGAGTAATGAAGCTAGAGGTGAACTTGTTAATTATAAATTCCCATAAAGTTGTGTTACTTACACATTCAATGCATTCAAAAGCTTTTTAAGAGTCAGAATAAGAGACTATTCAAAAAGGCACTGGCACAAAGATTAGCTAGACTATCTCCCATAGTACATGAATATTTCAAAAAATCTGACATTCAAACACAAAACATCTCAAGTACAAGTCACTTGGTAAAAACATAACATAGCCACACAACACTTCACACACTCACTACACGAGGCAGGGGAGGAAGCTCCCACCTTTTGTATTCTCCAAACATTTAGATCACTACTGATTAGAAATCTGCTATGAAAACAACACAGCTAATCTGTTGTTAAAAGTGGTAAAACCTTATCCCCATTTAATTATGTGTTTATTATTCTCTGTTGTTAATATTATCTAACTTCAGTACATACATGACTTCATATTCCAATAAATTGAAAAACACTGACCGAGCTCAAATTCACTCAAGCACCAAGTTCAGACCAGGCAAGATCCTGTTGCAAGATAAACAACATGATGCGATGTAACATAATTTTGTGTGTGCGCGTGTGTGTATGTGTGAGACTGGGGCGGGAGCACAGAGAGAGAGCGAGCGAGCAAGACTGCATGAGAGAGAAAGCAAGCAAGAAAGAATGCATGCCAGCATTCGCAATGGAAAAAAATACATATGTCCAGAGTAGTTTTCAGTCCAGCGCTCACTATAATTCAGAACGGAGAAACAGATAAGAATGAGAGCTTAATATAACAGAAATAATGACTCATTTTTACGTTATTCAAAATAAAACCATACATTAAAACAGCCACTTTCTTTATGAAGTTTACTTCATTAATATTAAAGTAGCATGGCTACATCTGTATTTAAATTTTGGACCACAATCTACTAGTCAATACACATTCTGTACTTCTCTGCAGAAAGGATCAGCACCTATTAGTTTAAAAGTAGGGCACATTTTGCCATTTTAATTTCATTTCCACTAATCTAGGGGGACAAGCCTGAACAGAAAAGTATCAGGGATAATCTAAGCACAACCACCAGAGTCAAACTGCAGAAATCCAGACAACTAGGAAAAGTCAGTTGATAACCTGAAAAGAGAACAATAAATTGTGTACTCAAAAGATAAGACTGTAGTGGATGGTAACATATTTATATACTGCTTCCTACTTTGCAAACTAAAACGTTCAGTGAAAAGCTGTTTTTTCCTTCAACTTCTTGTAATTAGAGCTGCCATATAATTCTTCAGTAATTATGTCACCTTTTGATGCACAAAAATAATTCCAACAGAAATCAGTCTGCATACTGAAGTCCTATATCACAGAGGAAAAAAAAAAAGAACACTATTAGATCATAGGAACCACTTATGACTTCTGTATTACAACCTACTTCCTCCTTTCCAAACAGCAACTTACTCAGACTGTGCTAAAGCTTTTCGGAAATACAGAAAAGTTTCACAGAAGCTTCGCAAGAGAACATTCCATAGGGAAATGCACATTAAACACATTTATAGTCACAAGCATTAGAAATAGAGACTATGTAACTTCTCTTAGGAAAACAGAATAATTGTTTATGAAACTTTGCAAGAAAAATAAACTGTATCTTTATATTAGCTATTTCAAAACATTTGTATTCCCTAATGCTATATGAGCACAAGAGTCTGGAAGAAACCCAAAAGCTATCAGCTCAGAGAATGCCAGGACCTCCAAAAATTCCATGGGCTGGTGGTCAAACGCAAACAGAGAGACTAACAAGAGCTAGCCATGCTGGAATCCATTTCTCATCCCTGCTCCATGCTTTAGCAGGTATCAGTCACCAACTTCCTTAAAACACTCGTTTTTCTGCATGACACAAGGTGGCTACGAATTCAAAGCAGACTGTACGAAGTCAGACTGGAACTTCATTTGCACCTGTTAGAGTGAAATTGCTTGAGCCTCGCTGCCCTAGTTATTTATATTATTACTACTGATTTTAAGAGCGAATGTGTTTACGTCACAAATGTCATTACTCACGTCCTTGTAGCTTGCTAATTTTTATTTCTCAAAGGTTCTTCTGCTACTACTGCTGTATCTTTACAATTTGCTACACACAAAAAAATATGTAATTCCGATTTAATCAGAAAAGAGAAGAACTACGCTAGAGCACTGAACAAAAGATCTAATCTTTGAAGCATCCTTTCCAAGTGAGTGTAAATAAACTGTAGTAAAATGAAAAGACTTGTAATTTGGTATTTGGAATATTCTTCATAAACACCAATTTTCTGTAACATCCTTGCATATCTGATACCACCTCATGTATAATGCAGAAAATCTATTTCATTTTCATCTATTGACAATGAATTTAATTTACTATTGCGGCTCTTTACCCAGATTATATTATTAATTCTGCAATCAGGCTCTTTTGAATGCTTTTACTTCTTCCAAGAGTTCTCACAATTCTATATTGATTTCTTTTTTCCACCCTAACATACCTTTCAAAATAAAGGATCATTTCTTCTAACTTTCTACATAAAAGTAAAAAAAAAAAACAAAACCCACAAACCAACTCAAAGACAACAAGTATCAGTTCATAAGTTGTATCTTTCAACAGGAAAAATCTACATGCATCACTTCAATCTCGGACATTTAAGTATTATAAACTACATTCATTAAGGAGATGTACAACAGGTGCATTAAAATTTCCACATCAAAAATCATCATCGTAAATAGACCACAATCTCCCCATTAATAAAAAAATTATACACTTCTCCCTGACACTAAAGTTAGAGGACAGGAAAGCTAAACACTCCAGCCTTAGTGTTCTGTTTACATCGACACCAACTGCCTTCACTATTTTGTAGAATTCAGTCATCTTGTTAAACTACATCAGACGCAAAGCAGCTCTTATTTTTCCAAGAGAAAAGAGTCAGTAACAGCCAGTCAACTCAATGCTAAATCACCAGTCATTCTTCAAAATAACAAAATCAAAACTCCCCAAAAAAGCGTTAGCTATGTTATTATTTTGCATCAGTTTTCAAAAAGTCCTCTTGAACAAAGTTCAATCACAGAATGCTGATTTGTTCATCTTTTAGAGGAAAAAAAAAGCAAGATTATTCCACTGCAGAAGCTAAAATCTCGTGTATTATTATGTAAGACTCCCTCTTCAGAAATCTTATAAAGGAGAAATGCTAACTCAGGTATTTATTATTGTTACACGCAAATTTTAAAAACTTCTTTCTTGTGCATTAATACAGTTACTATAAAACACTTATTTCTTTATTGATCCAAAGTATTTCACTTTTATAGTAGAGTTTTCTTCCACCATCATAATAAATATAATATAAAGAATATCTAAAGAGCAGCACTTGTCCTCTTCACTCCAGAGCCAGTGAACAAAGCAGTGAAGCAGAAAGAAGGTACATAATGGATTTAAAGTAAATGGCCCATTCTTTAAGAGGCGGCCTCTCATTTTTACTCATTCTAGCTTAATTGTCATTACAATGTCTGGAAACTTCAAACGAACAATTATTTTTACGCCAGCTGTCAAGTTGGTTCCTTAAAGCTAGATTTTTATTTTTTATTTTTGAACTAAAGAAACAAAGCAATCAAAATGTTAATGAAAATATTCTTTTGCAGAAAACATTGCAAACATCTTTAAACACATTTCAAGCAGTTAGTGCCCAGTCCATTCCATACACCAAGACAGACAGAACATTTACATTCACTGTTGCACTTTGTGACACACTTTGCTGAGAAATAATGCTTCCAGCTGCACTGGAAGCTTAGTCGTCCATATATGAAACACACTGACACGTACATACGTCCCTTGGGATTAAAAAATAAAGAATTGGCTAATTTTTGCACCTACCTGGGTAAAAATCTTTGGATTTAGACAGCTTGATGGTGGCCCCAGTCTCTTTCTGCAACTGAACAATTGTCTGTCCTCCCTTCCCAATTATAGATCCAGCAGCATAACTAGGTATGAGGACCTTTAGAAAATACTGGCCATCCTCTGAAAAATTGAGATATGCGTGGTTAATATGGCTTACAAACTTCATTTTTTTTCCTCCCCAGACCCACAAATAAACACAATGTTACATCTTTAAACTCGTCCAGTAATTCATGCATTTACATCTAACCAGTTGCGTCATTCTACGAGACATGTTTAGACTATGCCTTTGACATTTCAAAATATGTACATTTTGCCGATCAAATTAAAGAATGCATATAGATTCCTTAATTCCTTAAAAGAAAAAGAATAAAATCCCAAATTATATTTGAAAGGTAGATTTTTTTTTTCCCCAATGGTAACCACAGCACGCAGAAATGATCAGACCCCTTTAAAAAAATAAAGCCCTGCACGAAAACGTGCCTAGTGACAACTACAACCTTGCTTGAAAATACTGCAAAAGAAATGCCAAAACTAAGGAGGAATGAATTGTAAATTCTGATGGGCTATTTGTTTGTCATTAGCAAACACATGAGAATAGCAATTAGCTATTGCCTGCATTCTTCTTAAGTGAGCAAAACGACTACTCTGCTACCAAATAACCCACCCAAAATGTGGGGGTTTATTCCAAGCATTTCAGCCACTGCCAAGAAAACAACTCAACATGGTGAGGATGGAATCACTTGCCTAAGTAATCCTGATGTATTCCTTTAGCACTTCTTAAGCGACAATGATCTCTTTTAAGCTCATTAATTAAAGGACATTAAGAAGAATTTTTCCCAATTGATCAAAAGCCTAAGTCACTTATTTTAAATATACTTAAAAGGTGACGAGACAGACAATGCCAGTCCTCTACCCACCACTAGCGTTGAAGCACACAATCGGAACAAGAAAAATATATAAACGATGAATGGAGGGGAAAAGGAAAAAAGGATTCCCAGGCTGATTCGGCAGCTGCACAACTGCCCGTGCCCTCACCCCACTGCTAAATCCAGCTACGCTCAGGTCTAAGGACCTTCCCTAACCGGCCCCGAAAAAGTGCAAGACAATAAGGCTCCGCTGGTTCCCCAGGCTTCGGCTCTCCCCAGTAATTACGGCAACGTCCCATTGACACGGACATCAAGATCTTTTACCATGAAACCTGTTTCACGAAGTTGGTTTATGGTTGGGTTTGGGGGGGTTTTGTTTGGTTGGTTGTTGGGGTTTTTTCCCCCCTAAGCAGAAAGACCGATCCCAGTTCACCTCCCTTCTCTCATCCCAGACCACAAAGCGGCTCCCGAAGTGCCTGCGTGTGACAGCCGTGCCCACCCGCGCTAACGCCGCCGGCTGGAGCAGGCACGGCGCACGGCCCGCCCGCTGCTCGCCCTCCTGGGCAAACAAATTCACCTCTGCCTCGGGGCATTGTTACGACGACTCCAGCGCACACGGCGAGAGGAGATGCTGGTCCCGTTATAACTCATCTCCTCCAGGAAGAGCAGGATGTTAACCAGCGAGTCCCCGCGGCCGGCAGGCGACTCCCCCCGCCACCAGCCAGCCCTGGCCCCCGGCACGGCAAACGCACGCCGTGCCTGCGCTGACAATAGCGGCGAGGCCAAGGAGGAGGAAAACGCACGGCAAGGCTGAAATTCAACTTGCCACCCCGAGGGATGTGGAGGGAGGAAAGTGCGTTTGCCGTCTCCTTCCAGCTGCCATTTAATTTCGCCCACCGTTAAACGGGCGAGGGAAATAGCTGGGCTGCGGAAGCCCCTTGTGCTCCCTCCTCGTCTCCGTGGGGTCACGGCTGTGCAGCCCCGGCGTGGATATTAAATAAAAAGACTGGTAGATGCTGAAAACCGACGCCATTTTGATGAATGATAACATTAGAGAAAT
>VXBO01009347.1:26569-78712 GCA_013400135.1 Rhinoptilus africanus
AAAATATTAATAAAGATATTATTTTTCTGCTGTGACAGGCGGGCTAGCTGGAGCTATGTGACAGAGTGGCGTTCCTTATGTAAATATTTAGTGGAACATTCAAACGTTTTTCACTGCGGCAAAGGTTATTTCTCCTTACAAATCTCAAATAATTCAAGTTGGAGCTTACAACGTTGCAAGGTGCAGGGGGGCGGGGGGGCGCCGGGGGATCGTCTGCTTTTATAAGCTTTTGTACTCGGCTCTTTGCTATTTAATTAACTCGTTGCCTTTGAAAAAATTTCTCAAACCAATATAACCGTAAGGGTAGTGGTCAGTACTGGAGCATCAATTACGTACAAAATTTAGAAGTGTGTGTTTATTGCATTAGACCGTGCTCTGTTCTAAATTTGTGTGGATATGTATGTGTGCAGAATGGCCGCTGACTTGATTCCTCTTACTATGCAAGCTTAAAACCTGGCTGTTTGTGGATGAAATCCAATTTCCATTCTAAGCTCCCTGGGAGACTCGGCCTCAGTTTTAGTAATCACTTACCATTAATACTGCCCCAAACAATTTTTAGTACTTAAAATATAGATTTCATGTATAATATATAATACAGCACATCACCTCTACTTACAAGTTCTAAGCCGGATGCGTAATGCATTATAGGATATTAAAACATGGACACTTTAACATCTAAACAGGCTCCTGTCCCAAAGCATTCACAAATTAAGAGCTCAATCCAGCACTGTACATAGGAAACTTTCAATGACTTCTTTGGGAATTGTGTCCCAGGAATGTGATATCCAGCCTCCTCACAGGCAGATGAAATAGATGCAGCAGATTCAGTAACAATTTGATAGCATATGTGGTCAGAAAAATGATTGTATAAAAATGGAACTTTCTTACTCATCATATACCCTTTGTATCTAAGATACTCTGACTCATAATTGCTTAGTTTACTGACTGAAATAAAATTTTAGGCTTCTGTTACCTTGGCAGTTGCTGACACAATTATGGTACAGCAAGCTAAGGACTGGTTCTAGCTCTTCCATTTTCTTTAGTAAGTTCCAGTTGAAGAATTTTAATTAGCATTTGAGCCAGAAAGAGCACAGCATGACTTGAAAATCTGAGGTCCAGTTTATATGGTCATCAATCCTAGGAGGCCTCTTTTTATTTGTAAACTAAGCAAATGAATTATAGAAAATTTTGAAGACAAAAATAAAAAACCCCACGATGTTTGAATGAAGCCATCTTGAGTCAATTTCCGCAGTGGAACTGGATAAATTATAACACTGCTCCCTTTATTTCACTGAGTATGTCCCATTCATCTGTAGTAACATTGATTCAAACAATTCTCTTGTTTCAAGACCACATCTGTTTTACTGTGCCCCCCGCACCAATTTTAATTATGTGGCAGATCTGATTGGATTCAGCACCTGCAAGTCTTCCCTTTGGGAGCTCCAATTAGCTTATAAAACATTTACTTGATTGCATTCTTTAAACAAAAGTATTGTTTCATCCTAACAACAGGAATATTAAAGTGTGGAATAAAAAAGGGTTTTAACGTGATAAGCGACGTGCATGTTGTTTGTGTATCTATCTTCCATAAGCTTAGAGGAAAAAGTGGTAATCCTGAAACCTAATTTCCTCAGACTCAGCAGATGTCTGTCCTGCGTTAGGCTGTTTCTTTACCAACAGCTGTTTCACAAGTGCCTCCCCTTGTCTCTACAGAATGCCTTTTGTTTAATAATTTCTCGATATGTTATCTCCCAGACCCACTAAGACAAGCGTTTTCAACTTTTCTGGTACCTATAAGTAGGGTTTTTATAGTTTAATAGACAGGTTCATCTTTGAAGAATTTAGCTAAAACTGTATAAGTAGTCTCTCAGCTAGTTTCTTAGTAGCAGTTCTACTTAACTAAGCAAATAGCTGCATATCATAAACATTTCAACAATTATTGCCTTAATAAAAGAACTAATACATATGTACCTCAGAATATGCTTATTTTTCCTTTTGTCACTGCTTGGAGCGGTGTCAATGGACGTCAAGGGGGGCATATTGCAAAAAGTGCAGCCCTCTGGTGGTAGAGGTCACGGGGAGTTTAAAGCAAGCTGTGTTTTGTCATGGGTGGGGGGCAATGAAATAGCTTTTACCGAAATGCAAGCAACCTGGGACACTTCCCTGCAGTGTATCAGCCTCCTGTGTCGTTCATGGTCTGAAGCACAAGTGAAAATTGCAGAGGCCTGCTCCTGCTCTGGTGTGATTCCTATGGAAAAAGGACCGATGGAAATATAAAAGTCTGTATCAGCAGACTTTTCCTCTTTTTCCAAATCTGTAATCTGCTGCTCAGCTTTTCTTTGTCAGCCAGCTGTAGACTGGCACATCCGACCAGAGGTTGTTCAAGCTGTTGCGGGATCTTTATTCCTTTTCTGTTTCTTTCAGTCGTGTCCTACCAGTTAATGTATTCTATAACTTCAGCAAGAGTTAGTTCGGTGATAGCGTGGAATACAAATTCAATTTGCCAGCCTTATTTCTAAAAACACATTTGGCTGCTGGAGGTGTGGATGGTAGTGTTCAAACTAATCTCTCCCACAGACATGAGAGCTGTGCTTAGAAATGAAAGGGGTTAGGAAGAGACATAAACCAAAGCAATTAAGCATCTATTTTAACAAACAGAAATATGCAAAATAACTGAGGTGAAGTTTTAGTAAACATCACCTAACCTGATAGCATCCACTTTGTGGGGCAAGACTCAGCCTCCTGTTTCTTGTAGAGATGATGGATTTTTCTCCTTTGTCTAACAGAATGAACAGTTTGTTTTTCCCTTTATGGGAAATACAACAAAGCCCAATAATCATTAGGTGAAAAATGATACCTCTTAAACATCCTGGCTAGGTAAAAGAAAACAGATACGGTCTTTTGCCCAAAATGATGCCACTGCTATTGGAAGTTTTTCATTACTGAACGATTGCTGTGATTCCTGGTAAGCTTTGGCTCCACTAAAATTACAGTTAGTGATAAACTCAGAAGTCTCTTTCACGTCTTTACCTTCCACCTTGTGTTTATGAAACTTTTTTCCTCCAATAATCTATCAGTTAAGCTATTATTATTATTTATTAAATTATCCAATCATTGCTTGTTTAAAAACTTGTAGAAGTTTTTCACTAGTTTAAAGTTTCAGTGGAACTTCTCCAAGATTGCAGCAACATTAATCTCAGGAAAATCAAACCCAGGGTTTGGGGAAAAAAAGCTGAATGCATATTAGACAGAAAGTGACCTGATTATCTATTTTCCCATAATTATATTCCTTTTATTATCTGCTCCTATATTATATGCATTGCCAAACTAAAAGCCAAGTGTTTATAGTTGCACTCTTCACAGAAAAGAGCATGGGCAACTGCTAAGCCCTTTCATATTGTAGACCATTACAATGATAGTAGCTTTCTTTTTCCAGTAAACTGAGGATGGTAACTCAAAATTGGTAATAATTTGACCATACTATTTATCATAACGTGAATATATTGTCTAAAACTCCCTTTCTAGTGGTGTAAGGAGAGAGTATGTGTAGGAAATCAACATCCATTTCTGCTGTCTTGGCAGGGGGATCACCTGCCTCCTCCTATTCCCACAATATCCATCAAAATTTGCAAAGGTTTTTTTTGACTTTTCTTCAGGAATATAGAACTGAATTGTTCCCAGTTCTTCATTCCTGAATCTGTAGATCAGATTTATAAACTGTTTGTTTGTTCTTTATATCTTGAGGTTACCTGAGGCCCTATCCAGATCTCAGTGTAAGAAAGCAAGGTTGCCTCAGGACAAGTTCATTTTCATCCCTCCCAAGGAACTGACTATGTGGATCAGGGCATGATCCATGAAACTCCAGTGGCTAGGCACTTACCCCAAAAAGGCATCTCCATGGTGATCTTTCTGTACAGTAATTTAAAAGACCTTTTATTTCTCAGAATGAAAGAAATTGAAGACTTCATTTCAATTGCCTTCCAATAACAGTAGTATTTTCCAGGGGTTGGTTTTTTTTTTTGTGGGGACTGGTTCTTTTTTAAATAGGAAAACAGGTAATTGACGGATTTAAACTGGTACAAACTAGGAGTAATTCCATTGTAATGAAACAATGATGTAACATAGTATGTGAGGAATAGCAGGATCACCTTATGTCAGTTTATGGTGTCATTGATTGGGTGCTTCTTGGCACTGTCTTATAAAAGAACATCAGTGAAGCATCTCTTCTGCAAACTGAATTCAGCCAGCTATCACTCCAAATGCTTCAGGATGTATTCCTCTAATGGTGAACAGGGTATTTTTGAAGGAATTGGCATACCTGTTTCTAATCTCTTAATATAATTGCCCTAGCAGTATTACTATTTTATGTCTCATTTTACCCACCCACCACCAACTGTCGTACTTCTTTGAAATTTTGGCACTTTAGGAGAAATTAAATATGAAAAGAGAGACATTAATAGCAAAATTAGTTTCTTTGATTCTATTGTCAAGCCTGGTCCCCTTCCTGTAAACTGAAAGACCTGGAACAACGCAGCACCTTCTAAGTGGTTATAGGGACATCTCTCATGCTCTCAAAGAGTCCAACACCATCTTGGTTGTTCTCATAAATTAAAACGAGTCAAAACAGGTCATACTTTTATATGTAGTCTTACGATATATGACTTTATTCACAATTTTTGAAGCCTGGAAGTTTGCTATACTTTAGCTGACAAATGAAAAGTTATTTTAGTGGAGAAGATCAGAAATCTTGCTGGCAAAGGAATGGAAAGGGGGCAAGTAAACATGTACAGGGGACAAAGGAAAAACAAGAAAGCAACAATGAAGACAAAGGCACTGATTTTCCTGGGCTAACCATGATTTATATTAAGTTATCTAGCAAAATTTGAGTTGCTCTGCTCATTTTACTCACTGACAAGAAGTATAGTACTCGAGACCATGAAAGACAAATGCATCCTAATAAAATTATACTAGTAAACTCTCCTACTGTTAACCACCAACAAACTCCACTTTTTCCCAGAATAATTTGTAGTCAATTTTCCAAATAATAACCTATTTCAGCAAAAGGAATTTTTACAAGTATAATACTATTATAATGGTAGGGTTTTTGTTAACGGAAAGGTAATAAAAGTACTATCCCTAATATTATTGTAATAGTAATAGTTTCTAGTAGAGATCTAGAGATCTTCTTAAAGGTTTACTATATAAAAATGAATATGCCAGTAGATTACAAATTGATTCACTGCAGAGCAAGATTTTAGACAATAATTCTTACCTTTAAGAATATGAAGTTACATTGGGAACTTCAACTGATTCTTCCCTAGAAGAGGGGAATTTGCCTTAGAGTTTGTTCTTGAAGAAATTATTTTACTTCACCGCCAAAAATTAATGTTTCCCAGTGCTTTTTTATTTCTACCCTCTTGAAATCAATTCCTACAGAATACCCCTGAACTGGAAAATCTCCTGGTGGGGGAGGGTAAATATATAAAACTTACTGTCAGGATCAATTGGCCAGAATGATTTGGCACATATCCTCAGAGTTTGCCGTGAAAACATGTATCTGTGTGTCAGCTGCACACAAAGGCTATCTGGCCGCAGAAAAAGCATGGGGATTAGACATAATGCTGCCTCTTTGAGACAAAGGGTATTCCTTAGTGCAGTGAGGTTAAAACAGACAGCTCATCAGTAGTACAAGTCTATCTGAATTATTTAGACCATTTTGACCCAGAAGGAAGTGGTGGCAGATTATTAATTAATTTGGGGATTTATTCATCTTGTTATGTTGTTTCACTGAAAGCAGCACTGGAAACATGGAAAGGTACCAAAATGTTAGACCATTTTTACTTTAATAAGATATAGACTCACTTTCTAATTTTAATGCTAGTTGGAAAATACAACTGATTTTTATTTACATTTCACTGAGATTTATATCATGAAGTTGCTATGTATGTTTGTAAGTGGGTGCACGGTTTTAAATTCAAACAAAGTGAACGGAACAACTCATATGTTCAAAATAAAGCGTATGTTTGTCTACCTTGCTGAATTAATGCTTCATTTGTTTTCAGTTCAATGAGAGCGAGCTGCATTTCTTCAGTATTGCAGATTTAGGCCACCAAATGTCATCCAAGCATGCAGTAAGTCAATGGTAATTTTCCTACTGCAGCCCTGATGACGTTTGTCAATATACAGACTTTTAAACATTTTTTTTCAGAGAAGTTATGAATTGTTTTAAATGTTTCACATATATATATATAATGTTCAGAAATCGATCTTTTTTTCTTTTTTTTTAAAAAAAACCCATTCAGATAGAAGATATAAGTCTATGGACCTATGGGATGAAAATAGTTCTGTTGACTTCATGGGGCTTTAAGTCATTCAATACAAAGCAGTGGAGAGAGGAAGGAAACTATATAAAAGATATCAACATAAACTGCAAAGCACTCATGCAATAAGAGAGATTCTGTTAATATTCTAGTGATGGGCAATTTGAATTAATTTTGCATTGAAATATTTGGGCTTATGTAATAGGGATACATATAAAAAGTAATTGGGAATATATAATTTATCGTTTCTAATAAATTGTATATAAAAAAAATAACAGCTGGTATATAATTTGAAATTTGTCAGTTACAAAAGAGAAAACTAAGGACATACTTTCCAATAATTAAAAATCACAAGTTAAGGGGAAAATTCTTTTTGTTTATTATCAACATTGCTTTTGTTGATAATAAACAGATACAAATAGGATGTTATAGAAAGTTACAGGTTATATATTTTAAAAAAAGCCTGATTATGTTTCTTGTAAATTTTATATGGAGTATTTTGCTTGTAATATTTTAGCCAAGTAGGAAAACTCCTGTTTCAAAACTTCTATATATTTGTATTCTTCTGTTGTTCTTATTTTCATTTAGATGTTTAAGCTGTTTGCTCTGGAACAGAAGAAATCATATGTAAAAATAAAATTCTGCAGAACTGAGTCATTACAAGTGAGATGAATGCCCATAAAAAAAGTACAAATAACAAAAAAACCCAGAAACAGGATCATTGTGCATAATAGCAACAATGCTTACAGATTCATCATGGCTCACAACAAAGGTATTTATAAGTGGACCTCCTGCCTCTGTCGCATGCTGTCATTGCTTTGGATTGACTGCTGTTAGATCCCTGTAATCCTGAGCCCTGGGATCTTGTCCTACATGTTTACCCCACTTGGTATGCCTGTTAGTAAGTATTTAAAATGGAAATGAACTCTAATCTTTGTATGTATTTATAACAAAGGGTTTTAATCCCTTAAACCCCATATTTAACATGGGGGTTTTTTTTAAATAAAGTTTCTAAAAAACTGTATTCAGTCTGATATCTTATATTTGCCAGTTTAGCCAGTTAAATTTCCTTAATGTCTGGTATTTCTTAACTCAATAGGGTGTTGTGGCACTGATATTATGGAACACATTCCTGAATGAGGAGAAGCAGAGTAACAACATCCACCAGGCTAAAATGGCATGTTCAATAGAAAGTCTTGTCAAATTTCATTCAAATTTAGAGATTAAAAAACAAATATTGTCCTATTAAGAAAAAGTTCATGAAAACTATCATAGCCCATCCCACCTGAAAGCTCATTGTTGCCAACTGCTTAAAAATAATGTACTGAAGCTAAAATTCTATCTCTTCCATCTTTGCATCTCCCATATTAGTTTATATCAAACGATATCTGAAATAAACCACATTAAGGAGCTCTACCTAAGCAAAGGCAACAACAATAAGAACTTTCTCCACTGGTGACAGAAAGCATTTGGAGAATGACTCTTATCTAATAAAATGCCTGAAGAAAATCCTTCCTGGATAATACACTACAAAACAGAATTATAATAGATTCACCTTATCTAGATGTAATGAGTTGGGCAGCATTTATTTTCTCCAAATATTGAGACATAACCAGTTCTGTTGGAATTCAAGAGCCATAGAAACAAAGTTCCCATAAATTGGGTAAAGCAAATACAAGGATATAGCAAAGCACAATTTATTTTTTTGCTGACATGATATATAAAGAAGAGAAAATCCTTAACATATACATGTGTATTGAAAGAACAATAAGTACTCAAACAGACTTTTAAACTTGTCAGCAAGGCAGTGTAATACTAAATTTTTCCATTCTGTATGTTGAAATATGTATTACTCAAATCTATTTCTATATATTGCTCGATACACAGATATAGGCCTATAAATAAAATTAGTTGCAAACAACCTATTCAGCTGTAATCGAGCTGAAAAGTTGCAAGAGTTAATTGTAAAATACACAGAATTAGCATAGCTACTGCAAAAAGTAATGTAAAACACTGGCGATATGAAATTGTTTCTTAATTCATTTGAAGGTGGTAAAAAAATCACCTATTTAGTTCAGAGTTGTAATCCCCACTCTTGTAAGAAATTTCATATTTGCAGTTCCTTGTACCCAGTAAAATCTTGTGGCATGTAGTATCCTTGTGAAAATCATTGCAATTTTCTTGTTATGATTGTTATTAATAAATGTTTATACAACATTAACTCAGATTGCCTTTTCCTCTATAAAGGATGCTGAGACATAAGGTAGTGGTGATGTATCAACTATCAAGAAAATTGCAGATGTGACTGATGTGGTCAGTTAAGTCTTTTTTCTTTCAAGAGTGACAAACTCACGTGGGAGGATTACAGAAAAAGAATCATAGAATATCTTGAGTTGGAAGGGACCCTTAAGCTTAGATCATTGAGTCCAACTCCCTGCTCCTCACAGGGCTACCTGAAACCAAACCATATGACTAAAAGCATCGTCCAGATGGTCCTTGAACTCTGACAGTCTTGGTCCCATGACCACTTCCCTGGGGAGCCTGTTCCAGTGACTGAGCACCCTCTCAGTGAAGAACCTTTTCCTAATATCTAATCTGAAATTCCCCTGATGCAGCTTCATTCCATTTCCTTGTGTCCTATCACTGGTCAATAGAGAAAGGAGATCAGAACCTTCCCCTCCACTGCCCCCCTTGAGAGAGTTGTAGACTGCAATGAGGTCAACCCTCAGCATTCTCTTCTCCAGCTGAACAAACCAAGTGACCTCAGCCACTCCTCATAAGTCTTCCCTTCAAGACCTTTCACCATCTTGGTTGCCCTCCTCTGGACACTCTAATAGTTTGATGTCCTTCTTATATTAAGGATAATAATATAAATGTGGAATCACTAGAGCTAATCTCTACACTGGTGTGATACGATAAGGATGTTTTTTCTTAGGATTCTGGTGGAGCAGCTAACTCCATCTGAATAGAGCCTTACTCCTGGCATAATTTCATTTACTTCAGTAGGCTGTGGTTAAAAAAATCAATATTCCAGTTATGGAAATGTGTTTTACATTTATAAAATTTATAATTTTAGTCTAGTAAAAATAGTTTGAATACATTTCAGTCTACTTTATAGATTTCAGGATGATTTACTCCTGGAACCAAAGGTTATGTGATGGGTATGCCAAGGAATATGCCAACTAACCCTGTCTGTCAGTAACAAAACCACTTTTACTATCTGTCATCTAATGTGCTGTGTTGTTTTCCAAGTTCAAATAACAGCCCGGTAAATTAAGAATGCATTACACATAAGAAAAAGTACAGGAAAGATTTATTTTTTTGATTCGAATATTATAGTTCTAATCTAACATCATGCACAATCAATAAAGCTAAATTTTTAAAATTTGCAAAGAGTTAAAACATGCAAGAGATAAAATTCTTAAAGCAACAATATCTTGGCTTTGTTACACATATATTTCACTTCAAAGTAAATCTGTTAACAAAAAGTGGGGCTATAAAGTGTACATGGCAATAGAATTGTATTTCCAACCTACTTTACTATTAACTCTAAACTCTCCCCCCCCAATTATTTTCTTATGCTTTTTGAAGAATTTACCATTTAATGAAGGTGAAACATCTGGTAGGACTTTTAACAATTTAAGAAAACACACATAAGATGATGATGCTAGAAAATGAATACGTTAAATCTTTATTCGTTAGTATCTAACTGTACTAGTGATAATACAGGCAGGAATCCCATGTAGTCCAATGAAATTCAAAGATACTATTCTTTATCAAAGACTAAAAGATTTGACTCAGTTATGTAAATTCTCATTCGAGTAGTCTTTATTCATATACATGATCTTATTCAACACAATTTTTCACAAACAATCGAAACACTGAAGTGCTGCAAAAAGAGTATTTTCTGTTTTCTTGTGCTTTTCCACAATTTTATATACAGGAAAAAATTCCAAAGAAACTCTTCAAAATTTAGTATTATGTAAAGCAATAAATGTCTGCAAAACATTTTGGTGTCTGTGTTCCTATTTCTACAACAAACATATATTATTGTTAGTCATGACAATCTGAAACTTCATTGTTCTTGAAATACTGGTTTCTTGAGCAGTTTTCTTATACTTAGATGAATATAACTTTGCTGACATTTGGAAAATATTGATACCTCAAACTTTTGTATATGTGAAGTCTGACTGAAAATATTATGTTAATTATCTTTTGGACTGCATGGGTAAATTATTCATTATTACATCATCATACTGGGGAGGAACTGGGTTGCACAGTCTCCAAAGATTATGCATTACTTAAAAATGGTTGAAAGCCATTTTTCTCTTCATTACAATTGTCACATTAGTGAAAGGAAACAGTCAGCATTCTAGGAACATTTTATTTATTTACAGCCTCTAAGATTTCCCAGGAGAGTATGTCATATAATCAAACAAAAATGCTTGGCGTGATAGATTATGCACTACTGCATTACATTCTGTGGAAAGCCATTTATGAAAAAATGAACTGTGCCCATGTTATTCAATGTCATCTAGATATCTCAATAAAACATAAGGTGAAAGCAGGCATTGGTCATGGAAGATTGAACTGTATTTTTTTGTGATTGTTCTCACTATTCAATTTGATGAAATTAACATTCTCTGTAAATCCGAGCATCTCAGAACAAAGTTAAAAATTGTAATTGTGGTATATGTATATGGCAAATTGCAAAGTTGTATTAAAAAAATATTTAAAGATTTGAATTACATTTAAGTGTCCAAAGCCTTCAAAATAAAATAAAAAATCTATTAAAATACAAGTGTGTATATATGTATATGCATATATGTGTGCTTATAAATCTGTACACACAAACAAAACACATGCATATGAACAATGTACACATATTATACAGTGTGTGTGTATATATGAATATATATGTTTATGCAAGGATTCATACATAAAATCACAGAGCAGTTTTGAGCCCTCTAGTGGTAAGAAGCTTCTTAGTTAAGATACAATTCATCTAATCATATCTGCTTAAAAGACTGGTTTCTAAACTCTATAATACAATTATGCTTTTGTGTAGGTTCAGGGTGACTCCCTGCAGTTGATATGGGTCTGTAGATAGAAGTGTTAATAAAAACAGAGAACTGCATATTAATTTATTGTTTCTGGCATGGTAACTTTATTGCCTTTTCTCTGTTGAAAATACAGTTCTTCTGTATTCTTTTGACTCTACGATAATTTGTGATATTTCTTTAAAAAACAACAACCTCCTGACATGAATATTGTCAAATAAACATGAAATGTTTTTAAACACAGCAGCCTCCTTCCCAATCTCACATTTCATACTTCCATAAGTAAGTAATAAGGGGGGAGGAGAAGAAAAATCTGCATTTCAAATTGGGAAAGGATTTATCACATCTAACTTCAGCCATCTAAAATCTGTGTTTCCAGATGAAGCTGGTTGTTTGCACTGACCCTGCTGTCACTGGAGGTAAGGAGGACTGAATGAGTTCCCATCTAAAGATACCTGAAAGAGAGCTGTAAGATAGGTGAAATCTTAATGGATGCAAGTTTTCTCTCCATTTCCCCAGGAGACCTGGATAAATAACTTAGAATCAATGTTTTCCTTTTAGAAGCCTGAAAAAAAAATATTATATAAATAGCCTAGATCCGAACAAGATAAACAACACAATAATAAATAATATTATTTATAAAAATATTTATAACATGTAATACATATTAGAAGATAGCAATGTAATATAATAATACTGCATATATATATTGTAATAACATATTAATAAATAAATAACATAAATCTCCAGTTAATTTACTACCTGGGGAAACCATTCTGCAAGATTACTACTATTTGGGTGAAATAACATTCAGAAATGTTTTGTCTGGTGCAGAATGGATTTGATGGGCTCCAGAGATCGCACTTGCTTTAATTTTCCTCTTGGACTCAGTTTAAACATTTGGTCTGGATGACCATCCATGCCTTAGACCTTATGAATCCTGCAGATGACCTATTTCTTCAAAGATTAGCGCTTTAATCAGAACCTTCTTGCTGCAGGAACAAGGGGGCACAACTACGCAAAACGGGTAAGATTTCTAAGCTCCTTTTTCAAGGCAATCTCACTGGGAGGACCTTAACCATGCTATTCATTCCCTCTGCCCACAGTCTTATAACCATGGAACTCGTTGACTCTCAAGAATAGTAACAGTTTAATTGACCAGGCTTTTTAATAAGGATAAATATCAGTGTTTCTGGAATTATTTCATTAAAAACATACTATAGTAATTTATGAATGTAATTGGTTATTTGCTAAGAGTTTAGGACAGGAAAATTATGAAAGTCATAAGCCATTAATTCTCATTTTTAATGATACGGCAACAATTTTTCTTCCAGTGTGTTAGAGCAATTTAAATATATTGCTATTCAATTGACTCTTTGTTTATTTTTAATATCTATCAAAATTCCATACATACATGATATATAAATGAACTCCTAAAAGGAATATTTTCATTGGATGCATGTAAAATTTGGACAGGTTGAATTCTTTTTACAAGATTATCTGGGTAAAACATGCAAGAGGGAACATAAGTTTTGTGTGTGATAACAGTTCACCTCAGGCAGGTATATGTGTGAGGTATAAGGGTGGAAGTCAGTTCCAGCATGCGAGAGTCTGATTACCACAAAAACTGGAGTAGGGTTATACCTTGTGGAAGAATACAGTGGTGAAAAAAATTCCTTCGGAGAATTACACTGAACAGTACTATGTGACTTGGAATGTTAAAGAAAAAATAAATTTTACATTAAGGCACTGCACTCTTTGTGTTTAGCAATCCATTTTCTAGTAGAAATAATATAGGCAGAAACGTATCACAATTTATCTGTGCTCTGCTTGGGATAGATACTTAAATTCATACTTGACAAAATCAAATGTTATTGCTTAGTTATGAAATGTTTATAACAGGAGCATATGACGTCTGGATAAAAGTCTTTGTAGACAAAATAATCTTAATTATCTCCAAGAAGGCATAGCAATTGCTTTAATATGGCTAGAATATATTGATAAGGAGGTGTTATGGGGTGCTTAAGCTATCAGGAGTTCTTGGTTCAAAAGGATTATTGAATGGCAGCCTGATGAAAGAGGAAATTAAATTTAAAGACTGCTCAGGTGAAGTCATCAAATCAAGTTGTACTTCCAGGTTGCTTTTTTGCAGCTGACATCACTATCATCCTTCCTGCATCTTGCAAGTATTGCATCAGGTCTACAACAGACCAAGATATCATTCATTGACGTGTCACAGTGGATAAGATCCTCCCTGTGTGGACAATCACACTTCATGGGCCACCCAAAATAAAATAATTTTCACATCTTAAATAGCTAGCTTAAAATAAATGCCACTAAATAACCAATTAAACATATAAACAGTGTACACTAGAGAAAAAATACAGAGACTTACAAAAATTCATTTTTTACCTCCATCCCTTAATATGTATCACATAATAAAGTTTCAGTCAAATGTTTAGAAGACATATTCAGCGCAAGAGCTAAACAAAGCTTTCCACACAAGGTTGAATAATAAGGCTGAGGAAGGGCAGTCTGTTAGAATTCCTGTGGCCCTATGACTTAGGGAACAGGTGCTTAGGCAGGTCTTCAACAATATCCCCCTTTCTTCTCCCTTTGTTTGGAAACAAATACAGAGGCCAGAATGCAATTCAGAAATAGATTGTCTCAGCTGTTCAGTGTCATAACTGTTGTCCAATAAGGCTAGCAAGGTAACAGCAGAAACATCAGTTTTTATGAGGTAGAACATAAGTTTCATAGAGCCTCTACTGCCTCTAATATTGAATGGGGTCAAGATTTGATCTGAAGAAGGGTTTGATCTGAATGCATTTCAAAGAGATTGCCAATTGCTTTTCTTTTGTAAGAACTTATATGATAGTATGAAGAATCATAAATAATATAAAACATCTAGCTTCATGATCAAAAAAAAAATAATCACTTTCTGAGATTAGGAGAGGATCCCTTTGTGAATATTGCCTTGTTATAAGGTAGCTGCACCTTTCTGAAGACACTAGTTCTTCAGTATCAGCAGCTGGATAATAGTTTTGTGGACTGCTGTTCAGTTCTGCTATTTCAGTCTCTGAATATGTCACTAAGGGTCAGAAGAGACCATCTAAGGTTCAAAAAGAAAAAGAGGAAAAGTTTCACAGATAAAAAGGTACTTCTGCATTGCCACTGAATTCCTTTGTCATATCTAGAGGCTTCTTTCTTTGATATTCAAGAACTGAGTTGTCAGACCTTTTTTTTAAGAAACCTTTTTCTAGTTTACTTACAGATGTGCAGAAGTAATACTGTCACGACAGAGGGAAAGCATATAAAAAGATACTTAAAAACCTTATCACTAAAAAAACAGTGAAGAACATCTTGTGTTGTATAATCTTAAAATATTTCTGCTTACCTTCTTAATAAAATAAGTTCGTATGTACATATTTATTCCTAATGATGCAGATTGCGTATCCATTTGCTTTACATGTTTTAATATGCTTTATATATGCCAAAATATTAAATTAGATCATTTAGCTTGAAATCATGACTCATAGAATTTTGCACATTTTACCAGACTAAGACAAAAGCCCTCGTAGATATATCCTGAGTAAAAAGTTAGAAAGCACCCAGAATCCTGAAGGCAAATCAATTATACTAGATATGACAAGGTGAACTGTATCCATGATTAGTAGGAAAGTGAAACTCCACAGTGCTCCACACAACAGTCTGGGAAGAAATTTTTGCAAACTGAAATCAAGACAACAATGAAGTTAAGTTCTTTCTCACAGTATGGTATCTATGGTCCTTTCTCTAGCCATCACTCATTTGGTGCCCTAGAGGAGAAGAAAAATCAAAAGTCTGTAACCACAATACATTAATGCAGACAAACATCAAGTGAAACAAAAACATAGTGACCTACAGGAAATTAATTTAAGGCCTAAATTATGAGACATACATACTGCTCTGCTCTGAGGTGCAAAGATGAGATTGAGGAGGGCAATCAAGTCTTCCATAACTTTAAATTTCTCTACTTTTCCTCCCAAGCCCAAAAGTGTGGGGGGATTGAGTCTTATCTTCAAAGACCAGAAAGGACACCCTAATTATTCAGTGCGGTCCTCTATACTCCACACTAGTAGAATGTCTTCCACAAGTTAGATGAAAGTGCATGTAATTTTGCTTTAAGGGAATCAGGACACTTTCAGGTCTCACAATAATTTCTTGTATTATTTCTAGAAGAATTATCATAATTTAAATTCCCAGTAATTAGCTTGTATTCCATTTCTGACAGCAAGACAACAAAGCTCTGTGCTGTCAGATGTAATTCCTGTGTTTAAATACTTATACACATTTAGCAACCCATGTCTCAAACTTCCCTTCAATATACCAGAAAAAGTTCATTACTTACACCTCACACCATAATGCAAGATTCTCAGCTATGTAATCTTGGTTTTGGGGGGGTTGGGTTTTGGTTTTGTTTTGTTTTGTTTTGTTTTTTGCATATCCTGTACTGCATTTCCTATCTCCATTCCCCTTTATTATGCATTCAAAGATTTTGTTAGTCCTCTTTTCACAGAAGCACACAAAGCTCAAGATGGGGATGTAATCTATGGTAATAATAAAAACCTAGTTTTAGTTATTGCTTTTTTAAAAAAAGTTTCTGCCATTCTGTAGATATAAACTGCTTTCTTGAATTCAAAACATGATCCTCTTCATTTGTCTGTATTAAATAAATTTTTCTGGATTATAACCATTTAAATAACTTGATTTAGATTACTGTAGTAGTAATCCATCCCTAATTTTTTTAATAGCCTACAAATTTTTGGAAAATTCTCAAACTGTATATGATATTTGCTGATGAAACTAGGTACTTTTTTAGCAACTTTCATATTTGCTGATGAAACTAGGTACTTTTTAGCAACTTTCATACATTTCACCCCCCACTTCCCAGTTTCTTGGTGGATCATGTAACAAATCTAAACAACTTACAATAACTTCCTTTTTTTGAGTTACTTTTGCATACAATTTATGCACAACCTTTTTCATGCCCATCCCCTTTAAGGATCCAGAAACCATACTCTGAAGGTCATAAAATATATGTAGAGAGAGGTTAGAACTGGAACAAGAACAATACCTAGAAGATCCTGGACATCAATATCAAAAGAACAGTTTCTAATCCCTCTAGTTCATACCTGTGAATTTCATAAAATGCAAATATTTGGATTAAAAAAACCTTCACTACATGTAATAAATGAATTAATCCAAGTGTATGTACATACTTTGTCTACCACTCCTATTCTTCAGTCAATACCAAAACTGAACAGAAATAGATGTCATCAAAAAAAAAGTATCTGACTAGAAGTAATTATAATTGTAGTCTCTACCTCATTACCAGCAAAGTTCCAAGGTAACAGATCCATTCTTGTGCTTCAAATGAAGGGTCAGGCTAGCTAATCTGTTATTCTGTGTTACGTCCTTTTCTGGATAATGGGATAAGTTTCAAGTCTCAGTGTTTCCCAGTTTTCCAAGATAAGTTAAAAATTGGCAATGATTCACTAGTTCCTTTGAGACTTCTGAGCATAAATTACTTAGCTAGTTCATTTGAAACATTCTCTAATGGGAATTAATGTTGCCTTATCAGTGCTTTATTTCAGATAGAAAATGTTGTGTTTCCATCAACATTGAATGGTTTGGCCCAAAACCAGCCATTATCTCAACTTCTCTTACTCCGAATGAACTTATAACCTTTCTGAGAAAGATACACCGCAGTGTACAACTC
This sequence comes from Rhinoptilus africanus, assembly GCA_013400135.1. NCBI lineage: Eukaryota > Metazoa > Chordata > Aves > Charadriiformes > Glareolidae > Rhinoptilus > Rhinoptilus africanus. Next base: position 43,711 of record VXBO01009347.1, read on the forward strand.
TCCTTTTTACTAGTAGGTAATTCTGCAAACATTATTGATCAGATGAAATAAAAACATCCAGCAAGTTGTGTACATGCTTTCTTTCTTAAATATAGCTTCTCATAGGAGTCTTTCTCCCTTTCTCTACTCTGTCTTCCATAGGACTTTCCTTTCCACCTAAGTTTGATAAGAGGTCAGAATCCCTATTCTAAAAGAAAGCATCAGTTTATTTCTTGTTTCTCTAGTTTGGTTCCAGATAAGGCAGAAATATGCACAGAAAAATATATTCTTTATTCTCCTTTGCAATGCTGGAGAGTTCTTATAAGCTATGACTTGATTAGACAGATTAGACAGACTTTGTTTATATATTCAGGACAGGCTACTTCAGAATGAGAGGGGCTAAAAGGGACCCAGAGAAGCTACTTTATTCATTGGAAGTGTTGTCCAGGGAGTAAAAACTGGAAGTAAAATCTAATGTTTTAGAGCAGTACTTTGGCCGGAAGACATTTTTAGTATGTGATATTTCAAAATCTGGAAAACATTTCTTGGTGATATTACATATTTTAGAGACTCCCTGTGTTGATGGTGTTTTTTTGATACTTTTATATGTGGTTGGATGGTTTTGTTGGCATCTCTAAATTCCAGAATTATTTCTGCTGTCAACAGCAGAATCACAATAGTAATGCCTTAAGGCTGTTTTTTTTGGTTGGGTTTTTTTTTTCTTTCTGAAATAGACACAAAACCAGCAGAGCACTTGCAGGCAAACAAACTGACTGATTTTTCCAGAAAGTGCCCAGTTTCACAAGAGGTCTTTTATAATCTTTACAAATATTTCTTGTTACTCTTCCAGAAATGTGTTGCAGATTTGAATTTGAATCAAGTGGCTCCACTGGCTATAATCAATGATTCTCCAAGAGTTAACCAACTAAACAGAAATTTGCAAATAAAAGCTAAGAATTCTGGTCACTAAATTTGGGAACTTGGAGTAGAAATGGGATCACATGGGTAAGAAGTGTGAGGTTGAGTAACAAGAAAAAAGAGTAATGGGGTAAGAGTTCTGTGTGATTGGAAAGTGAAAATGGAGAAGGTGGAATGGGTTAGTAAAAGGACTGGTGTCAGCTGACCTGCAAAATTCTGAGCTCCCCAGCTCAAGAAGGACAAGGAATTGCTGGAGAGGGTGCAGCATAGGGCTACAAAGATGNGGACTTATAAATGTCTAAAGGACGGGTGTCAAGATGATCGGGTTAGGCTCTTCTCAGTGATGCCCAGAGACAGGACAAGGGGCAACGGACACAAGCTGGAACACAGGAAGTTCCATCTCAACATGAGGAAAAACTTCTTTACGTTGAGGATGCCAGTGCATTGTAACAGGCTGCCCAGAGAGGTTGTGGAATCTTCTTCTCTGGAGATATCCAAAACAGCTGGATGCGTTTCTGTCCAGCCTGCTCTAGGTGAACCCCTCATGCAGGGGGGTTGGACTAGATAATCTCTGAAGGTCCTTTCCAACACCTACAATTCTGTGATTCTGTGATTCTCTGATTCTGTGAATGTATCAGAAGAATGTAAATTCCACTTAGACTCCTGAAGACTCCAAATGAGAGAAATGACAGTAATTTGTAGTTTTTTTCCAAACTTGTTATTTAAGTAGAATATTTTGTAATGGCAATTCAGTTATATCATGTAAGAACTTTTAAAATTATTTCTAAGTGTACAAGCATTTAAAACTCTGATTTCACATGATTTGCTATGATTGTTGCTGATGCATTAAATACATTTAATCAACTTTATTATCATAAAACTTAAAAAAATTGACACCAGTTGAAACTAGTTCAAAACACCTTAATATGGTTAGAAAAAATAATAAACTAGTTGAAACAATTGCTTCACACCTCTGCAATAGAATGAAATAATGCATGAGGTTACTATTTTGAATATCTAATAATGCATCATATGATGCATTAAGTGCAATTTTAATATTCATTTTTATGACTCATTTCTTTTTCATAAAGGTCAATTTTAAGTTAGTCTAATTTTTAAAATAGCTTAAAAGTCTAACGTTAGACTTACATAGGAAAGCTCTTGGCCTGGGTTCTTCAACTAATTCAGCTTTAAATATCTCTTTAAATATGATTTGGTTCGCATGTAAAATACTTTCATGCTACATCTTTGGGAAGATTTGTCTATGCAGAGACCCAGAAGGAATTCAAAGGAAAAAAGGCATGATACTTTATGTGTGGAAGTGGAACAGCAGTGCACAAATAATAAGGATAGATATACAAGACATTGTCTCAGATACATAGAAAGAAATACTTGATGCAAGAAGTGAGGTTTAATTAGGCTGTAACTTTTAACAATCTAAGTCATCTGGGAACTGCCCTGCAGTAACTCAGACCACAAGGGTAATCATTACTTACATTTCCACTTACTGGACAGCTGCTGCCAGTATTCACGACTTCACAGTTAGTCCAGCCAATTTCTAGGACCTCACATAGAAGAAAAGCTACTGAAAGCTGTAACCCTGTTTTCCTCTTCTTTAGATACGGCCTTTCTTTTCATCTGGTTTAGCTCTATTCAAACTGCCAAGACGTGACAATGTACGCAGCGCTCTAACGCAGTCCACTAAGCTGTGGCTACAGGGATGGCAAAAACACCTACTATTTGCATTCTGACAGCTTGGAAAATACTCTATTCCACTTCCAAAGAAAGTGAAGGTGCAGTGCCCATATAATAGTAATTTGTAATCAGTATAGTAATTATCAGTAACAGTAATTGCAATAATAATTCTATACTAGTCACAGCAGAAAGAAAGGGCTCACTCTGATGGCGAAGCTTTATGCTGCCTTTTCCTTATAGTTTATAAACTGAACACTAAAGAATAGAAATGAACACTAAAGAATAGAAAATAAAGATGTGATATTTGGGCCCTTACTCCTTGACAGTTTTGCTAAATATTCTATTCTTATTATTTGATTGGACAGAATGATGGCTGCATAGTGCCTACATAAGCCACTATACTGATATTCAAAGTCTAGGAAGGCGATACTGTTGATAGGATCTCTTTCTACCTCCCTCCATCTCTGCTGGTAGAACAGCCTATGAGATGCCTGAAAAGTAACATCCGTAGTAAACTATACATAAGAGAAGTTCTGTTACGTTTCAAACAATAAAACAAATCAAAATTGCCTTGTTTTCTAGTTCTCATCAAAATGTGTTAATCTGTATCATATATTAAATAAAGGTTGTCAAATTTCTTTAATAGGTTTATGAGTAGAATCCTAAAATGGAGGTTAGCAATTTTTATATACACCCTGAGCTGAGAAAGTAATCTGCAGGAGTGTTAAAAATAAAGAAATAAATCCTTAATGCCTAGTGTTTTAAAACTACAGTGGACTCTCTAAAATGGAATGAAGCAAAATAGTAGCCAGTGAAAAGTCTAAAAATTATACAAAAATTGATCTACAAATTTCTTATCTCTTAGGGCAGAACATAAATACTGTAGCAGATTTACCTGCTACCTTCCTAAAAGCAGGATCAGATTATAAGTATCTGTAGAGAGCACAACGTTTGTTATTTCAAAGCATTCAATGGGTAAATCTCGTAGTATTTTTGCTTTCTCTTTGTCAATGTAGAGAATGGCTCCTTTTCTCCCTCCCAGGAGGGATTTTTTTTCTCCTTTTCTATTAAAACAACTGGAACTTGAATCAGTGAAACTGTGAAAGAGGAAAAAGAAATAGAAGCTAAGAAAAGTAAAAAGTTTGAAGGCAACTGGAAATTGACAAATAAGTGTCAGAGCAGAAAACGATGGCAGTTTGCCAACCAGCTGCGAAAACTAATTCAGCTTTAGATAAAGAGATTTTAAAGGGGAAAAGGACAAGCAAACTTCAGAAAAAGGAAGAATAAAGGAGCAAAGAATAAATCCTTAGAGCAGCGTTAAAGAAGAAACATAGGCAGTGCTTTGTTGTTTTAACTGCAGAACTGCAAGAGGGGCTTTTCATTGAGACTTTGAATAGCACCAAAGAAACAGCCAGAATAAACTGGAAGCACTAAAGGTTTCCTTAATGCAGTAGCTTACAGACCAGCCCTCAAAAAGGGATTTAAAGATTAGCTTTTCTAGACAAATAGAAATTATTAATGGCAGTAAGTGTTTTCTTCACCAGTCTACATATGGACATAAAAATAACGGTGTTACACACAGTTCTGTGTACAAATTCATGGCAAGAAGTGTCTGAGATTGTTAGACAAAGAAACAGCTGACAAAGAAAATGAAATAATTGAAAAATTCAGTGAAAGCCACCTTTCCCTAGAAAAGAAAAGTATTTTAGTGAGCCAGTATGTAATCTTCAAGAATACTTTTTCTTTTTCTTTTTTGTAGGTACATCATGTTTTTTATTTCATGGTCAGAAATTGTGTAAAAGAATGAAGTGATGAGTGCTGTCTGGTAACAACAGCAGACCAAAACAGCAAGGTGGTATATAAAATAACATGAAGGGAGGTGGTCCCAGGCTTGTCCTCTCATCTGTCACTAGGCCTTTTGATCAGGCTGTGATTAGGAAGCAGCATGACGTAATGCTACTGGTTATTATGCAGAGATCTAATGATTGCACATACTCTGCCCAATTAGAGCATTCTCAGAAGTTCCCTTAGGACAACATCTCCTGACCACTCAGACTATACAGAGCTTACGGGTCCCCTCTGGGTGCCCTGAAAACGCCACCTCTGAGCTCACAAGAGGATTCCCTGAGAGTGCCAGACTCTGACCTCACATATGCCCTCTGTATGAACCACATCCTTTCACCTCCATTATGCACTGTTTCACTCTGCTGCGTGAAATTCCCAGAGCAGCATAGCATGACTGTCCAGCTTTCATCCTTCATGGGCAGGAGGCGTAAGCTTTTTCACAGTACAGCATGCACCCCAGGTACGTGAAAGATCTGGCATTAAGGAGACAAGAGCAGTTTTGGCTTGCATCAAGCAAAAAGCCTTGACATGTATAACTACCATAAAACTCAGGGAGAGTTCACCTAGTATGTTTAAAACATTTCTTAAATATTTTTTCAGAGAGGGAGTTATGAATGGGAAATATAACCCAAAGTGTATTTTGCAATGTCATGAAGAAAACAAGGAATAATATTTTATTTTCCTGTGAAGTCAAAGCTCAGAATTTCAATGGATTATTTAAACAGAAAAAATTTTTCTGCACATAAATTACACTTTCATTGTGAGCTGTAGTATTGTTATCAGCACTGATTAGTAAACTGTGAAATAAGGAAACAACATGGAGACCCTCTGTTTGCACTTAGTCACAAACAGACTATAGAAATGTCATCATTAGTTGACATTTCAGTTGTGAAAGTTTCTCATTTCCTGCAAGCTTAGGCAAATGAGGGATTTAAGCTATATTTCATTTTTTATGGCTACATTTTCCGGCAGTCAGCTGTTTCAGTTTGACAATAAAATTCCTAATGGTAGTTGTTTGTTCTTTCGGGAAGTTTCTTTGAAAGTTTTTATCAGCTTAATAGTTGTTCTGCCGCTCACCAGCGCTGAAGGCTATACTTTCAGTGAGGTATAACAAACAAGGATTTTACCTAGTGTCTTCCATGGCCTCTAAGACCTCAAACTTTGTCACTGTCCTCATTTTTATTGTCTTTCCCCATTCCTAATTTTTCACCATGTATTTATGCTAATGTTTAATACTAGATAATTTAATATGGTTTAATATGGTTTTTCTGAATTGCAGGTGCTTTAATTAATTGTCTGCTTTTTTATAACTATTTCTCTCATACCATATGGTATGTATGTTCTTTGAATATGTCCCAGTTGTGTGAGTGAGCCATACCCAATGACAAACTGCAAGAGAAGGAAAACTATTCAAAAAATATATAACTTTTAATTCACATTCTCCCTACAATAATGAATTTTCCAACAAAGTCTTTTTAATAATTCCCTGCCCCCAACCCCTACCTCCCACCCCCCTCCAAAAAAAAAAAAAAGAGAGAAAACAAACTACTTGAGACAACATCTGGTCTGGAAAACTTATCTCACAGGTTTCAAATGACATTCTCCTCATCAGTATCAATGGGTCCATCAGAATGTCTTCCGAGCTATTATCTGTCATCTGTGATGGAGAGTGAAAACTCCTTGGGTTAAAGACAAGATGAATGTAGTATTGAGAGCGTTGGTAGTGCTTGATAACAGAAAGGAGGTTTATGATCAAATACTCTAATTTTTAAATGCTGTTATTTGAAATTTTTATGGTAAAGATGTTGCTAGCAACTAAGTGAGAATTTGTGAGTCATGAAAAAAATAACTGGAAGGCATCTGTTATGGCTTTCTGTCCTCTTCTTCTAAGCATTTAATAATAATTTCCAAAAGGGACCAAGGAAGCTTGTCATTCCTAATGCTTAGTCAGACAAATACCTTCACTGACATCAAGGAAGTTACTGATGTCAACAAGAGTTTGTGGACTCAAGACCTCAATCTGGCAATGACTGAACTGACAGTTCTTGAACCACAGGAAGAGAAACTGATGGAGATGTGGCTGCCTTTGTGTATGTCAAGTTCAAATCATGTTACACATGATCCAGGATACTAGGGATGTTACCTGCAAGCCTGTTATCTCACAGAAGCAAAAGTAAAAACATATTTATGGCATATACATCAGGGATTCTAAATTCTTTTTTTAATATGGATGTCCATGCATGCATGATTCAATACTGTGCTGCTTCTGGGCTGTTGATTGAAAAACAGCATGTAACATTGCTATGCTATCCCATCTTTATTGCTGATAAAATCAGGATAACAGCTGAGAGAGCTGGTTGGGTTTTTTTGTTTTTATTTGTCAGACCATAAAACCAAAATGTTAATTTTGCCTTCACAATATCTAATTAGTAACAGTTCCTATTCAAAAACTTTCTTTATTTTTATTGGCTTGACTTGCACTATATTTTTTATAAAGTGTTTTAAGAAATTACTTTTTTATCATTGCTTTTAAACTTCATTATCTTTTTGATGACACAGTAATTTTAATTTGCATTTTTTAATCTCCTTTTAGTCAACTTTTTTCTCTACCACAGTGCATGCGTTTGCCCATTTATTTTGATAACTTTTAATGGAAATTTACTTTTTCACAAGGACACCCTAGTACTTTTAGATGAGTTGTGTTTGCCTTCTTAGAAGACTTTTTAAAAACTAGGCCTCTCCAGCACCTATTAAAAATAATAAAACTGTCCCTCTGGGAAACAGCTAAGATCCTAGGAGGTGAAAAGATTAGCAAGAAACTGAAATAAAAATAGTTTGCAGCCATGTCAGGTAGCTTTGGTAATCCTTGCAATTGGTACTAGAGAGTGGTTCTTTCTATTATTCAGAGAGAGCACTCAGGTACTTTAAAGATTGGCTTATTCTTGGAAGTATATTTTTGCTCTAGCTGAAAAATATAGATGGGAGCTGAAGTAGTGTGTAGGACAAACATCTTGATAAGACTCGTTTATAAAATTTTTGTCTTCCTGTGAAACAGTTTGATAAGCTTTTGCAATGTTGTCCAAACTTTTTGCTGAGTTCATATTCATGGCCTGATCTCTCTCAAAATTGGAAGAAGATATTATTGTGTCCTTTTTTGGATACTTGATGCCTAGCATTAGGGTTTAAAGTTTCTGTATCATGGAGAAACTTTCAAATAATATCTTCTCAGAAGATTTTTCTTTTAGCATATTTCAGCTTTGAAAACTTTGAAAAGGAGTGGGTGGCAAGGGTCTTAGAGCTATCTGGTTATAAACCAAACAAAAGGTAGAAGAGGCACATGAATTATGCATGTTCATTGGAAGTGCAGAACTAGAGAACTCTTATGGAAAAGTTTTTAAAAAATTACTTACTGTGAGCAAAGTAAGATTGCATTTACTGTCTTTCCTTAATAATATTATAGTTGAACAACAAGGCTGTTACATTTCTTGAACAAATAATATTCATCTTTCTTTTTTACATGACAGCTTTTCAAATAATGGAAACCTCATTCCTTTCCAGTTAGTTTGAGGAACTAAATCAAGTGTAAATATCACCAATAAGATCACTACTTGCATATAAGAATTCATTCATGCCAGTATAGCACTGCAGTTCTTAAACTTTTTTATCCCAGTCTGCATGGTTATTTGCAAACCACTATCTGTGGAGAGTTGCAGACAAAGCAGCTGTAGCAACAAAGAATGTGGTTTTGATTGTAGTTGGTTTTTGGTAGCATATCTTACCTGCATCAGAGACTTCAACTTATAAACATTCATTTCATTTTTCTGCCCAGTCTCTCTTGCTGTTTTATTTCCTCTTTTATGCGTCATGGAAGGTAGAGTCCTGACAGTGTTCTACTATTCCAGCAATGCATGTAATATCCTAGCATAAAAATACATAATAGAAATACTGCTTGTCCAAGCTAAAGTTATTGATTTGTTTATTTCACACACTTAATATAGTTTAATATCTTTTTGTCTCACAAGATTTTTCTTTAGCACCTCAGCCATTGAAGTTATCTGGCTTCTTAACAATTTTCAAATTTCTTTGTCTATCAATAGGATACAGTATTAGTTTTGTAGAAGTATCTGAAGGTCAATTGTGTCAACTAAGTAAAATACTTTTGATAGAATTAACTCTTTATATAATAATTATAGTAAGTTTGTGACAGTATTAGTTTAGAGTTGAACATGCTGAAAATGTTCACAAAATTCACATTGCCATTGGGAAGTGTTAGAAGAGGCATCTGCTCTTCTTTTTTAGTATGTTTCTATTCAATGGTACCCACAAATTTTTCGCTGTGCTCATTATTCTGGTATTGGTTGTAGGAGCCTAACACCTGCCTACATTATGCTTTAAAATCTTAAAGTGCCTTATGATCTCTGCCTTTTATCCATGTTGCTCAGTAAGTATCTCATGTGAATAGATGCAGATGCAAAGTAACAACAAACTAACTCATATCCCGAGTAAAATTATTTTCCTACCAATTAATATGTATTTTTTCCCAACATTTAATTACATTAATAATTCCAACAATTTAATTTTTTTTCCCTTAAAGATATAATTTAATTGGCAGTGATAATTTAGTAAAGAGATTTTTGCCTAGGTGTAAAGGCGCTGTACAGGCTGGCTGCTCCCTGGGTGCCAGCCAGGGCGCGTCCCTGGAGCAGGGCAGCCGGAGGAACACCGGGGCAGCCCCAGCCCCAGGCATCGGGCACCTCTCTGGGGATGGGGTCTGGCCAAGGACAGGCTGGGATAAGGTCCTGCAGGTGAGCCTGGCTCTGCAGGACCCATCGCTGGGCAGGGCAGGGCCATGGAGAGCTGGGTTGCTGAAGCATCACTGTGGCAGGGGCTGATGGCCATGGGGAGCTGCCATGCGGTCCTGGGCTGTGGGCAGGGTGGAGGGAGCCCCAGGGACTGCCACGGGGTCCTGGGCCATGGGCTGGGCGGGGGAAGTCCCACACTGGGTCCCCCCCTGGGTGCTGGGGGTTGGTCAGAGACAAGCAGGGCTGTGAGTGCCCCCAGGGCCATGACTGTAGGAGTGCTACGCTCCTTGTTCTGTTTTTGCTCCTTCAAGTAAAATGGCATCTACAGTAATTGCATTAGTGCTTTTCATTGAAAACCTTGTCTAATCCTGTCCATGATACTTCAGATGTATAAGTGAATTTATATACAGTATGTGAATTAGAACACATATTCATTGCTGCTATTGTGGACTTGTATTTAAAAATAAAACATTACCTCCACAAATTTTTTAGGACGATTTAAAATAAATTCTACACATTGTATGACTTTGCGTATGTGTATGTGCGTGTTCATGATTAACCATGAATTGATGAGCTTACAAATATTGTGTTACAGATGACAAGATAAAATCCTGTTCCCTTTTTTGATCTGTAGATGTATTGCAGATTTTATGTAGTCCTTATGTAGATAGATCTCTTCACATGATTTTACTCCCTTTAGGTGATTTATTTGTCAAGAACTGATTTGTTATGTAAATGTTGTTTTATCCTTAGTTATTCACTAAAGGAGTCCCTTGAAATAAATAATCTTTGGCCTGATCACTAAAAAAATCAACATATAACCTGTATTTCAAGTACCAGACACAAGGAGAGGTATCTTTGGGTGATCCGATTCTTCTGTGCAAAGTAAACAGATTATTTTTAATAGGTACACACCGTTCTTCAATTTGATAGCTGCTTTTGCCCATGTTACTCGTGCCTTGTGATTCATTGAGGTCTAAGAAATTGCTACCAGAACATCTGATATAGTGGGTTTTATCCAATTAATTCAATAATCACAAGGATTTTGAGTTCTCCGCTGATACAGTGTAGTTCAAAATTGGTTGATACTAACCTGTCAGCTCAAGTGGATTAATAGCTGGACATCATTAGCAGATTGAGTGAATGCTCCTAATCCGTTTTAGGATGAAGGCAGACAGGTTAGTTTAAATCATCTTAGTGGGGTTTCAATTAGCCTAAACTCAGGCTATTTACCAGTATGAGGATATACACATGTGTCTTTTGCATCTATATTTGCTTCAGCAGTTTTTCTCTCGCATGCATTAGTCAGCATCTCTCGTCGGAGAATAACTGCCCTCCTGGGCCTGTCAGCTGAGCAGCTCATGGAGTCGTTCCTGCCCCCACTGCACTCAAAGCAAGCTGAGATATCAAAGCTCCATATTAGTTTAAACTGTTCTGAAAAATACCTTACAGGGAAGGTATAATAAAGTTTATATGAGAAGTTATATTTCAAAATAATAATTAATTATTTGACCTATGGTTTATTTCTTCCTGGAATCTAAGTAATTATATCTGAGAGAATGAAACCACATTTAAGTGTTACTAACTTGTAAAGGGAAAGCTCTTCACCTGGAATACTTCTTTGTTTCTTCTTAAATGTCAATGGACCTACAGTGATACACAGCAACTGAAAAGGGAGAAGGAATGCCGTAATGCTGGAGAATGCATCAAATGCATGTTTCATGTTCTGAATATTTACTTGATAACATGAATTCTTCTATCCCCTAATTATAACCACTTTACCCTAAAGTAATTGTGGAAAATAATTTATTTACTACTCAAGCAATTTACTGTTATCAGTGTAGGTAATATTCTAAGCTATTCTCCTCTTATTTACCAAGGAAAAACAAGTTAGATGGATTCTGATCCCCCCAACTCCATATGCTCACCCTGTACTGTGGTCGTATTGTCATGTGGCCACACTTAACACCCTTATACTCAGAAGGCAGCACTTCAGACAGCTAAGCACTTTGTTTGGTGGTGCATCTCCCTTTTAGGCTCATCTCCTTTTATGCCCACCATTACTTTCACTCTGCTTTTTCTCTGTTCTTGTGCAATGGTTCACTCATTCATTGTCCCTGTCACAATTCCCTGCTGCAGTTGTGCCTTTTCTGCAACTTCTTACCCTCTCATACCCCTGGAGATCCAGAAAGCAATATGGTCACTAAGGAGAGATCTCCAGAAATAGGAGGCTGAGGCTGAGGCCCAGCTACCTTGCACAGTGTTACGCATAAGACGGGAATGAGCGTTTACTTTTCACAAGCCTTTCACCATTTGAGATCCAACATTAAAAGACACCTGCCTTTTAGTGCTTGACAGAGCGAGGTCACTAAAAACCCTAAATCATTAACATAGCACTTATATTTCACAATAGTTGATTGTTCTAGAGCAGCAGGAACATGTATTGAATGGAATGAGGAGAGGGGTAGAGGGAGAGGAAGAATGACCCAGGAATGTCAGTCTGTTTCGTGGACTGGTATGAACCACTGTCCTTTGATTACAACTTGCTGTTGCTAAGTGTAATTGCTCCTCTGCTTTGTTACTGGAAGGTAACTCTTGGGCAATAAACTTTTTTGGGTTATATATACATACACTGGAGCTTGAGACTACATCTGCCTTTAAGAAAGTGGAGAGTTTTTCTTACTTTTCATGGTTCTGGAGGCCAACAAAACACTTGTGGATGTCTGAAAGCAGACAAGGTGAGGCTCCCTCCATCTACCAGCCCATGTGGAAATACATTTCCTCAGCACCCACTGCCACCAGCACCAGGATATCCAAAACACAAGGAAAGTCTGGTTCCTTAGAAGGAATTCTGCAAGTGTCAGTCCTGCAAACATCAACCATCCATTTTGCGCCTTTAGTGAGGATGGGAAATTTATATACTTTTAGTGGCCCAATTTAGTTCCACCAAGTGAGAATTCAAATCTCTTGCCCTCTAGTAAAATATCTGTGCAACAGCATCAAGAGCTTTTCCGCTCCAGCTCTTCAATCCCACTGTATCTTCCTTCCTCTTCTTTACTGTAACTGGAGATAAAGAATCAATTCAAGAATCTTCATGATTTATTTTGATCTTGCATTGTTTGAAATTTAAAATATATATTTTTAATATTTTTTAAGTTAGATTTCATGTACAGAAAAATATGATTGGCTTTAAAAAAATAAAAGACAAAAACTTGCATATCAGTGGCTCTGTCTTACTGTGTAGTTCTGCAGTACTTTCTTTGAAGGAGCAGACAGGATGAGTTACATAGTAGTCACTGTTAAAATACAAAATTTCAGAGTGCAAGGCCTTGACACAATTGTGTTCATGTTTTGCATTTTACAGTGTTCTTTCTTGGAGCACTGAGACAGTGCTTGGAGGATTTACAAAAGGAGTTCTTGGAAGTGAAGGAAAGCAGTACATACAGTATTTCTAGGGTAAGGGTTGCTCTTTAGTTATTTCTGAGCAATATAGCAAAGACTAAGCAAAAATAATGCTTCATGCTTACTGAGAGAGAAGCAAATTTGGAGTTAAGAGGTCAGATGCTTTTATTACAATAGCAGTACATCTGGATCTGTTAAATAATCCAAGTGACACTGCACTGAACATCACATTTACATTCTTTAAATGTGTTCTGTTCTTCAAGTTTTCCAGTACATAAAAGCACGAAGGAAATTATGAAAAAGCCTGACATTAAAATGAGTGTACAGTTTATTTATTTAAATGTTTTATATTTAATGTAAAAAGTAAGATGCTTGCAACATCTTGGTATATAGTTAAAATTTATGCTAAGATTACTGTGTCTGAGTTATTCAAGAATACAAGAAAAAGAAATGTTTGAGATTTTACTGCATGTTTTTAAGCAGTACTCAAACAGTGTGATCTGTGTCAGTACTGAATTATAATTATGTTCCAGACAAGACACAGCATGGCTTGGAGCCCAGGTAATAATCCCTCCTTGATCCTTCCTTGTTCTGTGATGGGCCATCTTGTCTCATGCTGGACTATGTTTGTAGGGAACCATAAGCCCGAAGGAGTATGGTGCTGAGCATGAGGAGTATGGCCCTATAGTTTTAGACTAAGACAGCAGAGTTCAACTTAGATTATTGGTCTGGGCACTTGGCCAGCATTACTGGAGCTTCTGGCAACACTGTGAAGCAAAGAAATAAAGGGAGAAAGTAAGTAGGCTGTAATGAACCCTGGGGCAGGAGCAGAAGCTAGTGATAGGGTATGATTGAAAAGCATGGAGAAACACTGCTATACTATGCATTTCATAAGTGTTTTTTAAGAAATCTACATTTATACAGCAAAAATACATATTTGCAGGCATGTATATTTTTAGGGATGCACAGACAAACACACAAAAGAGATACGTTGCTGTATAAATATTGATTTTGCATTTTTTGAGTGTCTAGAATATTAGGTGAAATTCCAGCGAGGTTTTTATATTTAATTCACCAAAAAGTGTGTTGGTAGATATTTTTGAGAAGAAAACAATGTAAAAGAGGTATTCTAAGCTACTCTGGTTTGCCAAGCTGTTCAATTTTATTCAGGGCATCTTAGAAACATATAAATAAAGGCAAAGTGGCAAAACATCCAAGTGCCTGTCAGATTTCAGGAAACAACACAAATTTTCCCCCATGAAAAACAACTATTTAATTTAAGAATGCTTACTGGCATCAGTGTTGATTTTGCTGATAGACAGAGAGTAAACAAGCTATAATGCTGTCTACAATATAAAGTTATGAACTTAAAGTCTTGTCTTGCATCTGTCAAACTCAAGGGCAAAACTCCAATCGACTTTACTGGAGTAGGGAAGAAGTATGGGACTAAAAGTTCAAGCTACCTTGAAAAATATTGCAAACAGGCCCATTTTTGTTGCAAATGTGTGCTTTATGCAACTTTTCTCAATAAAAAGAGAAAAGTTTCTGACCATCTGTTATTTTACATTAGTACTTTACTGAGTGCAGGAGATTTTCTTTCTACCACCAGCTTAATTATTCAGAATTTATTTCAGTAACTTTATTCTATTTGGCTTCACATTATATTTTGGACTTTCAGCTTCAAATTGCAGATGTTTACAATAGGTTTTGCTTAAGAAAAAAGGAGGTTTTAAGACTGTTTCCCTTATAATGTCCATTAATCTACTTAACTGAATCCTCTTTATCTTATAATTTGCCTTATCTGTTTGTTTAGTTTTTCCAAACCAGCATTTGTTGTGGGGCTTATAAAATTTATTTTGGACCCTGTGTACTGTACTGTGTTGAACTAATGGTTTCTTTGAATTTCTTGTATATGTTAATTCCTGAGTTGCTGTATATCCAGGCCTAGATTGGTATTGCAGTTGTAGCTTTGTCTGTATAAAACAGCTCTGAATCTGTTATCACCTACCCCAGTTCTACTCCTTTTCTTTACCTGTACCTAAAAAAAAAAGTTATATTTGTAGCTTTAAATCAAAACTAGAAATAAGAAAATCCACATATAGGACAATCATGAGTCCGCATCCTTAGGTCCTTTTTCATTTTCTATTTTTTTTCTGTGTTCTGTGTTTCAGCTAATAACTTATCTTTTTTGTTTTTTTTTTCTTAAAAAAGGGACCTTAGGAACTGTCTATTGAAATAATAACCAATACATGAATAGCATTCAGACCATTCACAGTGCTTTAAAAAATAGCACTTTAAGAAATCCTTACTTTTAATTTTGAAAAATACAGATTACCAGTCATATGTTTTGCCTCAGTGGAAACCTAAAATGGGAGTATTCCTACAACCTTGAAAGCCTCATGAAATAGCAGAAAAAGTGATGCTTATTCCATTTACCTGAAAAACTAAATCCTTCACTTCTCACATATCCAAAATGTGCATTAATATGCATGGAAATTTTTGATCTGTAAAAATTGCAGGACAAGGCCTGATGTGCACCATTATTTTGAATATGAGGGTTAACTGTATGCCTTAGAGAGTGTCTGACCCAGCATTTGTCACCCAAAACCAGAAACAAAACAGCTGTGTACTATCGTTTATAACACAGAACAAATCGTTATAGGCATTGCTATATGTTCCTTGAAGAGGCCTGGAGTAAGTTGAACTAAGAGACCCCTGTTATTTTATATCGCTTTTTAAGAAAGTACAGAAAAGGAAAGAAATCAAGTTTGTAAGCCCCATCTTCCCCTCCTTTTTCTCCTATAAGATAAACCAGGGTGCACAGGTAAACTAAGACAACTGATGGGCAGAGGGTCTGGGGAGCAAAACATTAACTAGAAATGAGACAGCTAAGAGAAATAGGAGGATGCAGACAGAACAAACACATATGAAGAACATGGAAGGACAAGAACAGGCTGCGGGATCAGCTAGTTGGTGAGGCCTTGAAATATGACTTCACTCATACGTCCTTAACTTAAGCAATGACATATGATACTTTTCTTGGGGAAAAAAAAAAGGGACTGGAACAATATCTAGGGGGCCCTCAGTTATGAGCACGCAATCTAATCTGGACAAAGATCAACACAATATATTGTTGCTGGCAGGAAGATTGTTGCTCAGCAGGATGCTCACAGCATCTGGCTTAGTGAGATACTCTAGTTCTGACTTAGATGCTCTGAACAGCCCTCTGAATGGCCATATATACCTCCATTGACTAAATAAGGAGCCCAGGGAGACAAGCTTTAACTTGTAAGAAAAAAATATGGAAAAGGGAAAAATAAGTTACAGTTTTTTTGCAAACTCTGTACCTCACTTCCCCTTCAGAGTTTCAGTTCTTCTCTTCCTTCCTTCGCTCCAGCAGGGAGGCAGTGTCATACACCCTTATTTTTCATGGCACAGCAAGTGTTTCTTGATGAGTTTGTAAGGTTATACAGACTAGCACATTCAAAGGATGAGGGTCCAGTTATTGCCAATCCACTTCCTTAACCAAGTTTGCAGTGGAAATATAACAGCTCTGCAGGATCTACTTTTCCGTCTCATACTAAAACTTGTGTAAGAACAGCTTCTGCAGGGGACAGATATAACACAGACTACATAATGGGAGCAGAAGTATTAGAAAACGAATGTTGTTTAGTTTTATTTGCTTTTAGAATTTTGGAAGCATTGTTGTTGCTATATTAAATAATTTTCTCTGTGTTTGAATTTTCTTTTCCTTTAGAATGCAATTGAAAAAGAAAGGAAAAATGAGTAGTTTTACATTGCTGGTACTTAGATTATTCAGTGTTTTATGTATCTACTGTAATAGACCAAGATATATGACAGCTTAACTCAGTTTAAAAAATGCAAAGGTAGGCAGATTCTTATTTTTAATTTAATGAATAGCTCAACATTTGGTATTGTAAAAGGTTCTTAAGTTTTATGTATAATTAAAAAGAGCTCCGTGTGGAATGGCATTTAAATAAAGTCCAGCCACAGAAGTATTACGTATCTAAGAATTTTGTATCTTAAAAACACATGAACAACTGTGACAACACTTGTAAATGCTCAAAAATATTTTTCTGCTTTTATATAGCCATTTCTGAGCCTGTACAGCCCTGGACATTTGTATTAGCTCTTGCTTGAAATTTGCAGAAATCTGCATTATTTCATGGTTACAGTAATCATCAGAAATAATCCTTGTCTTATAAGGAACAGAACACTTTGAAGGGGGATTTTATAATTTGCCAACAGTTTGTAGATTTTAATAGTGTCAGACATGTAAATCTGTAATCTGAAATTTAGGCTTATAGACCCATTTAGCTATTTATATTTGCTATCAGAGAGACAAAAGCATGTATAAATATGCATCTAGGGCCTACTACATATTTGTTCTGGATCTGACACTTTGTTCAGTGCTTCTTAGATTAACCAGTCCTGGCCTGGGTACTGTAATAGAGGCTGAAGAATATGATCCCCTAGGGACTTTAGTAGTTTAGGAGTATTGTAGGTAGACATCCTTGTTGATGGTGAGCTCTTCTAAAGTAGCATCCACAAAACCACAATGCTTCATCATGGAAGATAACAATTTGGCCTTTCTCCTTCATGTCTTTGCCACCTCTTGGCTGACCTGGAGAGATACAGTGTATTTCAAAAATTTTAACTTCAGTGAATGCCTAAAATTATATAATTTTCCATACCCTCAATTTTATTTCCTGCTTTATTTTAGGGCCTGACCACCTTGAACTTCCACACTGTGCATATGTTACTTTGCTCCTGGGTGTCCTTCCTTCTTGACACAAAAATATTTAGATCACAGGGTCCTATGGGAGGTCCAGAGGAGATAAAAGCCAACTGCCAAGTAGTGTGGCTACAGTGATGTGAGCAGGGTGAAAACAAACAGGTCTTACATTGTGGCAGGAGGGTCACAGTTTTTCTCCTGGGGGTGATCCACAAAGATGACATAAAGCCTACCTTCTTTGCCAGCACTGACTTTACATAGATTTCAAAATCAAGGAACAATATATTAAAAACAGTACTTGGAGTTTTCAGTATCTACAACACTCTGTGACATATTTACTCTGTGGTAAGGATAAAGCGTATCTTTACCTGTAGGACAGGTCTGGATTAAGGCACTATTTCTTCAGAGAGTTAAGAACCATCAACATAGTCCACCTGAACTGCACGGTGCACTGCAGTCAATATTTTCCAACTAAGGTAAAGTAACTTACATAAATAAAATAAAAAAAAAAAGAAACAAGGCACTCTTTCCATAGACAAGGGAATAGGAAAACAAACAAAAGTGTCTAGTCTTATTTCTTACCACCATACTGGAAGAAGCTCACAGTGATTACTTTGATGTGCAAATACCTGTGTAAAATAGAATAGTCCTACCATACTGTGCTCTTTGATAAATAACAAATTCATAGAAAATCACACAGCTTGAATAATACTGTGGAAATTTGTCTAAAAATCACTGTATGATTGTAAGAAACAGTACATCTGTGGCAAATATTCCTGAAGTCAATTGGAGATTCCAAAATACCTTTCACATGGCCCAGGATCAAATCTGAAGTTTGCATTGGTCCTAAGGCATTATAATTCTCCAAAACTGTAAACCCTAGTTTATTCCTCACAAACATTAAAAAAAAAAAAAAAGAGAGAGCGCAATGGTGAGATTAAGAAGACAGTGGTAGGCAATTATGCAGGAAACATCTTTTTCCCTTAGAACTACATAAATTACTTGTCATTTGGCATACACTTTTTCAAGTGTTATTTAATTAAAATAAATGAGAAACATTCAAGTTAAATTTAGCATAACAAATTATATTAGCCTCATGACATGATAAGAACATATATTACTATTTCCAACACTTTTTCCAGTGGATTTATTCTATTTTGTGAACATTATTATTGTTCTTCGTACTAGGAAAGGTACGTATCTTATTGCTATTGAAATCCTTTATAGATAAAAGAGAACATTTGGATAAACACATTATGTTATCTTGTCTCTATAACCGTATTGTGCTGTGCTGTGCTTTGTGACGTACATACAATCAAGGCATTGTAAGATTTATAACTTTGAGAGGGTTTGCATATTTTGACTGGTCACAATTAAAATATCTATATATCTTCTGATTCTGGGAAAGTGTGATCTATATTCATCATACGAATAAAGGAAGAAAAACATCCACTGGTTATTATTATAAGAGTAATTTGTCTGGATTACACACCAGATTTTTATTCATAAATGTAGGACATGCTTTTGCAAAATTATTATAAACTATTCTCATAGCTGCAGGGGTTTTTTTCTTATACTTTTATCGTTCCCACTAGATGAATGTCAAAATTTCTTAGTATACTTATGAAAGTAAAATGCACCTGCTTAAAGAAAACCAAACAAACTTGTCAGATATAGAATTTAAGGTAACCTCAATAGAGATTACTTGGTTTTCAACTCTGGTATCACAAATCAGTATTTCCTATTTATTTTTAATAAACAGATATTCCTAACTATAGTAAAAAATTTTTCCTTTTTTAAGGCATTTTTTTAAAATTTGCTGTATGGAAAATTAATAGCTTAAGAAGGAAAAAGAAGCAATATCATGTATTTTAGCTGAGAAAAGTCAGTTGGATAGAGGAAAAATGCTGCTGAAAATTCATCAGAATTTTTAAAAGATAAAAGAGTGATTACTTGATAATGACATAAAAAATATTTGTTTTGTTTTTAAATTTGACTTTTTAGGGCAATTATATGGAATACAAACCATGCCTAAAAATCAATAAATGTATTGCACAATATTATATGTTGTACAAGTTGATTTGCATTCATTAGTTATAATGTATGTCTTAATGTCTTCAAATGGCTTAAGGTTTCTCGATAGCACACCAAGAGGTGGGTGCTTTCACTGCCTAGGATGCTGTTAGGAGCTCTCTTTACAGAGGTTTTAAAGATACCTTTCTTTCCCCACTGTCTATGTAGAGAATTTAGGTGTTTATTCCAGAGGAACTAATTCAGTGCTGCCTAAAATTTAGACAAATGCTAGGAGCCTGAGTAAGATAGAATGGCTCCTAATAAGTAAAAGAGGGCACTTAGCAGCCCAAGTCTTGAAAAGAAAAAAACCAACTAAAGCAGCTTTGACACTGTAGGACAGTCAGGTACGGGTTGCCTGTACCGTGCCAGATGAGAAGGTGAATCAGGCAAAAAGTCTTTTGGCCGCTCTGTAAGCCCAGAGCAACTGCTTTCCTTGAATCCTGAAAAGTTACATGTCCTTGGTAAAAAGTTGCTGGGAAGCAACCTATTGGATGAAACATGTATGTGCCTGCCATTCCCCTAGCATGTGACAACATTGGAAAAACAGGTATCTTCAAGCACAATACGCAAAACTATGCCTAACGGGAAACCAGAGAGAAACACAGTAGCAAAGTGAATTAATATATATTTATATATATCTTCTAGACCTACCAAACCTGCTATTACAGTTACTGAACACTAATCAGAATGAAAAAAAGCAGGTGTCCACAAGCAGCAGGGGCCTAGCTGGGATAAAGAGAAAGCTGAGCTCTTTTTGTTTTTCTGTTATTTAGAAAGATAGTGAGATGGTTTCAAATGCAAGTAATGTAAGACAAGGTAAATTCCTTTCTCTCAAAAATGCAATGCCTTTAAACATCTAAAAATCTGTTGAATAACATATCTGAAGTGGTAATTTGTTTGCTAATAGATATCTGAGAGTTCAAAAATCAATATTTCAACCATTTCCTTTTTTTTTTTTTTTAGAATGATTCTAAATATTGACATTATACCCCTGTGGATCGCTTGTAAAAGAATTCAGCTATTTGAATAGTTTCTTATCTGGGGAATCTATGTATTTATGTATTTTTTTTCATTTCCAAGTTGCCAATATATTTCCAAGTTTCCAAGTTTGCAATTTATAGCAAAGGTAGTCGATTAAGAAGATAATCTTCAAAGATTTAATTTCCCACAGTTAAGTAAAGAACAGACAAAACAGGAAAAGAAAGATTTGAAGTCGGAATTGTCCAAGCTCACACAATAAGTGAAGAGAAAGATAAGGAGGAGTCCATAGGGCTCCACAGGGTTTGCAACAAGCTGCGTATTCATTGTGACATGTTATTTTTGATACAGGATAAATCACAGGAATTTCCAAACAACACTATTGACCTTTTCTCTTTCTTTTGGAAGGCAATAAATTAGGAAACAAAGTCTCCCCAGTGCAGCAGATCCTTTAGTTTTCAGGAGGGTGGTCAAACTGTGCAGAGCAAGAAAATACAGCATTTTAAAATTCTGTCATTAAAATTTCAGGATAAATTTTGAATATACAGAGATCATGGGCTTTTCTTTTGGCAATACTGGTTTCCTAAAGAAATTAAATCAGTAAATTTCAGCATCTTTTGAATATTTTAACAGGAACATTTTTGAAATTTGAGGCTATTTTGGAAACTATTATCTTTCCGTGGTATATTTATCTCTGAGATAAAGCACAGTTGTACAAATCTTTACAGCCAGAAAAAAATATAGGTAGAGAAAAGTAATGTGATGTTCACTCAGAAAGTGTTCAATAAACACAAAAAGACTTTTTGCAGAAGTCTCCAAGTAATATAAATATTCCAATTTACTTTCAACAAAGACAAAACGTATGGCAGTGATGTTTTCAGTCATAGACTGTTATACAAAACACATAGTATTATTTACCTGAATTAATCAGAAGAATATGAAATAGAATAAAAATAAACATTAAAATAAACTGCAGTCGATAAAGTTCCTTAAAATTGTGGTGTGGTATCTTTCAGGCCTGAAAATATTAACAAAGCCTACGTTACCACGTTTGATCTCATACCTAAAAAATCATCAGAAATAATCCCATGCTGCCCAGTACTTTTCTTGATCATGAGACAGGATTCCTAAGCAGCAAAGCACTTACTGCAATAAAATTTTGTTCAAAGTCACTAACCATGCCACCATAAATAGGCAGTCCATTTACATCAGTACAAAAGGCAACTTTACATTGTCTTTTGAAGGCTGATCTGAAGATGCTCTGAAGACCAAATTTGCTCTCTGAACAAGACAGTAAGCCTCAGTGAGACCCAAGTGCTGCCGGAAGATGTTCCTTGCTGCATGAAACTCATGTGCTTAAGTATGCCTGTTGGCTCTGAATCCACTGCTCAAGACAGCTTTGTGGATTTAAAGTGAGCTTTTCAGAAGACACAGCAATACTGAAGATACGCAGCTGCTCCAAAACTTCTGAAAGAACAGAGCAGTTACAGCCCTTTCTCACCTAAACACAAGCCTCTGTCCTTATTATGACCAGCTGGAGTGCATGGAGCTCCACCTGGCGATGGACAAGGAGCTGAGTGAGAGTTTATGGGTCAGGATTAAAGAGAGGACAGGGACAAGGACAGGTGACGTTACAGTGGTAGTCTGATACAGGCCACTTGACCGGGGAGACCAAGCAGATGAGGTGCTCTATAGACAGATAGGAGCAGCCTTACATTAACAAGCCCTGGTCCTCATGAGGGACTTCAACTACCCCAATACCTATTGGAGGGACAGTACAGCAGGGCATAAGCAACCCAGGAGGTTCCTGGAATGTGTCAATGATAACTTCCTTCACCAAGTCATAGAGGAGCCAAGGAGGAGAGGCCATGCTGGACTTTGTTTTTGCCAACCAGGAGGGGCCTGTGGGGAATGTGAACCTCAAGAGCAGCCTTGGCTGCAGTTGCCATGAGATGGTAAAGATCCTTAGGGCGGTGAGGAGGGCGCACAAGTAAGCTCGCTATCTTGGACATCAGGATAACAGACTTTGACATCTACAGGGATCTGCTTGGTAGAGTACGATGGGATACAGCCCTGAAGAGAAGAGGGGTCCAAGAAAGCTGGTTAATATTCAAGGATCAACTCCTCCAAGCTCCTTCCCAACAAAGAGGAAGTTGGGCAAAAGCATCAAGAGGCCTTCATGGATTAACAAGGAGCTTCTGGAGAAACTCAAACAGAAAAAGGAGGCCTACAGAGAGGGTGGAAGCAAAGACAGGTAGCCTGTGAAGAAAACAGAAATATTGTCTGTTCAGTCAGGGATCAGGTCAGGAAATCTAAAGCCCAGATAGAATTAAATCTGGCCAGAGTCAACAAGGGAAACAAAAAAGCTTTTTATATCAGTGACAAAAGGAAGACTAGGGAAAATGTGGGTAGTCTCAGGAAGCAAACAAGAGACCTGGTCACTTGGGACATGGGCAAGGCTGAGGTAATCAACAAATTTTTTGCCTTGCTCTTCACTGGCAAGTGCTGTAGCCACACCACCCCATTCACAGAAGGCAACGGCAGGGACTGGGAGAATGAGGAACCTACCACGGTAGGAGAAGACTGGGTTTGAGACCATCTAAGGAATTTGAAGGTGCACAAATCTATGCAATCTGATAAGGTGCATCCGTGGGTCCTGGGGGAATTAGTGTATGAAGTTGTTAAGCTACTATCCATCATATTTGAGAAGTTGTGGCGGTTTGGTTAAGTTCTTGCTGACTGGAAAACGGGAAACATGACCACCATTTTAAAAAGGGAAAAAAGGAAGACACAGAGAATTACAGGCCAGTAGGTCTCACCTCTGTGCCTGGCAAGATCAAGGAGCAGATCCTCCTGGAAAACATGCTAAGGCACATGAAAAATAAGGAGATGAATGGTGGTAGCCCCAACTTAGCTCCACTAGGGGTAATTGTGCCTGACAAATTTGGTGGCCTTAGTTAGTGTTGGTGGATAAGGGAATAGCAACTGACATCATCTACCTGGACTTGTGCAAAGCATTTGATACTGTCCCACACAACATCCTTGTCTCTAAATTGGAGAGACAAGGATTTCACCACTTGGTGTATAAGGAAATGGCTGGATGGCTGCAGTCAAAGGTTTAGAGTCAATGTCTCAATGTCCAAGTGGCAACCAGTGATGCGTGATGTTCCTCAGGGGTCGTTACTGGGACAGGTACTGTTCAACATCTTTGTTGGTGACATGGAGAGTGGGACATGGAGAGTGGGACTGAGTGCACCCTAAGCAAGTTTGGTGATAACACCAAGCTGTGTGGTACAGTTGACATGCTGGAGGGAAGGGATGCTATCCAGAAGGACCTTGACAGGCTCGAGAAGTGGGCCTGTGTGAACCTCATGAAGTTCAATAATACCAAATGCAAGGTTCTGCATCTTGGTCAGGGCAATCCCAAGCACAAATAAAGGCTGGATGGAGAATGGATTGAGAACAGCCCTGGTAAGAAGGACTTGGGGGTGTTGGTTGATGAGAAGCTAAACATGAGCCAGCAGTGTGCACTTGCAGCCCAGAAAACCAACCATATCCTGGGCTGCATCAAAAGAAGTGTGGCCAGCAGGTTGAGGGAGGTGATTCTGCCCCTCTACTCTGCTCTGCTGAGATCCCACCTGGAGTACTGCATCCATGGGATCTCCACAGGAAAGACCAGGATGTGTTAAAATGAGTCCAGAGGAGGGCCATGAAAATCATCAGAGGGCTGGAGTAGTTCTCCTATGAGGACAGGCTAAGGCAGTTGGCGTTCTTCAGCCTGGAGAAGAGAAGGCTCTGACAAGACCTTTTAGCGGCCTTCCAGTACATAAAGGGGGCCTACAGGAGAGATGGGGAGGGAGTCTATCACAAGTGTAGCGATAGAACAAGGGATGATGGTTTCTCTAATTTAGATTAGATATCAGGAAGCCATTTCTTTACTGTGAGGGTAGTGAGACACTGGAACAGGTTGCCCAGAGAAGCTGTGGATGCCCCATCCCTGGAACTGTTCAAGGCCAGGCTGGATGGGTCTCTGAGTAACCTGGTCTAGTGGAAGGTGTCCCTGTCCA
Organism: Rhinoptilus africanus; assembly: GCA_013400135.1. Classification (NCBI taxonomy): domain Eukaryota; kingdom Metazoa; phylum Chordata; class Aves; order Charadriiformes; family Glareolidae; genus Rhinoptilus; species Rhinoptilus africanus. Next base: position 68,226 of record VXBO01009347.1, read on the forward strand.
TGGCAGGGGGGTTGGAACTAGACCTTCAAGGTCCCATCCAACTCTCAAGTTTCTGTGATTCTATGATTCTATTATGATCTAACACTTTACTAGGCAAAGTGGTGGCATAAGAGCTCCTCTCCTCACCTAGGCAGCCGTGGTTGTGCATGATTTTATCTTGCCCTATCACTATTCTGGTTTAAATACTTGCTGTTCTAATTATAGTAGTTTAAATGGAAAACATGTTATGCTATGTGCAAGAATAGGGATAATTTTGTCAAAGAGAATACTTTCTGAGATCAATGCTCAGAAGAGTAACTTCTGCTTTGCGCTTAACTTCCTTATTGTCTTTAGCCTAGAACATTTTGTTTTCAGTCATCTCACTGCTGCTGATATTTATAATGTTCCCAGCCTTTCATTTTTGTCTTTCCTGTCACAGCTACTGCTTACATTGCACCCTGTAGATTCACTATGTCTCTCCCTGATGATGTATAACGCTATATGTACTTGTGATTATCACCTACATATACAAGTAATATAAGCCTTTTCTTTTTTCTTTTTTCCCATTTTTTTTTCCCTTTTTCTTTTCTTTTTTTTTATTTTTAATGCAGTAGCATTTGCACCATCTTCCAATCATATGTACCACTTTCTCCTCCTTCAGAACCAAGCTGGCAATTCTCATCTTGAATAGCTTTAAAATTGCTCATAGCAATCAATGACAACTGAGGCATCACTAAAGAATTTCTTTTATCTCCAAGCTCCAATTTAGATCAGTCATTAAGCTTGAGTAAGCTTGAGCTGTCAGAACATTGTCCCTCATCACATGCTTTAAGCACAAAAAGTCAGCTTCAAAATCAAATTTGTTCTATCTCTTACTACATTTTGTAATGGTCTAGTATGAAGAATAAACTTTACTGAAATAGTACTGTCAATCTTTAGAACTCAGATAACTCTACAGGCTTTTTATCTAAGGAATACTGCTGTACCTCAAATATGATCCACACTAAATCATTTCCCTATATTTCTTCTTTTATGCTCTTTGATCTTGTTAGTGATGTATACTACCTTGCTGTGTAGTGCCTTTTTTTAATAAGCATACATTTTAAAAATATAAAATGAAAGTATAAATTCAAATATGAGAAGAAAAACATCTAAGTATCTGATATATCAAATATATAAAGACCCATAGATATTCTTCTGCAACATCTCCACATAAGAAGTCTTTCTTTCAGAGAGGATTCAGTCTTAAAAGTGTCAATTTCAAACCTTTGCTTAGGCTGTATTTCTGAATTTATACTGGAGCCCTTTTCAACTGTCTCCTAAAATAAACTCTGGTAATTTTTAATTCTTTATATTAACCTGAAATCTTCTTTCATGAGCAGATTGAAGCTGAAAACAAAAATCTGTCCTGAACAGGTTGTTTGGCTTTCTGACAGTGATCTGGTTTTTTTTGGTTAAGGCCTAGTTTGAAATAAGTGCTGTGTGATTTACAGTATATAAACACTGCAATCCACTTCAAATGAAATTATTTACATGCTTGAGGTTGTGTCAGCATTTTTAGTAGGCCCTAAAAGTAGAATGAAGAAGATGATACTGTCACATGATGTTTTTCAGTTGTGTCAAGTGAATGGTTATCTTTGGTGGGTTAACACAGACAACTACCCAGCGGCTTACTTAGTACCCCTCCTCAACAGGAAAGGGGAAAAAAATAAGATGAAAAAGACTGATGATGATATAAAGACAGGGAGTTCACTTACCATTTGCCACCGCAAGCAAAACAGCCTTGATTTGAAGAATATTATTTGATTGCCAAGTAAAACAGATTTGGATGGTGAGAAACAAAACCAGAAACTACAACAAAACCTTTCTGCCCATCCTCCTCTTTTTTCTAGGCTCCACTTCACTCCTTCATTCCAATTCATCTAGCCAGGACCCTCCGAGCAGTGCAGATCAGATAGGGGGTGGGGGTTATGGTTAGGATGGAACAGTTCCTCTCTGCTGCTCCTTCCTCCTTACGCTTTTCCCCTGTTCCAGTGTGGGTCCTCTCTATGGCCCTTCAGGAAAAAATCTGCTCCAGCGTGGTCCTCCCCATGAGCTGCAGGGGAAACTCTGCTCCCAGTGTCTTGAGTACACCCTCATTTTACTCCGACCTGGGTGTTCATACTGGTTTCTCACTTCTTTTTTTTTTTCCCTCACTTCTCTGCCTCTCCAACAATTTTTCCCTTTCTTAAATATGTTTTAACAGAGGGACCACACACTCATCTGTGTCCTGTGACAGGTCCATTGGAGCCTGGTGGAACTGACTATGTCTGGCACAGGGCAGCTCCTGACCTCTTCTCATAGAGATCACCCTTGCAAGCCCCTGCTACCAAAACCTTGTCACAGACACACAGTACAGGAGCCCGAATCCCACTTTTGTGACCACAAACTGTGCAGATTCTCAGTTTTACAGGCTAGAGCTGGTACCAAGCATGGGGCAGGAGATTATCTCCATCAGAGCATCCTACTCCTTAAACTACAATGATCATAAGTAAGAGCATGTGAGATGCTCCTTTTGTATGTAACTGCTCATTGTAGTCCTAGGACTTCTTTAGTGGGACTCAGTTGTTCAAGGAACACTTGAAAAATTTGACTTGAGTTTCTAGCTTTGTTATTTCTCAAGTAATTTTTCCAGTTTAAAATGTTTACCAAATAACTTTTGTATCTTGAAATGGTAGGACCAAATCCTATTTAAATAAAATGGACTTTTAACCTACAATATGGGCAGAGCTATTGGTTTCAGGAATGTCTGTGGAGTAAATTCTCTAATTTGGAGAGGTATGTATGTGATGGGTGGACTGTTCCGTGGATGAGGAATTGGTTGGACAGTCACATCCAGAGTATAGTGGTCAATGGCTCAATGTCCAGATGGAGATCGGTGACAAGTGGTGTCCCTCAGGGGTCCACATTGGGACCAGTACTGTTCAATATCTTCATCAATGATGTAGATGGTGGAATTGAGTGCACCCTCAGCAAGTTTGGAGACAACATCAAGCTGAGTGGTGCAGTTGACATGCCTGAGGGAGAGGATACCATCCTGAAGGACCTGGACAAGGTTGAGAAGTGAGCCTATGTGAACATCATGAGGTTCAACAAGGCCAAGCACAGGAACCTTAACCTTGGTTAATGAGAAGCTCAACAGGAATCAGCAATGTGCGCTTGCAGTCCAGAAGATCGACTGTATCCTGGGCTCCAGCAAAAGAAGCGTGGCCAGCAGGTCAAGGGAGGTGATTCTGCCCCTCTACTCTGCTCTGCTGAGATCCCACCTGAGTCCTGCATCCAGCTTTGGAGCCCTCAGCACAGGAAAGACATGGACCTGTTGGTGTGTGTCCAGAGGAGGGCCACAAAAATGATCTGAGGGGTGGAACACCTCTTCCGTGAGGAAAAGCTGAGAGACTTTGAGCTGTTCAGCCTGGAGAAGAGAAGGCTCTGGGGAGACACTATTGTGGCCTTTCAGTACTTAAGAGAGGCCTACAGGAAAGATGGGGACAAATGTTTTAGTGGGGCCTGTTGCGATAGGATAAGGAATAATGGCTTTAAATTAAAAGAGGGAAGATTTAGGCTAGATATAAGCAAGAAATTTTATACAAAGAGGGTGGTGAAACACAGGAACAGGTTGCCCAGAGAGGTGGTAGATGCCCCATCCGTGGAAACGTAGAAGGTCAGGTTGGATGGGGCTCTGAGCAACCTGACGCAATGGAAGATGTCCTTGCTGCAGGGGAGGCTGGACTAGATGACCTTTGAAGAAAGGTCCCTTTCAACCCAAACTGTTCTGTTCCATGATTATGTACTATTCTGAGGAACTTCTTAATGTTGATTAAGGGCAGAATATGGCAGAAATACATACACTTCTCACTGATGAGAGAAAATTGAAAGACTATTATAGAATCTTCTCTAAGATAGTTTCCCCCACTCTTCAGTATCCCACTAAGGACTTTAGTTAATAAAATTGGCTATGATTTATAAACCAACTCAGAATGCTCAATATTTTCTTGGAAAGAAAAATAGGGGCATGCAGGTATGGATGACAAATGTTTCTAGATTTCATGTTTGAATGTATATACTTTAATTTTTCCATTTATCATTCCTTAAATTTATTCTTTTTGTTCTTGTTTTGTTGTGTTGTGTTTTATTTGTTTATTTTTTCTTGAATGGAGATATTGTTGCAACAAGTTTCATCCTTTCTTAACAAATAAAAAAGAAAAAGAACATGGCATTAGATGTAAAGCTAACCAAACACAGATATTTCTGATTAGCTGCTATTCATCTGCAGTTATATAAAGATGCATAAATAAAAAGTGAGAGAACTGAAAAGCTTTCAGATGAATACGAGTCATTATATAAGCATGTTGAATAAAAAGCTGCAAAATAAGAGATTGGTTCTTAACTCTAGTGTCTGTAACTTAGCCACAGTGACTGAAGTGTTCATTCTTCAGCTCTCAGTCACCTAATTGTCAATCATAAGGACATATTCTCCATAGGAGATGTATGCAAATCCTTTTCAACTAAGGTGCAGTGGTAGGAAAAAACTTTATAGTCAAAGCCTAGAGAGGCTAGTAGAAAGAAATAACACCAGACTTTTTAAGAAAACACAGTAACAGAGATTATAATCTCTTATAATGAAGAAAAGTCTTCAGTCTTCATATGCAGAGAATTCTTTAATTCAAGTGCACAAACACATCAAATATATTTCTATATGAGACTGCATGAACTTATAGGTACTCATCTCTCAGGTAGGCATCATTTTTAATGGCAGGAATGTACAGTGAATGTTGCTGACCATTTTTTGTCTGTGACCGTTAAAATTATTAAATATTTTTTCAGATCATAGGGTTTTCCTAAGGTGTCACATGACAGAAAATTTTGCTTTAAGTACTGAAATATTATACTTTCTAGCTAGGTGAGAAAAATGTGATTCTTTTCTTTTACTTAGATTTATATTTATATTCAATTTACATTCAAAGAAAGATAAGGTGGCAAGTAAGGTGTTTATTTTGGCCAAAAGAGCAGAGAAATCCACTGTATGGTCCAGTCTTTTTGGAAATATGCAAGAGGAACTGATGGGTTATGAACTAGTGAATTTGAGCTGCTGAACATATTCTGCTGTGAAAAGGGAAAATTGGATCAGGACTGACCTGGGAAGTGTTAGGATTGATACCTAGAAACCGACTTACTAGGATAGTCATGTAAATGATAGGACATAAGGAAGACAAGCTTAAGAAACAGTATTTGACCATTGCTTACTGAAATAGTTCAATGGAATTTAATTAGATGATACATTTGGATTTAGTAATAACTGTCAGAATCTTTGGTACAGTTAAGTCATCCAAAATATTAAATGGATTCCTGCTACTGCTACCTCCTGCGCTTGAAAGCTGTGACTCCCTGTGGGCGGCCTGTGGGCGCCTCTTGTTTTCCAATCACTGTAGCTGCTGCCTTCTGATCCTTCTCCTAACTCTCCACATCAGTGAAGTCAAACCAATGGTGCTGTGTAAACATACATGGTGAAAATAAAAAGAAAATGACAATACTATGCCTAAAATAGCTTTGATGATTTACCACACTTTCTGTCACAAAAAGGTACTTGACTTTTTTAAAATCAGGCTTTTTTTTTTTTTTTAAACGATCATGGTACATGACATGTAGTGACAAATACTGTATCAACGTTTATTAACGGTGGAGACTGTGAAAAGTATTTTAACTTTACCTTTTACACACATATTACAAGCACTTTTTAAACATCCACAAAGACTCATAACACTCTTTTAACAAAGGTTTATAGTTGGATTAAGGCAGATCACTGGCATCTACTGTTTGGTTATTATCACAACTAATCAGAGGACGGCAATAAAATTTCTTTGTAAAATACCTTTAGGAAAGGGTAATACTCATGCAGCAAGGCCTCAGTGTAAAACAGAGTGTATTACAGAGGAGGAAACCTTAACTGTGGCATCTGTTAAAATCCCTCAGGGACAAAGGAACTAATAAATGTTCATTCCAGGATGACTCTGCCTATATCCTTCTCCTGAGGAAACTTACATCGTCCTCATCTCATTTATAAGGATTTGTTATATCGAAGGAATTTTCAGGTTCATAAGATTATGAGTAGTACAGTTACTATTAGAATAGTACAGTTACTATTAGAGACTTAGCTGGGACCATTCTCTGTCTGTATAACAGCATGCTCATACTTACAAGTGACTGAGTAAGAGAGATGTGGGGCTGGAACTTCAGAGCTATCATTTCAAAGCTGTTGCAGTAAGTCCTAATAGCCATACTCAGCTTTTTCTACATAGCAGAATATCATCAATATTTACCGTTTCTAGGAGTCACACTCAAGGAGCTTTCTATACACAAAATAGCTCAGCTACAAGGAGCTTGAATTAACATTTAAGCATATAGTAATTGTAATTTAAATTAGTGATTTAAACTGTGATTTCTGTGTATTAGAAGTACCAAAAAACCATGGGAACCATTCAATTTTTAAGACTAAAAATCGAAATCTGTAATTTGAATGTGATTATTTTTCTATTTTATTAACAGAAGCTTCAATATTTTAAAAAATTATATTAAACTTAGGTTTTTCTTGACAAAAATATTCTTCATGTGATGTGAACTGAAAAAAAAAAAAAAAAGATTTGGTTAAGAAATATGTTGGTTGTGTTAAATCTACTCACTGCATAGACATAAAATGACCACCTAGTGGGTAAAAGTGAAATAGGTTTCTGCTGGCAGTATTCCTGCAAAAATAGTGCTGCTAGCATTGCTAAACTGCACAAAAAGCTGTACTACTCAATATTTTAAAATATTCGAGGTTTTTTATTGAAGATAATTTTTAATACTTGTGAACTTGATCCCATTCATATAGATTATATTTTCCTCTGATTAGTATCTTGATCTGGATTTCTATTAGTGCTTTGAAAATGGTTTCATATACTGCACTGCAAAAAGATGTGATATAAATCTACAATTGGTTCCACAGGAACTGTGGTCTGAACAGTCATGCAGAAAGAGAGAATCTGCTGCTTTTTTCCCACGCTGCAGTTATTTAAATATTTGATCACATCTTTTATTAATATAAATCCCTATCTACAAACAGTATTTAGTCTCATTTTCATAGTTTAGACTTATATGAAAGAGAGAATATTGAATTTTCAAAATCATCTAATAGATTTGATTCTTCTGTGTAGCAGGGTTAGCTATTTTAGAATATAGAGCTGTTGATAGAACATTTTCCTTTCTTCATTTTGTGCCTAAAATCTTAGGACTTCATCTCAATCAAGAAAAAAAAAAAAGGGTTTCTTTTTATTTGCTTACTTTTTTATTATTTGCTTACTAAATACGTCACTGTCTCAAAATTCTGTTAAGGTCTAGATAAAATTTCTGTTTAATATTTATCACAGATAAATAATACGTCAGTGTCTCAAAATTCTATTAAATTCTATATAAAACCAAATTCACATATATTTCCTAACCTATTCTAGCATAGCCACATATTTCAATTAACTAGAACACAATGATTTCAAAGTATATATGCACACAGTCTTGCTTATACAGTATAAACCAACCTGCAAGCCATCCCTTTTTTAAACCCTTCCTTCTAATTAACTCATAAAGAGATTTGCTCTAAGTAGTGAGCTGAATCTTGCCGAATCTGTGTGTCTCTGAGGAATTCCAAGGTTTGGCTTGAACCCTTCGCTATAAAGTAAAGTAACAAGCTGTGGACAGTAAAGCCAGAACAACAGAACTGCATGCACAGTTCAGCTTCCATATCTCCGTACAATGCTTAAGCAAATGTTCTGGCTGGTCACTTAGCAACATTCCCTATCGCCTGATACAGTCACTTTTACCTCGTGTACTTAGTTCACAGAAACATTGGTGGAAAAATCTGGTTTGGTAGCAATCTGTATCCACTTTGCACATCAGTAAATGACTACACAAAGTGTAAGGCAGCAAAGATCACGCCTCAGACAGTCACACTGCTCTGCTGTCGGGCATTCATTTCAGTTTCAAATTCCCATACAGTATTACATGAGTTTTGGCTGGTAAAAGGTGCTTAACTGATATCCTCGGGAAAAGAAACTGAATGACCATGTCATTACAAATACTTTCTGTAACAGAAAGAATCAAGATTTTGAATCTTGATTAGATGTAATTCTCATTTAAATTTGAGAGCAAAGTAGGGATCATTAGCCCAGGTACTTAAAAAACTTTCAATTTATTCTTAAAAAATTTAGATCACAACATCTTTCGCTTCCCTTGGGCCATAACCAAACATAGTGGAGAAATAAAGTCAACAGATCATTTTGGATTTTTTTTTTCGTGACTCCAGTATGTTTCAGATCCACAGGCTATGAGTAATTAATACTGTATGAACAGGTATTAAAGAGTTGTAGTGATATGAGTCCAGATTAGCAAACTCCTAAAGAAGGAATAGGTCAATTTAACTATAAACTATAATTCTTTATGCTCTTAATCACTTATTTTATCATATATTGTTATTCATGATTAATCTTAAACCACTTTTAGTTTATTTCAGAGCAGAGAATGCAAAAATAAAATAATTATTGCTGATAGCATGGAGGTAATTTAAAAAGTTGTACTTTTGTATCACTGAGAAAAAATTTTGTCTATGGCTACTACTTAAGTTAAAAAATAGGAAATAGCTTCCTTCTACATGTGTATAATATACACGTATTAAATAATAAAAGCTTAAATGCATGCATATATTATCTGACTACTTTAGTTACTTCTGTGAACTGCATTTCTATAGTGAAACTTTAAAATAGGCATAAAAATAAGGTTACATAAGGATATTAATTTTCAACTATTTTTTATTGAAATAAATTCTCAAATATTCTCATTTTCATTCTAATGCTATTCTTCAGTTCCAAAAGTACGTGTGAATGAGATCCATGCCTAAATGAGGATTACTCACAGCTATTTGCAGATACTAAGAAAAGCCTACACATTACAGTTAATCTTACTGGCTAATACTTGCCAACAACATTTAGTAAGGGATTAAGAACAGATTCAGGAAGTTAAACTCAGGAAAAAACCCCTACAACTTTAAAAGAATTCTTCATATGTATGAAATATTTTGATTATTTATATCAGTGAAAGAAGAGCTAGAGCCTGCTAAATAAAATAAGGGAGCCAGTCTGAGACTGAAAAAACCCCTGTGCTTAGAAGCAAAGGCCATTCCAGGGTAGTCCAAGTACACGAGTGACTTAATAAAGTTCAACATAGTCATCGATGCCCACCAACACTTTCAACACTGTGGTATAGATAATCATGTCTGTTGTGCTTTAAATTGGTAGATTGGTCTTTCTCAGTGGCTGCATCAACAAAATGTAGGTGAGCAACAAAGAAATGAGGAGAGAGACTGTTTTTCCATTTTTTAATAAAAGGCAAAGAAAGTCTTTTTATAGACATGCTTCTGACATTCCTACTCTTTCCTCTGGCAACTCTTGTTGCTTGTTCGTCAAGGTACAATTGACAAAGAAAAAAAGCGGGCTCCTTCTTTATCATATTTGTTTTCATGTGCTTTCCCCTGGCTTAAAGCCTTCTGAATTAGTGACCATTGTGTTTACGAAGTGCTGACAGCTGCTGAAAACATTTCATCTCATATGGCACAAAGAAGAACACAAAAGGAAATAGTCATAAAGCAATGCTATTCTTTTTCAGGTTTTTCAGTACTTCTGCTTTCTTGGTGCTACATAACATTGCATTTTACATCAGAGAACAAAGTAAATAAACAGGAGATTGGATTCAAAGACAAGGAGACATTTTAGATTGCTCTGCTTTCTCCCATGTTTTTGCTGACAAGATTAGTGGGCATGGTAAGGAGTGGCAGCTAAAATTAAGGTACATTCAAATTACACTGTACTTTTGCCTAAGAGGTTCCCATATGAACAGAATTTAGAAGTGAAAAGGCATCCTTTCCTACTGAAAAAAAACTTTGCTAACACTGAAGATAAACAACTGATGGATACGGATCTGTCCATTATAGAAAACACTTATGCAGTGTTTGTGAAAGCAAGAACATATTAAATCTTAATCTTATTACACTAGAGATCAATAATGTGAAAAACTAATGTTTGACTGCATGAAACTGTTGTACTTCACAAGGAGTATTCTCCCCTTAATTTGGACTATTATATTTACTTATAATGAATTATTTCACTGAAGTTGTTTAAAATGGATTTCATTTTCATATGAGAAAATTAAATTAGAAATCTTCTGGACTCCTGTTACAAAAACTAATGCCCTGAAAACTGGCGACTTCTGGCTTTTGTTATGTAATCAAAGAAAAAAGCTTTCAGTTGTACAAAACTTATAAGCACACTCACCTGACCACCCAGGAACACATATACGTATATTCACTCTCTTGTTTATTTTGTGTATAAGGATATAGAATTATTTTGTATGATACTATCTTTTTTATGAAATACTTTTATTTATTTTTT
>VXBO01009347.1:81071-99010 GCA_013400135.1 Rhinoptilus africanus
AGCAGTAACAAAATGGATATATTTACCTGAGGCCTAAAACCTTGCAAAGGTAGTCATATTTGCATTTATCCCAAGTTTCAGTCTGGCACTTACTGAGTTTTCTGGGGAATATAATTGCATAGATTTCTGTCTACAATAAACACATTATTTGCTTAAGACCTGAAGATTATAAAAGAGCTAATAGGATCATAACAAAGACCAGAGTGGGAAAAGCAGAGAGGGGAGATGGAGTACAGTACTGAGTGTCAGCAAATATATGAGAGACAGTGACTTCTGGTTTATAATTCGTGCTGAGTTCAAAGCTGAGTGGAAGCTGAGAAACTTTTGTCTCTTACCAATATCACCACTACAAATGACAGCTGCTGCAGGAAGCAAGAAGACCCAAAGTTAACACGTGACACACTGAAATGTCTTTCTATGGCTTTTTGAGGTATATATATATGCTATTCTCACACAAAGTTCTTTTAATTTCCTGGTATTGTAAGTCTGTGCAGCTACACAGAGCAAACATTACTGCACAAACATAAAACTGGTAGAACTTGGTCCTTTAAGAAATTTCCTAGAAATACTAAATTCTGCCTAAAGATTTCATTCCTACCCCTTAACCAAGAAAAAAGGTTTGAGCACTTTTCTTCCAGCCACATGTGAATGTGGCATCTTTTTGAAATGGTTATTAATTTTTGAAAACTGACCCTTCTTTTTCTACATCCTCTTGACATCCTCAACAGCAGTAAAGACCATAAAGCAGTGGAAAGTAAGAAGACAACTAGAAGCAGCTAAACTAAATGAAATTCATATTGCTGCCAGTTCTTCTGTCTCAAATATAATACAAAATTTGACATACAAAATGAGGGTCAGCTGGCAGGTATAGCAAATCTTCACCTGCTTGGAGCTAGTGGAAGTTGTCCAAACTGCTTTATTTCCCTATCTATCTTTCTTGATGATATGAAAACTGAGAGGTTTAGATTACACAAGTCATTGAAGAATCTGAAGCTTTGTAATCTCTTCAGTGAAGTAGCATAAAGGAGGATGCAGTACTTCTACTGCAATTTTACTGCAGTGTTTTCCCACTGCAAAGAGCAGAATGGAATGCGGCACTCAGTGTTTTCCTTCATCTTAAACAATGTAACTCCTTGGTACAGCAGCAATTTCTAACAGTCCTAAATGATCATAGACCAAAAAATTCTGCTCTTTCAGCCAGCACATCGACAGAAAAAAATCTGAGCACTGACTTGCTGCAGCACAGTATAATCAAAACACTTAAGGGATATTTCACTTGCTTCTGCACACAGTATTTTAAGTAACATGGCTTCATGTATAAGATTTCTGAAGTACCTTCCACCTTATAGATGCAAAGACATTTTGTATGCAAGCAAAAGAATCTAATCTTGACCATAGCCTGAACTCTTTGTAATACTAGCAGTTGTTTTATCAATTGTTCTGTAAATGCCCTGGAATTGTTTGCCTCAAAACTTTCTCATCTCAATGAAAATTTGTATCTTGCCTTTATTCATGAAGTGGAATTTAAACTAACACGCAAATAAAACTGCAAATTTCTTGGATACATTACCAATTGAATGAATAAATGTGTTGATTTTCAGTGATCTAACATAATTTATCTGGAAAACTGAGCCATAATTCTGATAGGAAAGAGTGTTTTTTAATCAAATAATTAAAGGTGGAAGAAAAAAATCCGTATAAAGAACTCTCACTATCTATGTAAAAATCCTTTTACCTTTTCAAGACTGTTTTTCAAAATACTGAACAATCCACACTGCCATCAGAGTCAAAATACTTAAAAATACCTCAGTAGTTTTCTAAAAGTGAGATTCTTTGGCATTGTCATTGTCAGGCCAGGTGTTAATATATTCATCTGTATTAGTTTAATTGTTATCCTGCCACTCCTTGTCTCAACTATGACAGCTGCTAACCAGTGTTCCATAAGAACAAATGATGGCTTCACATAAAACAGACGCCTGAATCAATGTAATCAATAAATATATATGAAAAAGTAGAGAAAAGACTACAGGTCAAATGGATCCCAGTGGGATACGTCTAAACCTAATGAAAGTGATGCTTTCATATCTCTGAACAATGCTGCAGTGACTGAAGAATCAGAATAAACAGCATAAAAATCTGTTGCCCTCTTTGTTTGAGATTTCTGAGGTGGACTTTCGTCTAGTAGGCTGGGCACAAAACATTTCCTTGAGTTCCACCTCAGATTCAGTAGCAGCTTAAGCTCCAAAGCATTTAATCTCTGTATGTGCCAGTTTTCCCTTCTCCATTCACCATGGAGTTTATGCCCATAGACCTGTAAGTCTTTGATCTGAGGACCAGCGGGATGTCCTGAGCAGTAAAAGAAACAGTAATAGAGTTCAGCCCAGGTAATATTGGACAAAAAGATACATTAGTCTGGTTTCACAACCAACATGGATAAATTCTTGGATTTTAGATGAAGACCAAATAACATGATGAAGGCATATATCTACACATAGAAAAAAGATCATATAAGGTACATTGTTATTAAAAGATTTTTTTAAAGAAAAAGTGTGGACAGCAGTGCTGCTGAGAAACTAGTTGTGCTTTGTATATATGTGTGTGTGCAAAAAGAGAGAAAGAGAAACACAGAGAGATAGAAAGAAAGAAAGAGAAAGAGAGGGAAAGAAATAGAAGACACTCAAGGTTTTTAGAATCCTGCAAGAAAAACTCGTCAAATTGCCTGTGACAAGCTAACTTTCTAGCACAACTTTTAGTTGTTACTTTGGTCAGTGTTACTGAGCACTGAAAAACAAAGCACTTCTAAGAAACTTAACACTTTCTTTGGGAAAGCTTAAAATTTCAACAGCCATTATCGATCATTAAAAAGATATTTGCGAATGCAATTGATACTGCACAAACAAATTGTATATGGTGAAAAACTCTCACAGAGTTCTTTTTAGCTTTGATTTAGACTTTGGAAATTATCTAGTTGCTAGTAGCTGTTCACATATATTTAAAAAATAATGTATTCAAGACTGGTTGTTAAATCTTCATTCCATTTTACCTAGTAGGTAACTGTGATTTTTCTGTTCTCAACTCCTCATTTCTTCTTAAATTCCAGTATTTGTTAAATGAAAAATCCCACCATATTTCATATGTGATAAAAACAAGTTTTGTGAAGACAAAACAATTGATTCTTAACAGCAAAAATAGTAATTTACATAATGATTAGGAAAGAACTCCCAAAAAACTACCCTCCTCCCAAACCAAAACAACCCAAACGCAAACTTGGAAAGCACCAGAACTAAGAGATGGACTTGGGAAAAACTGAGAAATTGTCTTAATTCATGGGAATCCTGATCCAGTTTTAACTCAAGATGACTTCCAGTTGGGCTTGTATTAGTTTTCAGTACAGTATTAGGCTTTGTATGCAGTTTCCCAGGTAAGCCTCTGGGATTTTGTGTTGTGCTTTGATTCTTTCTTAGATATTGAAGGCCAAGAAAACTCATCAAAACTACATGTTATCTTCCATTTTATATGGATTGGGTTGACATAATATTTAAAGAATAAGCTTTACATAATTTTTACTTCATACCGTAAGTTCCTTCCTGTCATAAATGTTCATCTGGCTTATTTTTACAGAATTTTCTATTAATACATGGCTTGATACCAACTTAAGGGAAGATACCACATGCAAGACCACGGGCCAGTATTCTGGATAAGACCAAAGATTTATAACTTAATTATTTTCTCTTTCCTATTCTTTCTTACCACAGGCAAGTAGGCATTAGTTCTAATTTCATGGAATGTTCTAATACTTTCAATCGCCTTAAATATGAGCATGGATGAGCTACTACAATTTGCATTTTTTTATAGCCTTCTATATTGTGTTGTGTATAATGTCACTTTTTATTTACCTGCATTCCATTTTGATCACAGCTATAAAATGGGGTTCTTAAATGTCAGTAATAATTCATACCACAAAGAATATGAAATGAAGGGCAAAGCTTACACAAAAGTATATTAACTGAATTTAAATCCTATCAGGGATGTGTAGAGGAAATGTTCTGCTGTGGGTATGATAGTGAGTTATCTCCCTTTTGCATTTACCCTTAAACTGCAGACTCAGATGGGATAAACTATATTCCATAATATGCTAGGACATAAAAAGATACATTCTTCAATCAAGTTTGACTACATTTATAAGAAAGGCAAGTGCTTCACTATCATTGTCTACAATGTCAGAGAGATAGTCCACGCAGGTACACCACAGCAGTCAACTCTGTAACATAATTAAAGTGCAGTAGGCTGCACGTGGCTACACAAATTATTCTGCAATTCAGCAGTGCTTGCAGTTTATGAGGGCTGGGAGTTTGTTCAATGGCCTACTTTGAAGGTCAGGTAGAAAGTCATGTTGCTTCCCACCGCTGCAATGTTTCCAGCTACCAGTTTTGGGTATCACTGGCCAAAGTGCCTGGCCGTCCCCTAACATCTGTCACCATGCAAGTCACTGCTGCCCAGGACTGTCCCATACTTCCAGCATCTTCCCTCCAGGCAGCTTCTTCACCTTTTTCTTTTCATCCCTCTTCCTTCTGAGACCACTTATTTTTGGCAATCTTTATTTTCCATCCCCTCTTCTTTCTGGGCTCCCAAACCCTTCAGTTTTCCCAGCCTAAACAGTCTATGTGCTGAAGTACATCACGTGATCAGCCTTGCAATTGTTGGTGTAGTCTCATGTCCCTTTATTAATAGGAGGACTGAAGGAATGCCACTTCTCCTTAGCCTGGATTTTATAAAACTTTACAACCTGCCTGTACCGGTTGCATGTAGCAAGCCGCTGGGAGTTCAAAAATTCTATCTTGGACATTCCCACCTCATCACTCCTCCCATAGTTACAGGTCTCCTGCTAGCATTTCACAGTTTAAGCTATTGTTTTGGCCATTTGCAAAATGGCATATAGGTTTCTGCCATTTGCTTTTGTTGGCCAATTGTGTTTCTACAGCAAAGTTACTGTGAGGACAGAGAATACAATGCAAAGGCTTGAACCTCCGCATGCAGGAGTGGTTAAGCTTATTCTTTTGTTCAGAACAACGCCTTTCTGATGGAGCAGTAGTAGTTTTGTCCCACTGGCTTCTTCTCAGGAGTGCCCAAACTGGGCCATTTTTTTCTGTGTTGTAAATGAGTCTCTTTTCAGAATGTGTTTAGATATATAAAGTAGTTAAATTGTAATACCAAAAGCCCTGACTAAACCTTACTACAGTGATGTCATAATACGCCATATGTCACACACCAACTCAGCCGTCTCAGTTTATTTTTCAGCTAAGATTGCATAAAAAGACACTACAGTGAGATCTCATACAATGAAGATTTCACTGTTGCTGCATTGCACTCAGTACTGTAAAACAATCTGGTCATTCTCTCTCAGGTATGGTGACAAGTAATGTTTCATCACATCTGGAAAAACAACTAAAGAACATTTCATAATGCCAAATACTGAACTGTTTCTATTTTATGTTATTTTCTATCTGTTGGCTTACTTTCTACTGGAGTGACTCCCCAAGATGAAGATCTCCTTAAAATATGCAATCACTCAATATAAAACATGCAGGTTTTTTTTTTTTTAAATTACACAATAAACCAGATCATCTACTTTGAAAGGAAAAAGTACATGTAAAAGAATACCCCTTTGCTTTTTTCAGCTTGTCTCGTATAGGGATATATAATATATAATATCTTAGCTCTGACAGAAAAACACTCTGCAGAAGGCCTTACCCACAAGCCACATATCCATAAGTCACATACCCATAACATATCCCATATCACAGCAGTACAAAGTAACAGTAACTGTTAGCTTTCTTGTACAATTTTATATTACAACAATAATGCTAAGAATTGAGGTCTTGCAAATATCTCAATGTTTGTAATCCATCAGCAAAAGAGGAAAAAAATCAATGATACAACCTTAATCAACTTTATACACCCAATTCTAAACAGGTGTACAAGAATACAGGGAACATTCTCTTGTTTGTGTGATTATACTTAGTCAAAAATACGGAAAATCAGTTACCGGTAAAAGTGTAGTTTTAGTAACTCCAATTTTATGGCAGACTAATTTCCTAAGTATTGATGCTTTTTCCCATGTCTATTTTATAGCTCATGCTGAGCTTCAGCCTCTTGCATGTTTACTGTTATTAACTTCATTCAGATAGTTTAAAGCTAGCTCAGGCACTTCTACACAGGTTTCAGTCATATTTTTTCAGCTTCAGTAGGCATATTTCAGAGCCCTGACATAAAACTGCAACCTTAGACACTGTGGTTTTATTTTGCCAGCACATCTTCGCAAGATTTATTAAAAATATACCTGTAAATTTCAAAGCAGAGTCAAACATTGGATCATAGGATAGCTACAGTATCATGTGCTTCCCTTCCAGGTCAAAGCCCTGTGTTGACCTTATCGTGGAACATAAACAGAATTATTACCAGTCACTGACAATTTCCTTTTATAATTTTGACTAGTGAGGAACCATGATTTCCTTTAAATTTTGTTTTTCAGAACCGAGGCAGGAGGTGCTGCCTTACTGATTGTTTGAGAAGAAACAAGCCAACGTATTGCAGATAACATTAATACCCAATATTAGCTGAACAGAAAAACCCAGGCCTCTGCATATAAACTCGCAATGGGCAGACAAATAATTATAAGGAATACTTACATGAATTGTGCCTGTTTTAATGTAACCAATCTACTCAAAAGTTATTTGATCTACTTTCTATACGGACTGATTTTTCAAAGTTAATCAACTCCATGTCATCTACTACGAGATGACACATATGCAGTTGGCACACTGTTGTCCATTTTGTTTCTGTTACCTTTTTCTTCAACAATGAATTTCACAGTACAATCAATAATCTGCATTTCAAAGACTGTTCAGAAACATATTGCTTTAAGAAATCAGCTTCAACAAACTATTTTTAGATTTATCTCTAAAAATGTTATTATGCTGAAGCAATGAATTACTTGGGATTTTTTTCTCGAAATACAAGTGCTCAGTTTGCTATCACGTCATTCTATTATCACGGATCATTCTATTGCCACGGATCAAAATTTACAGAGGGATGTTATTGCATGTGAACCAATTTTGATACAAAGAAAACTGTAAAAGATTGTTCATATTTCTATTCTATGATATCGTAGTGTTTATTTTCACTTTCTTCATTTCTTTCAGGTTTTCAGGGAGCAGTGGAAGAACTATCAATTACAACTCTTGCACAGTTGACCCCACCAGAATCAACAGATCAATAGTCATTAGTATGGCTCTAAGTGTGTAAATACACAAATCTGTAATGTTAAATTATATGTTTATGGTACCTTTGTAAACTTACAATAGACACAGTTTTGCCACATGTACAATGTGTATTTCCAAACCAAATTAATTTTCTCTACTTTTTCTTCACTAAATCCCCAAAGATGTAACTAGTCTATTTGATTAACTTCCCAAGCTAACCTCTGTACTCCTTGAATTAATGTTTTAATACAGAAACTTGGAAAGTCTCCTCAGCTTTTTCTACATCATTTCATTGTTTCACAATTTGTTGTTTATCTTTAGATGAAGAAGTATTTCTGACAGGTTATGGTTCTTTAGCTGAACAACTGGTTGTAAGGATCATCTCCTTAGTAACCCTGTGAAAGAAACAAAACAAATCACATTTACTCAAATCAGAAATATTCTGAGTAATTTTTTTAGTAAGTATAAGCACAAATAATGACATAATCCTTCCAATTAATTTATTTTAGGCTTCATTTTTCAAAGGTATTGTGTCTTATGGACAAAATGCTTGTCTTTCATACAGAACCAATCCAGGTAGAAAAATAGCCTGGGTGGGAAATTAGTCCTTAGAAGAGAATGTCTACAGGAATCATTTGAACTATAGCTCCCATAAGGTACAACTATTTGGACACAGATTAATATGGACCTAAAATCTGAAATAACTTGACTTTCATTTGAAACAATGCATGAATTGCTGATGAAAAAAGATTTTTCTGTGCTGGTTTCCTCTATCAATGACTCTATAGTCATTGTGACTCTATGGTCACTTCTAGCTGCAAGCTAAACATTTAATGAGATAGATCTAAAACGAATTACACAATTTTTGAAATCAATATACCAGCTGTCTTATGCACGCATAATGTCTCCTAGGGAGTCTAAAAAAGGCAAATATTTTGTGCTCTACATGTCCTTTTCCCCACTAATAAACTAATTTTAAATAGGGCAGACTAATCTTAGAGCCGGATTAGCATTTTTTAACTTTCATTTCAACAACTCAACAGTTTGTCACTCAGCTGCAAATTTTTTTCTTACGGTAAAACTTCACTTTTTTTTTTTTTTTACAAGAATAAGAGTCTGCTCAATTTAGAGTAATATACATACAATTTTAAGAGAATATACGTAAAAGAGTGAAGGGTGGAGAATTACTTTGGGAGCTACCATAAGTAAAATCCAAGACTTTAATTTATCCTACTGTAGATACAGCAATGATCTATGCTGATATGAACTACATGTACTCTGGGAGGTGGAGGGGTCTACTCTATGTGGAGGTTTAAGTCGTATTTCCTGCCTGATTCAGACTTGAATTGTATCAGCAACAGTTATTTCTCTGTTAACTAATACACTGCCCAGAAACACTGGATCAATTTCTAAGAGCCTCTTCCATGAACAGCTTGCTCATGACTCTTCTTTCCTAGGACATGGATAAGATCGTTTAGACATCCTTCACACCATGTCTTAGCTGTCTTCTATGTGCTTTGTGTCAGCAGATTTCTCCTATTTCAGTTTTTGAGAGTCACCTTTCCCACCTTCAATTTCTATTCCAAAATAGTTGAAAAGGGATCTATATCTAGAGAAGGTCATGAAAGTACTTCTCTCTTTCCTCTGTATTTTTAAGCCATTTTTTAAACATCTAAAAATGAATGCTGACCACTAGGAGTGATATTCATTCATGCAATGAGGATATCATCCTAAATATGAAATAAACACACTTTTTAGATTTAAAGTGTACTTCCTTTACTGTACCATACAAATTTCTGAACAGATGTTAAAGCAACGCTGTTAACCCCAGGCATTAAAATATTAATAATCAAACCCCACAGAATACATCCTATTTCCTTAAAATGATTGAGATTATAATAAATCCATAATAAATATTCCTGGGTCTTTGAGTTTAGGGGTGCTTATTATTTTGTCGATCACATTTTTAGCTTTCATCTATAAGCATATATTAGATTTTCACATGCTATTATGATGAATAGTATCTTTGCACGATGTTGCAAAGCAAAAAAGGAAAAGATTCCTACCTAATTGCGTGGTTATATAGAACGGGGGTTAAAGAAAAAGGCCAGGAAATTCAGTACAATCCATAAGAGAAGAAGCAAAAAATTAAAAGACTAGAACTGGAGATATAAAATGAAGCAAGACATTTATGAATGAGCTGGATAAAATTCTACGTGTGTAACTGTCGTGGTTTGGCCTCAGACAGCAACCAACGTGCCGCTCTCTTGGGCCCCCCCAGTTCAGCCAAGAATCGGGAGAAAAAGGCAAAACTGGTGGGTTGAGACAAAGGCAGTTTGACAGAACAGCGAAGGGAACCAGAAAACAACACCAGTGACACAGACAGAGGAATGTACAAACGCCACCACGGAACCTCTGCTCCCCGCCGCTCCCCGCCCGGAGCCGGGACGCCCGGACGCCCCCCGCCCCCCCCCCCGCCCGCCGCGGCCTCCCCCCCCCCCCCCCCCCNNNCCCCCCCGCGCAAGCAGCGACTTCCTGCCCCCTCCCGGCAGCTCCGGGTGGCCGTGGCTCCCATGGGACCGAACGCCTGTGTCCCTGCCCGAGCCCGTGGAGGATTAACCCTATCCCCGCCGGAACCAGGACGGTAACTTACAAATGTTCTTTATTAATGATGCAATTTAAATATTTCATATTTTCTAAGTAAAAAAAAAAATAATTAAAAGTCAGGTTCAAAACATGTAGTAGGTAGATTAGTGAACACGATGAGTGGAAACCTAGGCCCCATGTCGGCTGCTACCATTGAAGTAAAATCTCTGTGTTAGATTCAGAATGAAGGAAGATGAAAATAAGATTTCTTTTCTTACTCAACAAGCAACTAGTTGCACGTGTGAGAAGTCAGAAGTTTTATCTGGTCTGTGTGAAATCTTCTGGACTAAGATTCTGACTGTGACTTGCAGGAACATGGGCTGCCTGAGGGGAGCACCCCAAAGTTTGCTTTTTGTGAACATCAGCGGGCCTAAACCTGAAATGTTTTGATACCTGTGGAAAAAGAAACACATGACACAAACAGATACAGAAATAGATAGATAGGTAGATAGATAGACAGACAAACAGAGATACAGATGCATGTATAACATATTTTGTTCGTATCTTTGGGGGCTGACCTCCCTGGTGACAAGTGATAGGACAAGAGGAACCGGGTTCAAGTTATGTCAGGGCAGGTTTAGATTGGATATCAGGAAACATTTTTACACTGAAAGGGTTATTAAACATTGGAACAGGGAGGTGGTAGGTTCACCATCCCTGGAGGTGTTAAAGAAAAGGGTAGATGTGGTACTTAGGGACATGGTTTAGAAGGGGTTTTTGTCAGGGTAGGTTAATGGTTGGACTTGATGATCTTAAAGGTCCCTTCCAACCTCAGCCATTCTATGGTTCTATGATTCTATATTTTAAAAACAATCCTCAGAGAAAAGGGATTCTTAGTTGATGTAAAGTCAGTGGCAGGGGAAATTAAGTTTAACTAATACAAAATTTGAATAACTTCTTTGACTAGCAATGCTGAATGAAAAGAATAGAATGCATTTAATGTTGGCAAGACAAAATATCTCAGTAATTTTGTTTTAATGTGACAATTATTTCCCTACTGTTTTGCATACTTACAGATAAAGAAAATGTTCCTCTGATTTGAGGTGAGCAACTGCTGGATGGCAACATAAATTGAATGAATAAGAGAGTAAACAGTGTTTCTTCTCTACTCTTTATGTGTGCGTTGGTTACCATAGATGTTTTGGGTTTTTTTTTTAATAGGTTTGTCAATAATGGTACTATAGAAACTTTTATTCTCTTTTAATCTGTTTATGGGTTTTCATTTAATAGGTCTATATAACAGAGTTTATTTAGTTTAGAAATATAGAAGAACTTGGATATTTTTCATAAACTCTTTTTGTGGGTTTTTTCATAAACGTGGGTTTTTTTATGTGACAGTTACTGAGGCGACTGTGTCAAGACCAACTATATTCTTGCCGTAAGATTCTTAATATAATAAGTAGGAAAAATGAGCGCTACAAGCAATGTGTCAAAAGCTTTTGTCAGGTTATTTGTAAGCCATTGCTTTACCTTTTTATTTTCTGGGCTTCTGATAAATGTGGTATTGTGGTATTTATGAAAATTAACACCTGAGTTGGCAGCAAGCATGAATCTGTAAGGTAAGATGAGTTGATGAACTTGCAGAATGTGCGAGTGGAGAGATTATAGCCAAATACTTCTTCAGAGACTGTTTGTGTACTCTCCGTTCTTGTTTCTTCAGTGCCTGAGGATGAGCTTAATTGTGGACTTGTAGCATATGGTTATGAACTGGGGAGATAAGCTTTCACTGAAATATACTGTGCATACAAGGATAGTACATTAGAAAATAGAAAAGTGTGGAAAAATGATTGTTGAAAAAGTATTAGCTTGGATGTTGTAGTTATAGCACTTGCTGTATTGTAGAAAAATTCAGTGTGAGTCCACTGTGCATAAAAAAGATCTTTAAAAGTAAATATCTGGATTACCCATACTAGGTAGCTGAGCAAAATTTAGTTCATACTGGTAAGGGACTTTCTGAAGTTTACAGAGCAATGTCTCCATGAAGGCTGTGAGGTTTGTTGATATTGCCTAAGGTCTGAAGATCAAACATTTGCTGGATTTATATAAGCACTTTTTATCATTTTCAAACAATTGCTTCTGTCCTGAGCTCAATGTCTTATGCTTAACTAAGACATACACACTAGAAAAGTTCAAAGTTTGATTAGGAGGAAACAGCAAAAGGAGTATCCAATAATATGTTCTTTTAGCAACATGTTTTATTTTAATTTGAACTTGTTTGACTGTAAATTCCAGTCATTGGTTATCATTAGATGACCTTTGTAAGCAGTCACCTAAGATTTTAGAGCCAGTTTTTCACTGTGGAGGATGCCTCAACAGGCTGGAAACTCCATGCCAAGAATATTTGCAAGTGTCCAATAGTAATGTCAAACACAGGTTAACTACATTTACCTCAGTTTATGAATACTGAACATTATGATTCATGTTGTGCATAACTTTAACCTAACATTGCTATGTCAGTAAAACTAATAATCAGTTAGGACATACATGACTGTATGTCCCCTTTCTTACACTGAGAGAATCTGGGAGCATGGTGAATGCTTTGAAATCCAGTCTCCTGGTAAATATTCAAAATATGCTAAGGTTTTTGGAACAACTCATGTCCAAAGTTCCCCAGCTGTACAGAATGATGGAAGGACAGATAAATGACTTAGCAATAAAGAATGGATTATAAGCAGTAATTTTCTATGTTAAATTTATGGATTTATTCCAGAAACAGAAGAAGCTGAGTTTGGAAATAGATGGTAATTGACTGGTTAGAGTGAAATCACGCCATTAGAGCTTGGGTAGGAGTAACATCCATGTCCACTTAATGACAGCTGAATACTGAAACAATAGACTTTTGTATTAATCCATCTGTTGTCAGGCTTCATATTGTAGTCCATTACCATTTTTTTCAACTTAGATGTATTTTCTGAAGATCTTTTGCAGAGCTTTCAATGTCAATGCTGTGGTATTTAAGATTCCATGTTTCTTGAAAGAATTTGAAAGCTGCTGGTGAAAATGATTACTGCTATGGGCTTTTTTCCATGGCTGCTTTTCTTCAGCGGTACACAGGGAATCTATTTGGTTTTTTTTCTGTTGTTGTTGCCATGAAGACTGAAATCCTACCTTTTATTCAGTAAAAGCTAGGACCTTTTGTTCAATGAAAGGTAAAAGTATTGCAAGCTCACAATAAAACCGGCAGGGATGTATTCTACATGCATTTTTAGCTACTTTACCCTTATTGTTTCAAGCTCAGCAGTATTTTAAGCTTGGTTCTCCTGTCAGTTATATTAATGTAAGCTTATTGTGGATGAGATCAAAGTTAATATGCTACCTATTTCATACAGTACTCTGGCAGTCATTGCCTTGTTTTATTCACCACTTTTATACTGATTTACAGAAAAAAAAAAATCTTCTGCAAAAGTGAACTTGTTCTACTTATTTAAACAAATACATATTTTTACTGTGCTGTCTTAAAGCTATCTGAACCAGTGCTAGTTAGTGGTCAGCTAATCAGTAGAGATTGGTATGATAATGTTACTTGTATAAATTAGTGTTCTTTGTACATGCCTGATGAAAAGTTCAAGACAGTTGAAAATGAATAAGAAAAATATGTCAGGAGAGAGCAGTGTAAGAGGATCAGGAGCGTAGGGGACTGTGACAGTCTGCTGGAGGTGATACAGTAGGAAAAGTTAAGTAAATATGAGAGATTCTAGGAAGACAACTAGAGAGTTCTGAGCAGAACAGGAAAATGATAAGAAATACATAAGAAAGCATTGCCTCACATTTAATGTTAAATTTTCAACATATTGTGAAACATAGGTGATCTGTAAGAGGTGCTAAGAAGACCTCTGGACTTTTAGGCCAGTGTTCTGATTTCAGAGTATTAGGGTTATGATTTTGGATCTATTTGTGTTAACAAGACTACAGAAGTCTCATTTCACATGCTGGGTAAGCTAGGACAGTTTTTAGGAGTCAAATTTGTGAATAGATCATTATTTTTGTTTGGTTTCAGTAGCCAGCAGGAGAAGGGAACAATAAATATCATTACTATACCACTAAGTAATATACAATATTCAAGAGCACTCTGTAGTATCCTCTGCAGCACAGGGAAGCTGAATATGTCAGAGTGGAGAAATGAGCCGAGAGGTGTCAGAGTTTAAAAATGAGAATGCTCCCTTCTAATTTTGTTTATTGTGTTTCCAGCAAGATTATAACTTGGACTGCTGCTGTGAATCTTCCTCTGGAAGCATGTATAATACCTCTAATAAACTCCTAATTTTAGTGTTGATAGGTACACGTGAGTTAGATGGCTGGCATAGTCCAAAGCAAGTGGTGTGAGGACTTGCTGCTATAAACTGTCTTTGAGGCCCAAGACTCTTATGGGCTAGGCCACATGAAAGAAGGAAATAGTCTCATCTTTAGTTTTGAAATCACTCTTCTGAGTGAAATTTCTTTCACTGAAAAGAAGTTGTGTGCTTATATGAAACACTAATAGGGACACACATTTTAAAGCTTCTCTCGTTCCTTCTTCTAATGTTCCTTGAAAAACATTCTGAAAACAATTCATATGCATGTTGAAAGATGAATCATTTTCACAGACTTGCTATCCCATGGAAGATTCACACTGATAGAGAAGATGTTCCATATGTATTGACATTTAATCATCAGTCACTATCTGGAGGGGGAAAAATAATTGCCCAATTGTAGTTACAAATGGGACAATAACACAGACAGAGCTCAGGTAATGTGTGATTAAGACTGCTTCAGAGATATGTTGAAATACGTTAATGTGTGAAAGAGCCCTATATCACTAACAGGAGAGACCAAAAGGTATTAGTTTTTGTAAAATAAATATAATAGATTTCTGAACTAATTTGCGCCCCCTTTGTTTGCACACCAGGAGACAGCAACATGCTACTGTCAGCTCGATTTAGGTTCCCAGAATGTTGAAATTTGTAATGTATGTGTCATCTTTCTATTCTCAATGATAGCAGTTCTCCATTGGTAAAGAATACAATCTTTCATGTTACTGGGTATATTCCATATTTAAACATTATAAAACTTTTCAAGAAAAAAAGTTTATAACTGTTTTTTGTGTTTTCTATTTAATGGATAAAAGCACAGAAATACCAATACCATCCTGAATAGGAGGAAGTCTAGTGTAATAGGAAGCAAATGCTCAGAAATATTGAAACGTAATTATAACTTATAAAATCCTACAAAACAGTAATAGTAATACATAAACCAGTATAAATCAATCTAAAAAATGTAGATTAAAGAAAAATTTAAGAAAAAATGTTTGCAACATAGTTAGTATGTCAAATGAATTTTATACTTTCTATTAAATTTCTGCTTAATAGAATCACAGAATACTGAGTTGGGAGGGACCTCAAGGATCGTCTGGTCCAACCTTTCTTGGCAAAAGCACAGCCTAGACAAAATGGTCCAGCACCCTGTCCAGCCGAATCTTAAGAGTGTCCAGTGTTGTGGAATCCATCACTTCCCTGGGGAGATTATTCCAATGGCTGATTGGTTTCATTTTGAAAAATTTTCCTCTTGTGTCCAAAACACAAATTTTCCTTTTGTGCTTTGGAAGAAGCAATATCACACCCATGTGATGGGGTTGTTCTGAACCAGTAGATCTTGAAAGACATCCATGGGACTTTCAGCTTCTAAATTCCAAATTTATTTGAGGACTACTACAACAATGAGAATATCAGTTAAAACTTCCAGCTTTAGGACTCAAACCCTAAATGCAGCTCTCAAGTGCAAGGGGAAATAGACAAGAAACACTTCTTAACCCATGAAAAATTTTAAATACTTGGAGCATTAATTAAATAAAACACTGAATAATTTTCAAAGTAATATTGTTTTCATTTAGGGCATTGTAAAATATTAACCGTTTTGATTATTTCTCTTGTACCAGCCATATTTCTGGTGATAAACTATTAAAACATGATTAGCAAATCATCTTAGGAGCAGCTATGCCATTACATCTCAAATGGAAACTATTTGTACTTTTTCAGAATCAGGACTTAAAAATCGGGAACTATCTAGAAACACAACAGTCTTTTTATTATACATTAATTCTTGACTTAATTCAGGTTAATAGCAAACATTGCTTTCAGTACAAGAGAATAGGTTTGCGTCAGATATTATTTATAAATTAATACTTACACATTTTCTGTAAGCATATATGGTTATTGCACATGAAAACATCAAAAGAACAGTGCAGTGCTCTTAGTTAAACGCTGATTGATTTACACCAAGAACTGGCACAATTTCAATACCTCAGGCTGATCATTATGGCTTTATTGATGAAGTGGAAAAGAAAAGGTTAGCCCACTACTTTTACCAACATTCTCATGTTGGTAAACCCAGAACTCAGAATGGAAACTCTTTTCAAATGGCTTCCAATGGGCTTTGCATCAGGCCAGTTGGACAAGTTGGAAGTATTTCTACAATTGTATAGGGGGATCTTAAAATTGATCTGTCTACATAACTTCAAAGCACTGTTGATTAACCTTTTATTAAACCTTTTATTAACAATCAAAACCTTCAATGACCCACAACACCCATGCAATCATTGCCACTAAAATCTGACAGTTTTGCTGATCATGTGAGAGACAGTGGAATCTGGCTGACATTCCCTTAGTTTTTACAATTAACAGTAAAAACATGTTTGACAGTGAAGCAGATAAATACGATACACAGGGAGAAACGCTAGGAGCGTATATAACAAATAAATGTGGCATTTTTCCCTTTTTACATAATAGCATTATTGACCATAGCAGTGGGACAAAATATAAGAATTATAGGGGAGCAGCTCATCTGGTGTAAGTCAACATCACAAATCAAAGCTCATACGAGGACATTGCAGACTTGTTTTGAAGAGTGCTGATATGTATCTAATGAGTTTGGTTATTTTGGAATGCTAGGGGAAAAAAAGGAAAACGGACATTGGGCTGAAAACATTCTAAATGGTTGTAAATATTTCAGTTTTCTATTTATACAGTAGATCCAGCTGAATTCTATTGTGCTTCAGATATCAGTAATGAGATTGCCATTTCTTTATTTTCTGAGTTAAAGTTAAAGCTGTTTGACTTTTACAGAATGAGTGGAGTTTGCAAAATTAGGTACTAGAAAATCCTTAAGGAAATAAAAAACTAAATCCTTTTTTAGCCAATCCTATATTTTTTAGGCATGTGTAAGCCATGAATGGATATGTTCTTCATATTGAAGAATTATTTTAGTTAAAAAAATTAAGAGATCAGGGAATTTAAAAATCTTCTTTGATAAGAGATTAATTTGAAAAGAGATACTATTTTACTAATAAGGAGATATTTTCAAAGACAGAAATAGCTGGAAATTCATAGAAATTACCCATCCTTTTATCTGAGATTGACAGTATTCTGATAGACATTGATAAATTATTTTCTAAGATTGGTTTTTGGCACTGAGATTTATTTTGAAAAAAAACCCATCCAAACCCCAATAGTAACAAAACCCACATAACTATTTAATCCCTTAACTCTTACATCTTTGCTCTAATTCCTTTTTGTGAGGCTCTCTGGAAATCAAGGCACTGACATCATTGGACCTCTACCTATAGATTTATTAAGTAATAAAAAGTGATCCAATGCCATATATTTTCACTAGTGTAATTATTGTTTTCTTTATTAAAAGGTGTAAGGTAAGCTGTTACAGATAATTTTATTACAGGTAATAAGTAGCATAATATTGAAAATGTAAGGGTATCTTTGTTAACACATTACCTTTTTTAGCAATTACTTTCTCAGTAATCTCCTTTAAAAATTTTCACCCCTTGAAATTACTTACTATATTCCCTCAGTTTCATTAAGAGGAATTATAGCTCTCACAGAAATAAGCGAGGAAAGAAAGGAGCACAGTACCAAGAGACAAACACTACAAATAACTACTGTAACAATCAATGATGCTGTGTTTGTGTCTTCATAGTGACTAGAAAGGCGAAGAATGAAAAATATTTGATACTTAAATTTTTCAGTAAAAGAAGGCTATAGTGAT
>VXBO01009348.1:0-29628 GCA_013400135.1 Rhinoptilus africanus
ATACCATATGACATCACACTCAGAATAAAAACTGGATGAAGAAGGAGAAAGGGAGGGGGGAGAGTCAGAGTTCTAGTGTTTGTCATCCCAAGTCACTATTATACATGATGGAGCCTTGCTTTCTTGGAAATGAATGAACACCTGCCTGCCAATGGGAGGTAGTGAATGAATTCCTTATGTTGCTTTGCTTGAATGCTCAGCTTTTGCTTTACGCATTAAACTGTCATATCTCAACCTATCAGTTGTCTCACTTTTATGCTTCACATTCTCTCCCCCATCCCACTGAGGGAGTGAGGGATGAGCCATGTGAGGCTTGGTTGCCTAATGGGGTTAAACCATAGCAATGGTTCAACCTATGAGCTTGAATCAAATTGACTACATGACAAAGACCTTGTTCATAAATAAGGCAGTCAGAAAAAGATAAAGGAAAACAAATAAAAAATTATGCTAAGGAAGGTAGAGCCTGCATAAGAGAGACAATATGGCTACACTTCTCCTAGTAAGCTAAACAGGACAAAGACACTAGCTCAAGTGTACGATTATCCATATTGGGTTTTTTGCTGGCACACTTCCTGATAAGGTTTTGGCCTATGCCAACTAGTATTCTCCCATAAGAGAGCAACAGAGATGAGATGACTCTCTTCTTTGGGGGAAAAGGGTTCGGCCATAGGGAAGTGGACAGTACCATGCAGACAGCAACATGGTAAGCACACTAATAATGATACTGTTGAGCATTTATTCAGATTATTAAAACATTATTTAGGTTAGCAAAAGCTCTTACTGTTATGTATAAGGTGCGTTCAATTTGCCCCCAAGAAGATTTTGAGTGTAACACCTTCCTCTGGCTTGTTTTGAAATACTCTCATCTATATTTGCCTTTATGAATAAAATAGTGGCGTAGTCAACCTTCCTAATTCACCTTTAGGTAAAGTTCTGACTTTAAAGTGAGGAAGGCCAAAGGTTTTAACTGTTCGTATTCACCTTTTAACATCTAGAATATAGTAGCATGATTGCATAGGAGGTTGAAGGCACGAACCACTGAAATGATTCTAGTACCATGTAAAAAAAAACAGCCTCAAAAGAGTCAAAGTTGGAATTTATCCTTAAAAAAATAATTTAAGACATTTAGATATGTTAGGAATTACTTGAGAGATGGTCTTCACCTAAATGATAGTGGAACATGCCTAATGGAACATAATTTTAGTAAGAAGAAAGAGAGATAGAGTTTTAAAATTAAAAACTATAGGAATTTTGAGAATTTCAGATGACTGTACAGTTTAGCAATTTTGAAATGTAGTCATAAAACACAGTATTTCAGAAGAAAGCGTAAAAAAAGATAAAGATCTGATTAGGTATAGTACATAGAAGTAGGTTCTTGAAACAAATCCAAATACATATTTCTGTATAAATGCTACCTGACTAAAAATTAAGGTCTTAGACCTTGCAGATAAATGGTAAATGAAATAACAGAGATTATCAGCATTTTAAATATTGGTTGAGAAGATAAACAGTCGGATGTTGTAGTATGTCTCAGCAGAAACACCTTCCAAATGCATTGAGTAGGTATTCTAAAAATAGCAAGCCGCGAAATCCCATTATGTGTTGAAAAAGCAAATACATCATATAAGTTAGTTGCATGTAACTTTCTGACCCTGTATTTACATGGAAAATGTTTGTTAACTCACACATAAATTCCATGCCTAAATCTGTAGAATTTAAGTATTGGTATTACATTACCAACTATGTCAAAGGAGCATTAGCATTGTCAGCATTTACAAATAGTCCTAAGAAAATAGAAGAGCAAAAGTTTCAGTCAAAATTAAATGTCAGCTACAGTGTAACTGAGAAAAATGCCTTAACTATCTGTGAACACTGACAGACTCTAGCAGGTATAGGGTATGAAAACTGATTGTGATAGAAAGAGTATGTGGAAGACAGAGCACTTGCTCCCTTAAAGGTATATGGTCTGGGCTTTTTCAATGAAAAAAGGGATAACAAGAAAAAGAGGAAGCCATAAACAAAATATAGATATATAAACCTGAAACACAAATGGTAAAGCAGGCAGTAACAAGAACTGAAGCTGGTGAGTCAGACTAATTGATAAGAATATATAAAATGTAGGAATGTTTATTTCGGTACAATTACCTGATTGAAGACCACATTGAATGGGATACTAAGGAAAAGCCCTAAAGAAAATATACAGAGGCACAAATCTGACAGGCAAACATGATGGAGATAAGAAACAAATATCACAAGTCATGCTAATTAAAAGGCTATCAGAAAACTGCAGGCAAACCTGGGCTTTCATACTGGTAAGGGTGCAGACCTGAGGGTTTAGGATGTAAGCAAGATGTATGGGGTGGGTAGGAGGAGCTAGGATCTGAGCAGGGGTGCTGAATAGACAGAGGGGCCATACAGTGCTTGAAAGATTCACAAATACTTTTGTGATTGTGAACCTGGAGAATGTCGTGTGTGTGCTGCACTAGTGACCTTCTACCTCTGCCAACCCAAAAGAAAGAGGACATGGTTGCCTGGGCTTGTGGCTGATGCGAGTCCTCTATGCGAGTCCTGTTGAAGTCAGCACCTGTCTGTGGCAAAAAGTTTCTGTATATAACAGTTATCATAGAATAATCACAAATCATGTTTTTGAGTAAGAAAAAAATTAATGAAATGTTTTTTCTTTCATGAGGTGTGATTTATTTTTTTTTAATGAAAGAGTCAGAAGCAAGAATTCTACCAGATAATCAAAAGTCATGAGAGTAATCAAAGTGTTAAATAGGAATTCAAGGAATATAAAACCAGTGCAGATGAAGCTAAATTAATTATTTGCTTCAACGTTTATAAAAGAAGCCAGTAGAAAGATTTGAACATAGAAACAATTTTTAATGGGGAGTAGTTAGAGTAGATATTGTACCTGAGTAAAGACATTTTAAATGAAATCAATGAAAAGAACAGTAAAAGCATGCCAGTATATTATGGTATATGCAATAAGTTCTAGGAAAACTCGGATATGAAAGCAACTTTGCAGAAAAGGACCTGGAGGTCCAAGCTGAACATGAAGCAGCAATGCACCCTTGCAGCAAAGAAAACCAATAGCTGTCTGTGCTACATTAGGAAGAGTGTCACCAACAGGTCATGGGAGGTGATCATTCCTCTGTTTAGCACTGGCAAGGCCACACCTGGAGTCCTGGGTCCAATTCTGGATTCCCCACTACATCAGAGACACAGACATTGTAGAGAGAGTCCAGCAAAGGGCCACAAAGATGATGAAGGGACTGGAACATCTGTCATACAAGGAGTGTCTGAGAGATCTGGGACTGTTCAACTTGGAATAGTGAAGGCTTGAGGGATGAGGGGATCTTGCCAATATGTACAAATATCTGATGGTGAGGGAATAAAGAAAAGAAAGCCAAACTGTTCTCAGTGGAGCCTAGTGGCAGAATGAGAGGCAATGGGCAAAGTAGATCATAGAATCATAGAATCATAGAATGCATTGGGTTGGAAGGGACCTTTAGAGGTCATCTAGCCCAACCCCCCTGCAGTAAGCAGGGACATCTTCAACTAGGTTGCTCAGAGCCTCATCAAGCCTGGCCTTGAATGTCTTCAGGGGTGGGGCCTCCACCACCTCTCTGGGCAACCTGTTCCAGTGTCTCACCAGGGAATTCTTATGTACAAGAAAATACTTTTCTAATATGAGGGCAGTTGTAGTGGCTGTCAGATTCAAGGTTTTGAGAGCAGAGTGGGCTGTAGGAGTATCTTCTGTGAACAGAGGCCAGTGCTGCGCTGTGCCAGACACATCTGATTCCATCTGGCTCAAACAGACCCACCACAGGGCACGGCTGAGCCCCTTAGCCAAGATGGGGGTACCTTGGAGAAAGTGTATTTAAGAAAGGAGCATTTAAGAAATGTATTTAAGAACTGCAGGAGCAGATGTGTAGATGCTCAGCTGTCAAATGGGGTGACCTCACAGCAGCAGTCAAGCACTGTAAAAGGTAGCTGAGAGAGGCTGTGGAATCTCCTACCTTGGAGACATTAAAAACCCAACTGGGTGTTGTCCTAAGAAATCTTCTCTAGCTGAGCCTCCTTTAAGCAGAAGAGGTGGACTAGATTATCTCCAAAAACCCCTTCTGACTTCAACCATCTTGTGATTCTAAGAAATGACATATGGCCCCAGGCCTTTTTAGCTCAAAGGCGCAATTATGTGTAGGCATGTGTTTTCAGCCCAGGGCAGTTAAAATGTTATAGAGACTTTTTTTTTTTTTTGCAGCTGAGCAGAGTGATGTTATTATGGTATTTACAGTACCCATTGCAGTCCCTTACACATTGCACAAAATCATGCACAAGAGTTTGAGGTGAAAGATTTTCTGAGACAAGATTTGAAGAACGCAAAGGACATTGGAAAGAAAACTTTTGCTTTGCCCGTATTGTTGATAAAGATGAATGACCTGTCCTCAGAAGAACACCTGAGCTTTGTTTTAGAAGTAGCTCCTCGGCTAACTCCCGGAAGAAATTAAAGTTTATGAGATGTGTCTGATTGCAGCACTGGAATCTGGAAGTGTGTGGGAAAATCAGTTATCTGACATATGGGCATAATCCAACGTGCACTTTGACTTCGAACAGTCTGGAGAAAAATATTCCTCACAAATCATGAGGTTTAAGAAAATCATACCCAGAGCAAACAGAATGCAGCTCTTGCTATTGATAGATGGGCTAAACCAAATAGTTTGTTGTTCTCTTATGATTATGTATATACAATTAGTCAGCTTTAACCAGCTGTAAGAAAGTCCATAGATTGACTGGAAGATTGACTTGCTATATTTGATTGTGCACAAGCAAAATAAAGTTATTCACAGATTTTATAAATCAGCACAATGTAGACAGATTTGCATAACGTGAGGAAGAAGTATCCTTGCTGAAAAAGCCAATGGGTTATTTAAGTAAAGTTAAAAATATATGATCTCTAGCCATTTTCTCAGAATCATATTATCGTATAATCCAAAAGATTCACAAAACTCAAGGTGATACAAACTATCATACAAAATTTCAGCTCAGTTCTGCCAAAAGCATGACTAAATGTAAAAAAGGCCTGAAAACAGGAAGACAAACTCTAATGATCATGCACTATTACAAGCGTCCTATTACTGTGCCTACACAGTTAGTCCATTCTTGCAAATATTCTTAATTTTCTATGCCATATGCAGTCCTATTCCTATTTATTCATATTTCCCAGCATGTCTACTTACTATATAATGTGCAAATCTATATATTATAGACAAAATCTCACGCTTAACAGTTTTTCACATACTTGTTACATTGGGTCAGAATAAAATAGGCTGTTTAAAAGAGACATTTTGAATAGTACTGTGATGTCAGATAGAAGTGAAAATTAAGAACTTTATATTTTTTTCCTGATTCCTTAGCTTTCAAAATTTGATACCAACTTCTCCCTTAGTGTTGAAATGGCAGAGTACATCATAGGTCTCTTGTTACTACAGTGTTTTTTAGAATTCTATGTGGCATAACAAAAATGAAATTTAAAAACATAAAATGTGTATTAGATCATTTCTGAGATACTACAGTTTTTCCAGAAGCAAATTATTTCAGGAAAAAAAGATTTTCAGTGATACTCATAAAATCTTCAAAAAAGTTGGATTTTTTTTATTTGTCCGAACAGTTCTTTTAGAAATTAAAGCTTCTGCAACACTTTTTTCACAGCCCTCTGTAATAATATTTTGTTGCTGACATTACTAATCTGATGTCAATAATGTTTAACTCACTAATATTACTCTTTCAGGGAAATAAATCTATATAACAACATAAATCCCTATCAGTCATCCTTCACAGATCAAGATACTCTGATTACATAGCTTGTTTCTTTTAATTTCTCTTAGTAGTGATTTCCAGAGAAGATTATTTGTGTATGTGAGAGATTTGTCAATTGTTTTAAGAAGTTGTGATAAGCATAGTAAAATTTCTTACTGAGAAACAAAATATGTGATTGCTTTCATCATGCAAATACTTGTGTAGCAAAAGGAAGTGACTTTAAATATTTTCAGAAACAGTGGCCTAAATCACTTTGACAGTACAACATGTGATGGGAATATTTTCAAGGGAAAAATCACTGTAGGCTATTTCAACATTCAGTAATAGTTTATTGACAAAAATAGCAAGACAAAAGGTTAGTTCACTATGATGAGAAGCTGGATATTTAAACTGAAGCGTAGATCTATAGGAAATAATATGCTTTTTCTTGTTTGAATGTTTTCTTGTTATGTTGGTAAAGGATTTTCTGCATGTTGGTAGAAGAAAACACATACACACATTTTATTTACAGTCCATGTTAACTATATCATATGTAATTTATTCTGAATATAGAGATTTTTCTATGTGGCCAAATAAGTGTAATGCAGTAATAGAAATATATTACGATGTTCTGCAGCATACAATATATAATGTTGTCAAAGAACATAGACAATCATAATTATTAGACTAACATATTACTTTTTCATATAGGAAAATAAATAATAAATTAAAATTATTGTTCTTCTTGAATAACAATTCAGCAGTACACCATTTAACAGTGACTTATTTGTCACATTCTTTTTCATGTATTCATATAAACCAATACTTGAATTAAAAACTCTAGTATACTTAAACATTGCTTGCAGAGGTCAGCAAGCCTAAAACTGATCAAATAAATCAGAATGTTTCAAAGTGTCTTGCCAGTTTCACAGGTAAAATAACTCTTTGATAAAAATTTGTGCTAATTCTGAATGCTGTCAGAGTTGATTCTGTTTTATCAGTTAACATTAGACGTGTACTTTTTGTACCATGTATGTAACTCAATATAAGAATAGGTCACTATCCTTGTGGTATTGAATTAAATAATTCAGCAGGGAAAAAAAAGAACACTAATGAACAATAACAAATAAAATTAAAACTGCACCATTTATATGTCTGTGCCTAAATTTAATCAGCTTTAACAATATACTGAGATGATATTTTTTCCATGACTTTGAAATGCAACTCTGCTGTATGCTAATATTTACATTATATTATTGTGTTTAGCTTCCTATGTTTGCAGCTAACTCAACATTCAATGCAAAATTGCTCTCATTTTGTGTTAATTTGCATTTTCACACAAATAAATTAGTAATTCATATCACTATATGGGGAAAAAAACTACACAGATGATCCAACAGAAGAAAAAAAAATTTTAACAGTTGCAAATGTCTTCCTAAAATTTTTAATTTTAGTTCAATCTAGATGGATGTGAATACAGTTCAACACAGCATTGCAAACTGTATAAAACTGTATAGAAGAATACCATTTGGGTTTATGTGTTGAAGCCTTAGGATATCATCCACTAGTGAGCTTGTACCTGTGGATAGATGCATGAAATTTCAAGCAATATCTACTTTATCATTGCTTATTATAAACATCACGCATTTAGGGTCATATTCTTGCACAGTAACTAAATGTATTAATTTACACAGAAAGTAAATACCATCACAATAAGCGATTATATTAATTACACATTCAAAAGGCCTCTTATTTCTGATGTATACTTAGGGAAAAGTCTTCCTGTTAAAGGAATACTGAAAGTTCAAAGATTGATTGCCTGGATACCTGCTAAAAAATTAAAAGGAACTCAGTCCTTACACAAAATTTCACTGTGAGTTGGACTTCAAATATCTAATTGCTTTTGCATTGCTCCTTTGCTGTTTATGATGTGACCTGTTTCTTCCCTGTACACCATGCTGTTATTTTCTCCTGAAAATGATGGAGAACTAGAAACTTGATTCAGGTGAAATGCTGAAGGAACCTCATAATATACTGAAATAAATCAACATAATCAACTGAAATAAAAAAAGGTTTAGTATTAGAGTTAAAGAAAAGTCAGGTAATGAATAAAGAATTATACCCTTAAAAGGAAGATAATAGTTGTGTTAGTACTTGAAATATCTTTTGTTGTTGTTTCTATTTTGTGGCCTAAATTTAAAATCAAGATTTTATCTGTGTTCCATTTTGTCATAAATTGCATATATTTTTAAGAAAAAAAAATAATGGAATTGACACATATTCCCTTGGAATATTTGAAATGGGAACTTAAATTTAGTTTCTACTGACTATTTGTTAATATTATTTGGCCCAGAGATTTATTTCCCCTATAGAGTTTGATGTGAGGTAGGTCAGATATGAACTGCCAATATTCAGTGTATTTAACATTTTTAGTCTGCTGTTGACTTATTTCTAAGGTGAAAATTAGGTGTGGCAAGAGTCTCAAATATTTAATGCAGACATAGATTCAGTTTTGTGTTTCTTCAAAATTTTAAATCAGACTGTGAATTACTTTCTTATCTTTAAGTTAGAAATACATAAATCTAGTCACCTACAAAATGAAAATATGGCTAGAACACTTGTCTCCATATTCCCTTTCCCATCAAAGGAACCATAAAAAATAAGTTATGTGATAGTGTGAGAAGACTGATAGACTAATAATCCCTTTTGGATACTTTTACAAAGAGGGCTTTTTAGAATTAGTAAATGTGTTAAATTACAGCATTAAAAAAATATTATATTTGGAAATGGGACTTTTAATTTACTTAACTGGTTTCAACAGAGACTGACATGTTGAATTAAATGCAGATATTGTGAACTGAAAGCTTTATGAGCTTGTTAGAGCTCCAAGTGTTAATTATAATTTTCATTTTCTGTAATAGTAGTAAAAGTTTAAGAGTAGTATCCTTTAACAATAGTTTCAAAATGTTAGTGCAAATAATTCCATTTTGCTGTTTAAAAAAAAAAAGCATAAAAAGGTCTTATCTTTTCAACTAAATTATATGTTTATATATTCCTCCTACAGAACATCTCTTTTCATATACATTAGTTGATCTAAATATATTTGTACCAGTATCATCTGTTTGCCTCCCTAACCCACATCAGATTTCCTTGAGCAAATTCATATAGTGCAAACTTCAATAAAAGCAATGGTTTCTTCAAAGAGTGTATAAACACAGCTGTATGCTGGACTGCTAACACATTTAGGTAATACTAGGGAGATCTAAAAATCCAAACCTTACTTCTGAGAAAGAGAAACCAAACAGATTATAATAAATACAAGCCAGAATATTTTCTTTTTTAGTAAGATCATGGATTCATGTTGATTTAAAGTCAATGGTAGAACTTGTTTAGATTACTTCTACTATCTTTTAGTAGAAAGTATGACTGTGTGCTTCAGCCCTGTCTGTCCCAGATTTAATGTACTTACTCTCCAAATTATTGTTAGTGGATTTCTCAAAGAATCATAGAGTGGACTGGATTGGAAGGGACCTTCAAAGATCATCTTGTTCCAACCTCCCTGCCATGGACAGTGACACCTTCCACTAGACCAGGCTGCTCAATGCCCCGTCCAATCTGGCCTTGAACACTTACAGGGGTGGAGCATCCACAGCTTCCCTGGACAACCTGTTCCAGTGTCTCACCATCCTGACTGTAAAGAATTTCTTCCTAATATCTAATCTAAATCTACCTTCTTTAGTTTATAAATTTAAGACTATTTCTCACAAAATAGTCACTCGGTATCTGACCTCAGTTACTGTGTTCAAGAGGCACAAAGACAGACCAGAAACTATATTCATAAATCAAATGGGCAAATGCCATTTCAGTGACATTCATTTAATATTTTACAGCATACAGCACACACTACCACTGCCAACATCTACTATTATTCTGTCTCTTACTATTAATATTTCCAAAAATGAGGCATCAATGTTTTCTCAGAGTAATCTGTTCCGGTCTCTCACCATCCTCGTTGTAAAGAATTTATTCCTTATATCAATTTAAATCTAGCCTTTTTGAGTTTAAAACCATTGCCTTCTGTCCTTTCACTATGGATCATCTTAAAAAGCCTCTCTCCACCTTTCATAAGGTCTCTTAAGCCTTGAAAGGCTGCAATAAGGTTTCCCCAGAGACTTCCGTTATGCAGGCTGAACAACCCCAAGTCTCTCAGCCTTTCCTCATGGGAGAGGTGTTCCATCTCTCTGATCATTTTTCTGGCCCTCCTCTGGACCTGCTGTAACAGGCCTGTGTCTTTCTTATACTGTGTCTTACTTATACTTTCTTATACCTCAGAACTGTATGCAGTACTCTGTGTTCAAGTACAGGTGTTAGAAAAATTATATAGCATCTAAAGCAGAAATTTAGCACTTACTCTTTGTTTTAGGAAACCAAGAACAGATTTACAAGTACTGTGGATGAGCTGGGAATGGTCACAGATTCCCTGTTTAGCTTTAAGCTAACATGTATTTTGCATGCCTTGAAGAAGTATCATGTTACTGATGGTGGATGGACAACATTTTTTTTAGGATTCCTGGGTGTAATATGTAGACTCTGAGTTATGGGTATCATAAGGCCCCTATGTGAACAGATGGAACAAAGGTCACAGAGCATGCTGTGTTTCAGCCTGCTTTTGAGCCATCCCACTGAGGACCTGCAAATATACCTATAAATAAATATATCTTAATTAACTCAAATGAAGCCCTGTTTTCACCGTGCTAGCTGTATCCTGATTCAATAGATATTTACAATACAACAATATTAAGCAGAAAGTAATTTATGTGGACACAGGAGACAAAGGAATTTAGAAAGTTTAATTTCAATTGATCATAACGACAATAAATAGTGTTATGATGATTTTAGCCTGATTTTTTTTTTAGTTTTTGTTTTAAAAGAATCAGATTATATTCACTGTTTCTCACTGCACACAGCTATCACTCCTTAAGCTGACTTCCTTTCATTAAATTATTGGTAGTAAACTATGAATCAAAATATTGTAAAAATCTTAGTTTTAACTTAACTGATCATGATCTATTAGAATGCCAACATTTTCTAATTAAATTATTATTGCAATATGTTTTTAGATAAACAAAACCCAGAAGATTACTTTGTTTTCAGAAGATATGTATCCATATTGGGTTTTACCTTGGTACATTTCTCAAACCTCAAACTTTGGTAAATTTCTCTTCTTTCATAGCCCTAAAATCCTGACTTCTTTTGTAGTCAATTCTGAATCAACTGACACCACTATATCCAATATACATTTTTCTGAACCCAAGACCATGCATTACTAAATTATAGAAAGCAGTCTAAAGACTTTATATCGGTACTGCTACAGCTTTTAGTAGAAACTCCACCACTGCAAATCTGAGAACTTGACACTGAGGGTGAATGACAATATATTACTATTCTGTTGATCCAATCAGTGTTATTTTTTCTTTGTGTGGTATAGAACAAGAACTCCCCTACAGGCTGACATTAAGGACAGTATCTGTTCTTATATTCCTGCTAACTAACAACTGTTGCTGTTGTCATAACCTTCAGTGTCTGTATCAGTGCCTCCAGAAACAATTTTTCCTACTATATAATTTAATTATACACTAGAAAAAAAATTACAATTTCTTTCTTCAGAAAATGTGTTGAAGAATTATGTCTGTCTCTGTGTTTCTCATTTTTTGAAGGACAAACTATGACTATGTGTCCATAGTTGTACCTCAAACATTTGAGAAATTCTTAATTGGAAAAAGCCAAAGCCAAACAAATGGTCACAATTCTTATTAGCTAGCCTCCATTCCTGGAATAATTATCTAATGAATGAATTGACAAAAGGGATCTGGAGATAAAAGACTTCTTATCCCCTCAAGTATTCTCCCCTCTTTGATATGACTTTCTGGCTTTTTTTAGTACATAAATCTCTCTCTATAACTTCATCTGCATGTGTATCTTCATCTACATCCACATCTACAACTACATTTACATCTATATTATTCTATATCATCTATTGATAGATATCTGTGAGATTACCCTCACATGAGCCTTGGATGGGCATATAGCAACTATAGAAAGGATAATATTTGCTGATGTTTGATAAACAGTGCTGAATGGAATACTATTACCACAGATATTCGTAATCCCTAAAAACTTTGGCTTATTACATCTTTGAGATAGTCATCTAGACAGGTTGCTTGTGTTATCATTGAAATTATAAATATACTGAAATTTGTTACCTGAAACTACAACTCTTCTGACATTACAGATCCTCTGCGCTCAGTTAGACCAGATAATAGAAAACAGACAAATTGTGACTACATTTATAAATAGCTGTTTTCATTCTGTCCTTGAAAGGCTGTGGATGAAAATAAAACTAATACTCAAAATGTAACCATACATAAGTCAATAATGATATGTTGTTTGAGGCAGTTCTGCAGGTATGCATCAAGGAAACACTGACATCTTTGCCTGTTTCCTGACAGTGTTTTTACCGGGACCCCTGAAAGCCACCACCCCCACCTTTCCTCTGGGCATTCAGTGGTTGACAGTAGCAGTCACTCATTCAGAAGTTACAAGCAGAGTCCTGGTAGCTTCTTTGTCTTGTTAATGAATCTGGATCATAAATACTGCCACTGATGACACGTGTAATTACTCAGGGAAATCCACTTCACTGTACCCCTGTGTTTGCCTTATAAGTATCATAAATGGGCTCATCTCAAAAAACTGACATTCAAGGGAAATACAACCCTGGCTGGAAAGAGATATGAGAGCTGACAAGTGATGACAAATGTCAGTAGTTCAGCTACACTGTTGACAGGTCTGCTCCTGTTAACATCAGCAGTATTAGTAGAATTGTAAAATAACCTATTACTTGCCTGCCACGGTTTTGCTTTTAACAACTTCCTCCTCCCTTGTAACTACACCCCCCCTCCCCTGCCAGCTATGCACCCATAAGGGTCTCTTGGAAACATTATCTTTTTTTTTTTTTTTTTTTTCCAGTCAAATAAAAAGGTGAGATAAAACATACAGTTTCTGAAGATATCATGTTCTAAAAAAGCCTGCCATATGTAAAATTCTGTTAAGCATCTCATTACAGATGTAAATCTGTTTGTTAATGCATGTATGAGAGATCTGTATTACTATAGACTGTACCTGAAGGGTGGATTAAGGACATATGCAATGAAATGAGTTTCTCTCTGCAAGTGTGAATTTGTACCTTTCTAAACAGTCATAGTGATGACCCGTAGGAAACTCCTGATCCCAAGACCTCATCTTTAAATCCGATGGCTGTCAAAAAAATAGGTCCCCTGGATCTTGGCTTCCCTGTGTACCCAGATCTCCTGCCCTTGCCCCAAACTTTGTTGTTAACACCTCCCAGCTCTTAGTGTGCTGCTGCAGCACAGTTCAGTGACCATGGGTTGTCCAACCCCTTGTACAGCAGTTCATGTTCTAAGTAATCTGGAGCAAGCCAGCCTGCTTTCCTGGTCGGAGCACTTGGAAATGGAGTGGATCTGCCCTGCTCCTCAGAGCTGCTCCACTCCTTGAATGTGCAGGCCCAAACGGGTCTTGCCACCTGGCTGCAGCTCCAGCCAAAATTGAAGCACAAGTAGCACAGTGGTGTCATTCATCCCCTATGATTCTGCTCACGAGGCTAAGATCCAAATACCCTCCAGGCAGGTAAAACAAGATAGTCAGAATTTCTGGCAACATTAGAATTACTCAAATCTCCCTTTTTCTCAAGCGTAGTGTCTTACCTATGCCTCCTGGCAGATGCTTCCTTAAGATTTTGGAGTTTACAGGTAAGTTTCCCCTGAAGATAAGTACTTCTAGCCCACTTTTAAAAATGAGGCTAGAGACATCCTTTTACTAAACAAATTTGATAGACACTTTCCCAAGCTCTGGACATATAGTCTTTTAAGAACTTAAAATTTAAAGCACGTATGTTCTTCTGTGGGATGTGAAAGTGTTGTTCCTTTTAATCCTGATATTGTATTTCTCATAAGAAGTTCTAAGTGGGACATCAGAAGTTTTGAATGGTGGGAAATTATTGCTTCCTAACCTTCCATCTTAAAGCTTTTCTATACTAGCAGGAAAATGCAATTAAAAAAAAAATATATAGACAAAATGCTTTCTTAAATTAAAAATTAATGTTTCAGTACTTCCAATCCTCTTATGTTCTTGATTTTTCCAAAGGCTCTGAATTGTTTTCCTCTTCATTTTCCTCAAAATTCAGTAGAATTAATGATAGACTGTATTTATCCTTTCACTCCTTCCTGCATTCTGGCTCTCTTGTTGGAAAAAAAAAAAAAAACAAAAACAAAAACAAACAATGAACTAAAGATACAGCTATCTGAAACTTTTTTCTTCCTCCTGTCCTCAGAAAGTCTTTTGAAGTCAGATGACGTGATGGTTTTGGCTGGGATAGAATTAATTTTCTTCACAGTAGCTCATATGGGGCTAATGTGGCTGCTTTAGATTTGTGCTGAAAACAGAGATGATAATGCAGAGATGTTTTTATTATTGCTGAGTAGTGCTTACACAGTGTAAAACCCTTTTCTGTTCCTCACATCACCTCATCAGCGAGCAGGCTGGGGCAGCACAAGTTAGGAGGGGACACAGCCAGGACACCCAAACACCAACTGATCAAAGGGATATCCCATACCATATGACGTCATGCTCAGCACATAACACTGGGGGAAGATGAAGGAAGGTGGTGATGGGTGTGTCGTTGGGAGCAATACCATTTGTCTTCCCAAGTGACCGTTAAGCATGGTGGAGTCCTGCTTTCCTGGAGATGGCTGAACACCTCCTTGCCGAGGGGAAGTAATGAATTAATTCCTTATTTTGCTTTGCTTGTACATGTGGCTTTTTCTTTACTTATTAAATTGTCTTTATTTCAGCCCACAAGTTTTCTCACCTTTACTTTATGATTTTCTCTTCCATCCCACTCAGGAAGGGAGTGGGGGTGGGGTGGGGAATAAGCAAGCAGCTGTGTTGTGCTTATTTGCCAGCTGGGGTTAAACCATGACAGGCCTTTTTTTGGTGCCCAAGACAATTTAACAGGAGAAAAAAAGAAAGAGTTAATAATAACAGTAGTAGTAGTAGTAGTAATAGTAGTAGTAGTAGTAATAATAGAATATACAAAATGGGCGATGCACAGAGCAATTCCTCACCACCCACAAGCTGAGAAAATTGGCCAGTGCTCTTTCTCTATACTGACTCATGGGATATGGCAAATGTCCCATGCGGGAGGTTACAGCAAAATAAAAAGGTGAATTGGAAAGAAAAGTGTGCATATGATTAACACTTTCAATGGCAAAAAGAATAAGAAAACAAAAGAAAATATTTAAAA
Organism: Rhinoptilus africanus; assembly: GCA_013400135.1. Lineage (NCBI taxonomy): Eukaryota > Metazoa > Chordata > Aves > Charadriiformes > Glareolidae > Rhinoptilus > Rhinoptilus africanus. The sequence goes on from VXBO01009348.1 coordinate 15,182, forward strand.
CATTAAAAAAAATCAAAGTGCTTAACAGAATAGTCTTACTCTGTTATATAAAATAAAGTATGTCTGAAATTTTGTCTTTGTTCTCAGCTCCTCAATGTGTTTAGCACAGCAGCATGAACTGTGACAATGGTGCTGCCAGATATATGTCAACAGAATATAGTTATACATCACTAGTGATAAAGTTAAACTGGAACAAGAGAATTATGCTACCCTGAAGATTTTTAAAGCACTAAGGTGTTTTTTACTCTTCATGGTGCTCAGGCTGATATATGCTGCTTGAAAACTAGTCACAAACTTAAACTCTTTCTTACTTATTTATAATCAAAAAATCTAACAGTTCTTGTATATGACAAGTCTCACTTTGACTTGCTAATAAAAATAACAAAAACACATAAATATTTGCGCTTTTTTTCCCTGTCTCTGCAAAATATAAAAATTTACTTCTTATCTTCCAGTTAGGTGTCCTTGAAAAAACCAAAACAAAAAAAAAACCAAACAAAGAAACAAAAGCTCTTTGTAAATCCCTGTTTTAGAGTGTTTCACTTATGCTTCTGCTTACTGAGATAAACTCTTCTTCTCTGACTGGCATATGTCTTTTCCACAGGTAAACATGTCATACACCACTCAGATGCAGTATCAAGAAGATTCTTGCCCTCTACAGTCTAAATCAAACGTGACATAACAAGTCAGGCTTATGAGCAGGCAGGGTGTATGTGGAAGGAAAACAAAAGACAAGGCTGAAAAAAAAATATCACACTCAGCTTGATGGCTCAGTTTCTTCCACCCCTACATTTTATTTGATCTTTCTCCCGTCGCCCCATTTTTTAAGAATTCAGAGGTTGAATGCATCCCTTTGCTGAGCAGACAGTGAGCAGAGTAACTACTCTGTAAAAGTTACAGTATAATCCTTTTTAATATGATTACTTTATAACATTAGCAAATTAACCCTTATTGCTTTTTAATGTGTGTGTGGCTGTATGTGGGAAGTATTTTTGATACTTTAGGGTTGTCTAAAGTAACAATGGTCTCTCAGGGTGTAACTGTAACACAGGTTGCTGGGTTGGGCTTGGCTGGCCACCAGGTCCCCACCAGTTGCTCTGTCATTCTTCCTCCTCCCCCCTTTACACCCTTACTTTGAACGGAAAAAGACCCTTTGCACTTGCCTTGGGTAAGAGCGGCAGCGTACTCCAAAAAGGTTTCACTGAAGCTGAGCCCAAAACACAGTGACGCATGTGCCTGTATGTGAAGACAGATGTCGCCAAATGAACAGCTCAATAAAGCAAAGTCTGTGAAGATGGAGAACAGGGAGGGGATTTTGTTAAGTGTTTGTACAACCCCTGTTCAGATTAACAGTACTATAAGCAGAGAAACTGAAAATAGCTCAGAAATAGATAATGCAGTTTGAAAAGCCTCGAAAATGAACAAGCTATGAGGAAAACCATGAAAAGCTGGGTGGATTTGATAAACTGAATCCAAAACAAAGTACAAATATAATCAGAGAAAACCAGTCCCTTGAGTTTAGCTACGTCAATACAGACATAGAATGTGGTATCTGTATTATTCAACAACCTGTACTTCCAAATAAGCACATGTTTCTCTCTTTCAATGAAGGCTTGGGAACACTGGCAGTGAAGAGGCAAGCATGCTCACTTGTGACAACAGTATTTATTATGCTATAAAGCAGTTTGAATTAAGCACTTGAAAACATGTCAGCTTAGATACTGTCTACCTACCCAAAAAAGGGACTGTCCATGAATCATACTTGAACTTCCATTACAGCAAAAATGCCCATTCTGCCAGATACAATGGAAAAGTACAAATATCCACTTTTCCTTTGTGGTGCCTACGTTGAGTGAAGCTGAAATCTCTTATAGTAAAATAACAACAGGCTGTTAGCGTCTAAGTTTTCCACCTTTCCCCAGGAGACAATCTTTATTCCATTCTGTATAGCCATGCATCATCATTGCTCTTCTGAAATTGTATAAACTGACATGAAATTAAAAACAAACAAACAAACAAAAACAAAAACAAACAAAACAAAAAAAACCAAAACCAAACCAAACAAAAAAAACCAGTCCAACATTGTCAGTTCTAAAACTGACCTGTACCTTACCAAATCTGTGTATTTCTGAAGATAGTACTACGTCTGAAAATTCTTTAAGACTTGGACTTAGATTTTTTAATACTATTTAGGATTTTCTCATTGGTGTAGTATAGAAACCTCAGATCTTCATGGCTTCTGTATTTTACAGTAGGAAGGCTCTATATAAACTACAGAAATAGTCCTGGAATCAAGAAGTAGAAATTGAGTGTTTCTTTTCCCAAGTGAATACTGCAAATATTAGGCTAAAGAATTATCCCCTGTTCTGTTAAAAAACAGTCTGACAAATCTTACTCTCTTTATTTTTTTAAATATATTTTTAGATATCGTAACAGATTTCTCAGAATGGGTGAAGAATACTTTTGCTTAGATAAATGTATAGCCTGGATATTATGGCACTCTTTTGGCAGAGAGAGAAAAGAATGTCCTCAGGCTATGACAGGAACTGAACCTTGGCTGCCCGTGGTCTAGATGAATGTTTCATAAAAGTCAATTGAATAAAAGAAGCTACAATTCTGTCATCCTACAACAGTGTTTTAAAACCAAGTGGTCATGACAACACTGCATAGTTAAGTCTAGATGTGAGATTGTTGGTGTATTTGGGGTTTTTTAGGGCGATGAACTTTCTAAAAGATAGAAGAATATATTTTTGCAGGCTTACTGGATTTTAATAGAAATAAAATTCCAACATGCTCACCTTATTCCTTTTGGGGAAATCTTGGCTATATAGCAAGCTATAATAGAATCATAGAATCATAGAATACTTTGGATTGGAAGAGACCTTAAAGATCATGTAATACCAACCTCCCTGCCATGGTCAGGGACACCTTCCAATAGACCAGGTTGCTCAATGCCCCATCCAACCTGGTCTTGAAAACTTCCAGAGATGGATCATTCACAGCTTCTCTGGGCAACCTATTCCAGTGTCTCACCACTCCCCCAGTAAAGAATTTATTCTTAATATCTAATTTAAATCTACAGTCTTTCAGTTTAAAACTGGTACCCCTCATCCTATCGTTAGATAAAGATTCCCTTCCCATCTTTCCTGTAGGACCCTTTAGGTACTAGAATGCTGCCTTAAGGTCTCCCTGGAACCTTCTATTCTCCAAGCTGAACAACCTGAACTCTCTCAGCCTGTCTTCATAAGAGAGGTCCACCTTCAAGTCCACCTCCTCAGGGCTGCTCTCAATCCATTCTCTGCCCAGCCTGTGTTTGCATTTGGGATTGCCATGAACCACGTGAAGGACCTTGCACTTGGCTTTCGTGAACTTCATGAGGTTTGCATGGGCCCACCTGTCTAGTCTGTCAAGGTCTCTCCAGTGTATTGACACCCCTTTCCTCCAGTGTGTTGACCATGCCACACAGCCTGGTATCCTTGGCAAACTTGCTGAGGATGCACTCAATCCCACTGTCCATGTTGCTAAAAAAGATATTAAACAGCACTGATCCCAGTACTGACCCCTGAGGAACACCACTCATCACTGGTTTCAACTTGGGCATCAAGCCATTGACCTCAACTCCTTGAGTGTGACCATCCAGCCAATTCCAAGTAGTCCATATATAAAATCCACCTTTCTCCAATTTAGTTACCAGGATGTCAAATGGGACAGCGTCAAATGCTTTGCACATGTCTAGGTAGATGATGTCAGTTGTGCTTCCCTTTTCTACCAATGTTCTAACACCATTCTAGAAGGCCACGAAATTTGTCAGGCACAATTTAGCCTTGGTGAAGCCATGTTGACTGCTTATTTTTCATATGCCTCAGCAATGTTTCCAGGAGGATCTGCTCCATGATATTGCCAGGCACAGAGGTGAGACTGACCTGCCTGTAGTTCCTGAGTCTTAATTTTTTTCCCTTTTAAAAAATAGGGCTTGTTTCCCTTTTCCTGTAGGTAAGAATTTCACCAAACTGCCACAGCTTCTCAAATAGGATGGATAGTGGTTTTTCAACTTCATCTGCCAGTTCCCTCAGGACCTGCAGATGTATCTCCTCAGGTCCCATGGATTTGTGAACCTTGTTCCTTACATAGTCTTCTCTTACAGTGGGTGGTTCTCATTCTTCTAGTCCCTGCCTTTGCCTTCTGTGACTTGGGCAATGACTAGTGCCCTTGCCAGTGAAGACCAAGGCAAAAAAGTCATTAAGCACCTCAGCCTTCTCCATATCCTAGTGATCAGGTCTCCCATTTCCTTCTGGAGAAGGCATATATCCCTAGTCTCTCTCTTATCAGCAATGTACCTGTAGAAGCTTTTCTTGTTGCCCTTGAGATCCCTGGACAGATTTAACTCTATCTGGACCTTAGCTTTCCTAACCTGATCCCTGCTTGGACCATTTCTGTGTATTTTTCCCAGGCTACCTGTCCTTGCCTTAACCCTCTGTAGCCTTCCTTTTTCTATTTGAGTTTGCCCTGGAGCTCCTTGTTTATCCATGCAGGCCTCCTGCCATCTTTGACTGACATCAGATCTTTGCTTGGGATGCATTGCTCCTGAGCTAGGAGGAGGTCATCCTTCAATACTAACCAGCTTTCTCGGGCACCTCTTCCCCCTAGGGCTTTAGCCCACAGCACTCTACCAAGCAGGTCCCTGAAGAAGTTTGTCATGGTTTTGGCTGGACTGGTCAATCAGAATGACAGACGGCCTTCCCACCCCCTCTGTCTCCAAAGAGAGGAGAGGAAGAAATAAGAAGATTTATGAGTTTAGAAAAAAAAGAAATAAGCTACATTAATGAAAATATTCATAAATAATGATTTTTTTATTATTATTTTTTTTTTTTAGATATACAATTTAAACAAAACTGTATCTAGCTCCCAGGATGACAATCGTGTCACCAGCAGGCACAGTGAAAGTCCCAGACTAGAGTCAGAAACAAACAGGAGCAGGATTCCAGATCTGGAGTCGGGAATGCTTGGATCAGGATCAAAAGCAGACAAACAGACAGGGTACTCCTTAGAAGTCGGCCATTGAAGAAAGAGAGTAGGCCTTTTGATCCCTCAGCTTTTATACTGAGTGTGATGCAAAGGGATGGAATACCCTGTTGGTCAGTTTCGGGTCACTTGTCCTGTCCGCTTTTCCCTGCAGATGTGACCCCACTTTCACTTCCGACCCTCTAACAGGGCAAATAACGAATATGCTGACCTTGGTTATTATAGCAATAAGTATATGTAAGACCCTCTCTGCGTACCATTCCTTGGTATAATCAGTTCTTATCACTCTGAGAGTGAACAGTTTCTGAACAATACGCTGTTAATTTCAGACTTTAGTCAGTTAGAAGAGGCCCAACTAAAAATTAAAATTACAAAACAGAAAATTTATTCTGTTTTACCTCAAACCAGGACAAAGACAAAGTCTGTTCTTTGAGGAGATAATAAAATAATAATACTAGATGTTGAAGTACATAATACATTCTACATACAATAATACTACCTAACAGTGGAAGTTGAGGTAATTGCAAAAAAAGAAAATGAGACTGCTGACAGGCATTAGTTACTCCCATGTCTAAATTCAATAAGCAGGGGTATTCAGGATCACAACTGGTCTTTGGCTTTTAAATTCTTCATAGGTCCAAACCTCTGGATTTTAAAGCTTCTTTTAAAACACATTGTTAACTCCTGAAAGAATCAAAACTGCACACAAAATTTACTTCTTTAGCTTTTATCGGCTTTTTTTTCCCCCTAATTTTTACTTTCATTATTGTATAAATCTATACCTTGAAAAGTCTGTGCATTTGAGTAACTGAGTCCTTATTTTGGTTTGGCCTCCAATATTTGAAACAAAGAGTGGATCAATAGAGAAGTAACTTGAAACGTTTTGAATTTTATCTCTGTGATCTTTAGCTACTGCTGTTTGACTTTGTGCTGTTAAATTTATCATTGTCATGTGCACTGAAAGAGGCTTATTTGGGATTTGATTCATTGGGATGTGTGGAGAGCAGTCCTTAGAACATTTTAAATATATAATTTTTAAATTTTTTTATTATGCAATTAAATTATAGTGCAATTAAAGATTGCATTGGAAGATATTATTTTTAATTTCTTATTTAAATTTGCTCTTACTCTCCACATAAGTACTAGCAGTATGACATTTATAGAAATCCCTGCAGTTACTTTACCTACAAAATACCTTCCGTCATTAACAAAATACGTCCACCAATATAAGTTTGCAAATATATTTCCTTTTATACAAATTGATTCTCACAAACAGTCAAGTAACATGTCACTGCTAATGATAACCTTGATCCATTTTGATACGTTCACTTTTGCATGCAGTGGGGCAATGCTACAGAGAAACTTCAGTAGATCTACAGGATTTTTTATAGAAAACCATTGGCTCAGATAGTGTTTCCATTCAACATTTAATAACGTAAGTTCAGAAAACAATTTTAGACACCAAATAAGGAAGACTAAACTACTGCTATGGGTATTTCTTTTACTTAGGAAGTATTTCACAGATTTTAATAGGCGAAGAAGACAACACAGACTAGAGCAAGGGAGCTATCATTTCAGGTCTGCAAAAACTCAGTCATCTTCCGAGAATTGAAAACAGAAGCTTTGGCATCCCTTTTGTGATCTTTATACTGAAACATCCCATTATTTTTCTGCCTCATTTTGCCTCTACATTCAACAGAATGACTGGTATTTAGGTAATCTTTTTTCCTTTTCCTAGCTTTCAACTACAGAGGAAAACTCAAATGTGAAATAATTTACATGAAAATATTAATTTTCACAAATATTTGGAAGCTGAAAAACTTATTGGGTAGGTTGACCTAGGCTGACCCTCGTGCCACTCTCTCACTCCCTCATTTCATTAGGACAAGGGAAAGAAAATAAAGCATGGCTTGAGAGAAAGGCAATTTAATAAATAAAACCAAAGGCTGCGCATGAAAGCAAAGAAAAAACCTAAAAAGATTTATTATGTACTTCCCATCAGCAGGTGACGTCCAGCTACTTCCTGGGAAGTAGAGCCTCAGTACACTTAGCGGTTGCTTCCCAAGACAAAAGCCTTAATAATGAATGCTCCCTCCCCTCCTCCTTTCTTTTAACTTTTATTACTGAGCACAATATCAAATGGTATGGAATATCCCTTAGGTCAGCTCCGGACAGCTGTTCCAGCTGTGTCCTTTCCCAAGATCTTGTCCACCTACTGGCCTTTGGGAGAAGGGGGTTGGTTGGAGAGAAAGCCTTGATGCTGTGCAAGCCCTGCTCAGCAGTAACCAAAATATTGGTGTGTTATCAACACTGTTCTGGCTATGAATACAAAGCACAGCACTATAAGGGCTGCTGTGAGGAAAGTTAACTCCATCCTAGCTGGACCCAATACACATAATCACGAAACCAGAAACTTAAATGATTAAATATTTTTCCTAACTAGACATTAATTTATTAAAATGAGATATGATTTAGATAATATATGAAATATATATGAAAGATTATGTGAATATGAAAGATTCTGGGAATTATTTCTCTGTGTTTGTTTTGCTCACTGCTCCTCAGGATATATTTGTCCCCCACACTGTTCCTAACTTATTTAAGGGTCTACTGTAATTTTGCAATCTCTTCCAAAAATGACTTTAAATAAATACTCATATTTTATTTCTTTTTTGGCAAGGTCTTGTTTCTCAAACTTTTTTGACAGCTATCAAATAAGTAAGAAGCAACATATGTGTTTTCCCAGATCTGTTATGCGCAATAAATTAAGACCTTCATAGAATACATTCTATAAAAAACAAAATAAGCTTTTACATGACAATTTTCATTCTTGTTTGTCAAAGTGCTTTTAAAATGTTCTAAGAAAAAAATGTTTGTTCAAAAGATGTTGAAATTGTAGTGCAGAAAGGTGAAATGACATAACTACTGAAATGAAGTTCCTTTCTCTATGATGTTATCAAAAATATGGCCCACATGAGCCACGATTAATACTAAATATAACCTGGATTTCTAGAGAAAAAGATGATAAGATAACGATCTACCTTTGATTGATGTAATTCAAGAGAGCTTCTTTTGTCTCTAATCTAGATATATTCTTAGTAAGACGCGAGTTCTCTAATATTGCTTGAAATGATGAAAAGTACAGTTCTGGTCTTCCTAATGATTATCTGCAGGGAAATTTGAGTAAATATATTATTGAAAAGGTGAGTTGGTGCCTGGATATCTGTTTCTTATGTATTAGGAGTATATTTTGGGGTATGTTAATATGAGTTGAATGAGTTTTCAGTTAAAGGTAAGTACATCCTTCAGAACAGTATTAATTATACAACTTTATTCAAATGCTTCATGCATTTCACCTTCATATAATCCAATGAAGGCAAGCAGTGTTCTAGGCATTTTTTTCCTTCTTTTTGGCTTCTTCTGTAGGTAAAGAGTGAATTAAAGCATGGGTTTGAGAGAAGAATCAACTTCCTGTATATTAGTTTTTTGATTTTCCACTCTGCGTTGCTGCTTGTAGAAGAGACACACTTTCCACCCTAAAGAGTGAAATCATGCTGTAAAATTCAGTGTACCTTTCTTCTGTGAGTATAGATTTCCCAAAAAACTTATGTATCTCTCCATATGTTAAGTTGTCATTGCAAAGGATGTTGGTATATCTTATGGACACAGCCTGTTAAACTTATACATACAAAGTGTGAAACTCAAAAGGAAAAAAAAAAAAAAAAAGAAAAAAGGAAAAACAAAAGCAGTACAGTTTAGTACAGTAAAACTGAAAGTGTAAGAAATTAAACTTTCTAACACTGACAGCCAAAGAGTACCTTGAGTGTTAGAAACATGAAAAGCTACATATCTAGTCAGAATATTTTTTTTAAAAAATGCATAAGCAACAACACAAACATGCTAACAGAAAAACAATCTTCACAGAGCTAAGTAAATGTAAATAGATTATTTTTCTAATTACTTTCAACCAAATAAAATAATTTTGTTTTCAAAACACAGCTGTTATTTTCTATTGTGTAAATAGACATAATAATAACATGCTTTTCATTTTGAAATTATGTATTAAAAATTCTTATGGAAAGCATCTTATTTATTAAAGGTATTATGAGGCAGAAAATGTCAACCACCTTTACGTCCATAGGAAAACACATTTATATTCCTATAATCCACCCTGAAAGTAATATAGCATTTTCAAAAAACTCTATTGAGTTTTTAGTAGGATATTGGACAGGGTTTTTTTTTTTTGTTTGCTTAAATCCATATAGCTCTACTAATGCCAAAGGTGCATCAATTTACACATTTCAGTGAATATATGTTAATTTATAACAGTTGAGAAATGGGCCTTTAAAAGACTGTAAATTTGTCTAAAGGTTTATTCATAATCCTGGATAATAAGAAGGGGATGTTTGGGGGGATTATTTCAGCCATTTTTAAAATGCAATTAAGCCAATTATGTAGACTTTTTTTCCAACTGAGGTTTGCTATTTTTAAATGACCTTTTTTTGTTTTTGTTATGGTAAGAGATTTATTTACCAATAAATTCACCTCACAAGGAAAAATTTAGCTTCTTCTTTACTGCTAAAAAGAGTCCAGCACACAGGTAGACTGCAACCCAAATTTCCTATGTACCTATTTGTACATTTATGCCACTATGAGAAGCTAAAAAGATCTTAATCACCATTAATATTCAAGTTCAATAAAATCTAAATTCCTATTAATATGATATAAAGCCATCTTAACCCTTGTTTCTTCTCCATGGTTACTCTTACATTATCTAAAAATTTTAGCTGCCTTAGAGAAAGTTTCTTAGCCTACACATCAGAAAGCATCTTCAGATGTTTTAAGCCACCTAAAACATCACCTGAAAGAAAAACAGTTGTGAAATAAAAAAAGAAAAAAGATGTGTTTTCTTGTAGTCCTTAGTCCTTGCAAGTGAAATATGAAATATGTAGATTTATGTAACTGCTACCATTCTGATCACAAAAAGCATTTTGGACCGAGAGTTCTCATTTTCAGTGGTGGCTTCCTAAGGCTATGAATTTTGATATCTTCTATTGTTATTTTGCATAAGATATGGCAAAATTAGAGATGAGCTACTTAATTGTCTTACCTAAGGTCATAAATTTATATCTGAATATTTCAAATGGAACAATGAAGCAAAGGTTTCCATAGTTTTTGGTCAGAAAGATAGCAGCAGATTAACTAGTGAGTTTAAGTTAGAACACTCATTTAGAATACTCATAACAGGCCTTGCTCTAAAGAATGTTCAAAGGGTTCTTGAAACAATGTGGTCTATTTTGTCTCCCCAATATGCAATTACTAAACTACATGGCCATAACTATTCTTTTGCTCTTTTTGGATGAATACTAAAATTCTTTTTTCTGTGATGTGCCAACATTAATATAAACAGAACATGAGAGAATAATTTAGATTGAAAGGAACCTTTGCAGGTAATCTGGCTTTGCCTCCTGCTTAAAGCAATTCTAACTTTAAAGTTACATTAAACTTTATGTGGGGATTACACATCCTCTTTCAGCAACCTGTTTCAGTATTTGACCACTCTTATTGTGAAGACTTTTTTTTCCTTATATTTAATCAGAGTTTTCCTTGGAGCAACCTATGTCTGTTGCCTATTGTCTTTTTCACTTGGCTCTGACTTCTATCTTACCTCCCATTCAGTGGTTGAAGACAGCAGTAAGATCCCCCCAAACATTTTCTTCTTCAGACTATAGAAACCCAGCCCTCTTAATTCTCCATATATACACCAGCCCCTTGACAATCTTGGTGGGTCTCTGCTGAATTAACTCATCTTTCTTGTCCCGGGGACCTAAAACTGGGTACAAGATTACAGATGTGGTTTCATATTTTCTTATGCTTCATATGTTCATGTACACACACAGGAGATAGGACTTCAGTTGTGCCATTTACCCTGGAGATGGAATGCTACACTGTCTCACTTGACCTCCTCTCCATACTGGCCCTTAGGTCTCTGTAGTCACAATATTTATTTGCAATAGGAGAAATAGCAAATGTTTCTATCAAACTGTACTCAAAACCAGCTGTTGATTTTCTAGAATTGCTTTGAATACCATTTTGGTCAGAGAGGCATTGAAACAAGTATTTTTGGACACTTATTTCATTCATGATCTAACAGTATTAAGAGGGGACAGGCATGTCATTAAGTCCTTTGTACTTGGGTAAAGTTCAAAAGAAAAAATGTAAAAGTACATCTATTCATATTGAGAGGAAAGATCGTAAGCACTTATCTTTAAAAGAAGGTTTGGGTCCATAGATTCTCTGTGATCAGAAGAACTTTCTTACAACCCTGAGTTAAAGAAGTTAAAATGTCTCTGACCGCAACATTTGTAATTACCTAGCAGTATGTCACTGCATGATAAAGGCAACTTTCTTTTTAGTCTGTTTTAGTCTTAATTCTGAAGCACCAATTATTCTCACACACTGAAGAGAGAAGAAAATATTTCATACTTAGTATCTGCCTGTGTTTCAGCAGCTGGGTATCTAAGCATTATAATCAGGTTAGATAGTTTTGTTTTTCTCCTGGACTTGAGCTTGAATTTCACTTGTAATTCTAATATGTTTCTTAACACCGACACTGAATTTCACAAGAGAAGTAGCCTGGAGCATACAGCAGGAGAAATGCAGGAAACGCAAACAGCATATCAAAGCTGCTTATTAGAGGTTCTTGGTTGATTCTCAGTGTCGTATAAGCAGTAGTGCTTCATGTTAAAGCTCAGAATGACAACCACGGATACAAGAATACAATTGTCAAAGTCCTTAAACTAAATGAGTATCACTGTTAAGGAAGCTGAATCTGATGGTCCTCAGGGCACTGGAGATTCCTCCTTCCCAGTCTGCTAGATCTTGATTTGGTGCACTTTCACACCCCTGGGACTCCCAATCTGGTATTTGTAGCTGTTACTGTTTCCTTCAATAGATCCAGTCAGTAGACAGGTGTTCACAAAAGACACGTGCCACATGTGTGTGCACACAGAAGCATAAGCATGCACACACGCACATATACAGGCACAGAGACCAACACAGGCCAGTACCTTTAATGACAACAGCACTCATATGAATAGGGATGGCACCGAATGCTCCAGCTGATCTTGACTGAAGTTTTTTATTGATAGTTAGACACTCTTACTCCCTAACTCACAATCTTACCTGCATTCACATATCTCTGCAGTATTAGCACAGGCTTTAAGTTCACTTAATACCCATGCCTGGCTCCTAGGTCCTCGACTCATCCACTAACTCAGAACCCAGGTCTTCCCTAGGGTCCTCCTACCCACTGGCTAGTCCAGCTTGAAGTTTACTAAAAGAGCATGCACACAGACACACACAAATTTGTTTTCTGTTCAGGTAGCTAACCATCAGGTCAGGGCCTAGTCACCTCTCTGCATACCTTGACACTACTATTTACATATATAAATGTATTTGTGTGTATGTTTATTTTGCTTTAAGCATCCTGTTTTAAGGGAAACATGATAAAAGTTGATGTGTATTGATATACAAAGGCATGCCAAATCTACTAAGCACTTATTAAAGTGAATATGTTCAACATAAAACAAATGGTTGCTCCCAGTAATATGTGCTTCAAGACTTCACTAGCCTCTCTTTCCCCATGTGTATGGTGAAACTCTGATCATAATGAAAAGCTCAGAATGACCCAATATTCTTTCACATAAACACAATCAGAATGAATTCTCTTAAATAGGAAAAAAAGTACAAAAAACTAACCATCTTATATAAAAAAAAAAAAAAAGTCAAGAGCCTGTGACTTGAAGCATTACAAAATAATGTTTCTGCTTCAAATGTGTCACTTAGGAACATTGTTCAGAAGAAAGATGCAAAGCCTGTATAAAGAAAACTTTCCAAGAACTTGATGTAATAATCGTCTCGGTCCTATGTCAATGCTATTCCAACTTAAACTCATCCTGAAAGCAGGGAAGGAAAGAAAAAAGCAGTTTTGTTGAGCTCAGGTCATGAATTTACACATTTTCGGTGGCCAACAAAGTCTATTATCTAGGAAGAGAAAAAGACAGTTGTATCCCAATTGCAATTTCAACATAAGAGATGGGAAGACAATTGTCTAAGAGAGAAGGTAATTCAGAAGCTGTTTTTTGGTGGATAAGGTTTCCTCTTCTTCCACTGCTGTCATGATTATACAGGTACAATAGATGCAAGTAGCCAACAAAGGACCAAAAAGGGGCGAGAAAACAGTGAAAACAGTTCTCAGCTGCCTTTTCTGTAGAAGATAGTATCAGGTGTCATTTAGTTGCTTCTAGAAGCACAGGGATTACTTTAGGGGAAATTTGCTAACTTCCTGGAGACGGTTCTCTGAGTCACAGTCCAAAATGGCTGAATGGCAACAGAGAAGAAATTTATTTGTCAGTTCATATGAATGATGCTTGGAAGGCATATGGTTCTATAAAAATGGGCACAAATGAAAATGAAACAAAATGTCTATAGTGATAATTCTGTAATTGTCCCTTTGGATGGAAAGATTTCTTTATGTGATATATTTATCACTGAGGAAGTAAAACTAATTTTGTCTTTTTAGCTTACAGAGATGAAAGAATAATTTGTATCACCCTCATTTACAGGGCTTCATGTTTGTTGTAACTAACTATGGAATGAATAATTCTCTTTTTTGGTAGTTGTTGAGCATGTTTTTATTTGAGAACAATACAGAACATCAGCATAAGAGATCACTTATTTCTGAAGCACAATTTCAACATTAAGTAACTGCACCACCTTCAGAATGTTGAAGTTCTTAATAGAGAGTGAATTTCTCACACCTTGCTTCTGTATTGACTGTAAATAATATGAGAAAAAAGTGAGAAATATTAATCTAAATTGTATTATCATGCTGTAAATTCCCACCATTGGATGTGAAGATTGTATTATTTTACCACATAATTACTTACTATTAATTTAAGGATAAATATTTTATATCAGAGCTTTAACAATGCAAAGATATTTTTAATTTTGATTTTAACAACAAAAAATAATTTTAACATGTCTTTATTACCATTAATAAAATTCATATATCTATTTTGAGACAATAATATTTTGTTCATATATTCTAAAACAAATGAATGGTAATGTGCATTACTTAGTTTAGTTACTTCCTGATTTGGACCACAAGGTTAAAAAGAATTATATTAATTTTTGTTCTACCCTATAAAATCCCAATAACCCTTTTTCTCACAAAAAGCTTATGACACTTGTAAGGAATACACACATTGATGGATATGGCTCACTCCACAAGATCAAAAGCTACTTATAGATTAAGCAGCTACATACAAATCAATAAGGACACACCATCTGATTTATTAGCTAGATTAGTGATTATTAGACTCAACACAAGAGCAGCATAATACTATCAAAAAAAAAAAAAA
>VXBO01009349.1:142-11847 GCA_013400135.1 Rhinoptilus africanus
ATACTTACCCTTGAGGGACACAACTTGTCACCTGGACATCGAGCCGTTGCCCGCAACTCTTTGAGTGCAACCATCCAGCCAGCATCTCATCCACTGAGTGGTCGATCCATCAAATCTATGTTTCTCCCAATTTAGAGACAAGGATGTTGTATGGGACAGTGTCAAATGCTTTGCATAGGTCCAGCTAGATGATATGAGTTGCTCTTCCCTTATCCACTAACATTGTAGAAGGCCATCAAATTTGTCAGGCACGATTCTTCCTTAGTGAAGCCATGGCTGTTGCAAATCACCTCTTCATTTTTCATGTGCCTTAGTATAGTTTCCAGGAGGATCGGCTCCATGGTCTTGCTGGGAACAGAGATGAGACTAACGAGCCTGTAGGTATCCATGTCTTCCTTTTCCCCTTTTAAAAATGTGGGTAATGTTTCCCTTTTTCCAGTCGTTGGGAACTTCACCAGTCTGTCATGACTTGTTAAATATAAATAGTGTCTTAGCAACTTCATCTGCCAGTTCCCTCAGGACCCTTGTATGTATCTCATGAGGTTCTTGAAGACTTTGATATATAAATAAGGAAGGACCATAACAGAAAAGAGCAGAACAGCAGGGTATGTTCTGCAGAAGTCCCTTTTCTCAGCTCGTTCAAGTACCTTAAGGGCTTGTTAGTTATGAATATGTAAGTACACAAAATGTTTCAGACTGTAGAGGGTTTGGCTTGTGCTGCTCAGGTTGCTGGTGCACACAATCTCACTGAAAATTTTGTCTTTACATTTTGATAGCTCAAGTACTTGAATTTTCAGTGTGCAAGTTTGTTAAATGAAACACTTAATGCGATGCTTGTGTGCACAGAACAGGAGTTCTTGTGTGTTGAGAGAAACCTGAGTAGAGCCCAGAGTAGGCCGCTGGCAGAGACGTCCCATGCAGCACAGATGAGTTCGTTTTGTAACCAGTCCTCAGAGGCAGGAATGTGGGAGCTGTATTCAGTAGGTATTTCTCTCTTGGAAATAAGCCCAGCAGTGCTAACTCCTCCAAAGTTTGTGGTGCTGTTCTGTTTTGTTTTGGTCCCCACATCTGCCAGAAGAAAATTATCTGCTTTTTGAAGGGCTAGTGCAATAGTATGTTTTTGTGCTTTCAACCCTAACATCCTTTTCCTATTTGTTTATCTTTGCCATGCTACGGACAGCAAGGTGGGAGAAGTACTTCTGTATTACTGTTACTGTGAGGTGAAGGATCCGGAGAAACTCTGTGCTTGGCAACAGGCTCTGTGCCAGCATTTGCATCTCACTGGCAAGGTAAGGTTTTAGGCAATGGTTGCATTCTTAACAGAAGAGCATCTTCTTTGCTTAGTGCAGGACAATGGAGTACATGGAGAACCAAGTGTTTTGCACCAGAAGGTGCTAGTCTGTTATAACCCCATTAAGAAAGGCACTCAGACTCTGCAAAGTACCATTTAAAATTATATTTAAGAGCTAATGCTACAAAAAAAAGGAAAATAATACAGATAATAAGTACCCTTGTGGACAAGAAGGCCAATGGCATCCTGGGGTGCATCAAGAANTTTGATGCTGGGAACCCTGAGTTGTGTAGCATTGAGCAAGCGTCTGATCCACGTGCAGCACACTGTGCAGAACCTCGCAGGAGTTACTCCATTTCCATCATTTGAACTGTTAGAGGTGTTTTTTACAGGGCAACAAGCCTTTTCATCGCTCCTGCTGTCACATAGAAAGAATGCACTTGCAGTTAAAGGCAGGGACACGCAGGTGGCATAGTCACTGGTATCAAGAGGGAGCTGCATGCAGGCGTCTCTGTTAGGATTATTGGGCTGGGTTTATCCTGTGGCTAAAAGGTACATGCAGCACAGCACAGCCTGAAGGCCGAGCTGGAGGTGCAACAATGTGCAGCATGGGTTTGGGCTTGCCCCAGTTAATTGTTACGTGTGTCACTAACTCCTCAATGTGCAATGGTCTTTCAGTCAGAATCCCTACACTGAACAGTAATCCATGCTGTCAGGAATGAGACGAGAGCAGCTGACACCTTAGGCCACACCATAGGATAGCAGCACTCATTCCTGCACAGAGTCTTTGCTCTTTCCATTCCTGTCAGACTAGATCAAGGAGGTGAGTTGGCTCTTGAGGCTGTGGGCAAAGGTGAATTTTAGCCTCGCAAAGGTGATGTTACAGACTCTGTGTAGGGAGAAGGATTTTTCAAGAGGGCAACTGAGAGCAGGAGACTACTTTTGTCTTTGACTTGTCTTCTTTCGCTGCCAGTGGTAGACACCTTCCCTGTTCTATATCAGCACAGGTCTGGGGCTGAAATGTCCTGATGCATTCACTTATTTTTTTGCTCAGCTGTCTTGTCTGATGGTTGGTATTTTTCTTTCTTTTTTTTTTTTTTTTGGTTTTTTTGTCTCCAAGACAGGTACAGCATTTTCTTTCTCAAACAGTTGTTTTTTTCCTTGCCCCTTCTATTTAGCCTTTTTTTTTTTTTTTAATTTTTCACCACTTCAGAGTTTTTGTTCATTTGTCAGTGCTGGAGATAAAATGACTCACACTGAAATTTAATATTACATGCGGTATTATGCATATTCATTTTCGTTTTAGCTGTGTGAGTCATTGGGCACAATCCCATTGTTCTTCCTGAGGCAGACCTCCAGTGGAAATTTTAATGCTGGCTGCAGGATTTGCCTGTTAACCGGTTAGCATTTCTCTCTTTATTGCATAAACTTTTCTGACTGTCTTGATGTCATTCTTTTGAAATGGCTCAGAAGTGATTACTGGGGTTTTATTCCTCTTCTATTTACTGTCTTCTTCATGTTCAGCTTCAGTATAACCACCTTTTCCTTCTGTCCTCAGTAGGGTTTTTTTAGACATACTTCTGTGTCTGCCTTTTGTCACCCAGTCATATTTTGCTAATTTCACTGTTAGCTGTTTTTGCTGTTACTCAGCCTTAGCCCCAGCTTCTCCTCTTGCCTTCTAGGTACGAGTGGCTTCAGAAGGGATTAATGGGACAGTTGGTGGAAGCAAAGTAGCTACCAGTCTCTACATTGAAGTTATGCTTTCCCAGCCTCTGTTCAAAGACATTTTGTGTCAAGAGGATTTCAAGGTATGAAAAAAATAATTTATACATAGACATTGTTAATTCATGACGTTTGCTCTTTGAGAAATACGCACATTGCTTCTTGATAGTATTACTTCTGCTCTAGCAGTTCTGCTTTCCCAGCACTGATCTAAGCCAAGGGTTCCTAACCTTACTTTGTTTAGGTATCTCTGCCAGTTCTCACCAGCAGTAGCAGTTATCATGAGCTGCGATAGCAGCTGCTACAAGCTTTGGCAGCTATGAGGGCAGCTGCAAAGCCCAGTATAGGTGAATAAGGGAGTGTGCCTCAGCCCCACCATTCTTCAGCAAGCATTTACTCCAACTTGACTGCCAGAATCAAGGCATCACAACATACATTTACCCAAGCAAAGTATTCCTGCACTCTCCTCTTCACCCTGATTTGAGATCCTCGCCTAGAAGATTATTGGTTTAGGCTCATGCAGGCTTTGGTGTCATTACAGGGGTGCTGGCAGTTCCATGAATTGGATGTCTGCTAGGCAGAACAGACAGATGCAGTCAAGAGGTTTCTCCCTACTCCAGTTAGTGCCTGACTGGAGGGAGAGTGAGGTGCTAACTTCTGCTTGAGCCTGACCGTATGTGCTGATCGCTGTCCTCAGATAGTGAAGTAGCTGTCACCATATGGCATTCTGGTAGGCTCTGCTGCCCCAGCACTATAGGTATTGCTTCCTCTGTGAGGAAGGAAAGCTGCTGCTTTTATTAGCATTTTTCTTATCCACACAATTTTATTTGCAGGGAGTACTCTTTTGTTTAACATAAATAACTAGATCAAAGACAGTTAGTGAAACTCAAATCCCATGTAAAGCTGCAGTGCTGATTCACTCTTAGCTTTTTGACTGTCCATTGTGCTTGGCGCATTTTCAAGGGCACATGTGACCTGTTAGTTACAGTGATGTGTAGATGCAAAAACAAAACAAGCATGGACTTTTACCTTGACCTTGGCAAAACCTCCAACCTTGCATGATGTCTCTGGGCATTGACACTCATGCGTTAGAACATGATGATATTGTCTGTCTCACAGTTCTTCTGCACGCTGTATATCCAAGTAAGCGGTGGTTTCAGGTCCCTGTACCGTGAAGACAGAGATTAGTGAAAATTGCACTTGGGGCTGTGCAATGAATGTTCATTGTCCCTGTAGTTGCTACAGACAGCTTCCGTGGTAGCTGGGACAGTGCTGCACAGCACTGCACTTTTGTCTGTTTATATGCTTGATAATGCCTAAGCCATGTTTGAGGCTCAGCCCTGCAGAAATTCCCAATTCCTGTCACCTGCAATGGGATTGCCTACCAAAAAGGGCTTGCCAGGACCTCCAGAGGGAAAATCCTGTGCTTGAGTTTGCGGGGATGGGCAGATTGTGTCAAACTTCACTGCTAACAGGTCTTCAGCCTGGCTGATTCCATAGTGTTGTCTCTTTCACGCCCATTAGTTACTGCAGTTCTCATCACACATGTCATGACCAGAGGCCCAGGTGTGCTTATGTAGGGGTCATAGGGGCTGAAGAGAGCTGCAGGGCCCAGAGTTGTCACCATGATCTGTCACTACAGGAGATTGTTTAATATTCCTAGCAGGTTCAGCATGCTTTGTAGGGGCCTCAACTTTTTCATGATAGGTGCTAGTGGCATTGTTTCTGATTAAGATCTGTTCTTCCCACTCCTCAGTGACTCGCACCTCAAGCCAAGGGCTGTCTGTCTCACCTGCAGAGTAGCCATTGGTCGTGAGATACCTGTCTGCCAGGTCGTGGTAGGGGTCCAATGCCTAAACTTTGGGATTTAGAATGTGGATTTCAGTGGGACAGACATTTCTTTCCCTCAGCCATCAAGACACTTTCATATTCTGGTGAGCTGTAGAAATTAAAGTGAATGGGTATTTTTAACCTTCACACCTGGCAAATTTTGGTGGATTGTTTTTGTGTTTAATTTCCTAGAGCAGTGCAGGAGGAGCTCACTGTTTCCCAGACCTTCGAGTTGGAGTATTCAAAGAAATTGTACCTATGGGCATTGATCCAAAGATAGTGTCCTACAAAGAAACCGGTAAGTTGATTTAATGAAAAATAACGCCTCTTCACTCAAGTGAGAGGTAAGTGAAGAATAAAGTACTCTCATCAATAAAATTTCCTACTGCATGATGGCCAGGAGAAGTACATACAGAAATTGATTTCTTACTGGTAGTCAGAAGTTACTACTGCAGGGAATTTGCTGGCCCAGGTTTTGGTTTGCCAAGTATTTAGCTGCCTCAAAAAACAGAATTAACTTTCTGTTTTGTGGGAAACAGTAACAGTTCAAATGACATCGAGCAGTTACCTTGTTTTGGGGTAGGGACATACCTTGTGCTTTAGTCAGGAAGTAAGTCATTGGACATCTGATAAAGGCAGATGTAAGGTGAAACTATGTGTGATGGTTAGGAAAGATATTTCAATGCATGAATATATTCATATTTGTTCTAAGTTTTCTGTAGGTGCTTGAAACTGCTCAGAAATGATATCATATAAAAAGCTCCCAATGCCCTCTTGTTGTGGTAAGCTTGCAGTAAGAACCAAGCTGTATAGGAAGAGCTTTCCGTGGAGTTTTCTTGTGAATCCAGTGGATTCTGGTGCTGTGGATGCTGAAAGCTTTTTTTTTTTTTTTTTTCCTTCCAGAAAATGCTAGAATCATACTAAAGCTAGAATCCCAGGGCTGAGTATATATATGCTCCTACGTTAAGGACTGCTGACTTGGATTTACTTGTATTGGAGTTAGCCCTGCTTCTGCCTTTTACACAAAAGCAGAGCCAAGTTCTGCATCAGGTTCATGGCACTCTTCACATGATGTAACACAGGCTACATTTGGTTTTTTGCTACCTGTAGCTGCTTAGTATGGATTATGCCCGATAAGGCTATGCATCTGTTATGAGGACACTTACGTAGGTGGTAAGCAGGAGCACAGAAAATAGCAGAGTCGTTTCAGGGTTTTTATCCACCAAGAGGTTCTGTTGATGCTAAATTTCTACAGCATGTTTTTGTGGTTTTGGCAGAGTATTATCTTTTTTCCCTGGTTTTTGGCAGTTTGTGGGATATATGTTTGGATCTTTATTTCCTTTTTTCTTCCTTTTTCCTCCTATTTTACAGCATTTTATGGAGATGATTCCCATTACTCTGACAAGTTGTTTGTAGGGTATTTTTTAATAAGGTAACAGATTTTGGTCGGGGGAGGTTTTTTTGTTTTTCAGTAGGTTGGGAGTCCTAAGTCCTGCAGAACCTGAAAGCTGAGAAACTATATAAATTGAAGCTGTACTGAAATTAATATATGCCTATGAAAATTTTCCATTTTTATCAACAGATAAAGAGTTTCATTGAAAAAATTGTATTTCTGTACGCTTCTGCACCTCCAAATGTAATGTAAGATAACCAAAGGGAGGGGAAACATTTTTCATTCCTGCTTTTACAACTGCAAGAGTTGCCAGGGGGACATAACAAAGATCATAGAGACAGGCACCTGTCTGCTGCTTCTTCTGTCATGTGGAACAGTGTTGTGTTTGCTTGCATTTGCCAATAGGAAACTGAACATGGATAAACTTGGCTGGTTGAGTTGGAATGAAAAGTCTGTGAACTGTCACAGAAAATTTTTGTTTGGAAATCTGAGAACGTTGCTTTGTAGTTCTGTTCTTATTTCTTTTTTTTTTCCCCTCTTTTTCCTTTTTTTTTTTTTTTTGTTGTTGTTGTTGTTAAAGGGGGCCACTTATCCCCTCAGGAATTTCACAGAGAAGTAGAACAGTATCTGTCTCAGGCCAGTCAAGGAGAAAGCGATACCATCTTGCTGGACTGTAGGAACTTCTATGAAAGCAAAATAGTAAGTGTTATTTGCCTATTTCTTGCAATGTGTTACGGGTGCTGGGGGGAAGCATTTCACATAGTGAGGGTGTAACCTTACTGGGAAGAAGAGATTCCATATTCCAGATGAACTGTAATATGTACAAAATTCAGTTTAGTAATGATTATTGGACAGCAGAGGACCTGCTCTGCAACTCAGCATGGATCCTGCCCAGCTAAGTGCTTATACAACTTGGGACAAGAAGAAGACAAAGTGGTCCATACAACACAAGCAGTGAATACCATATAGCTTGATGTAAAAGCATGTTTTACGTGTTTTTTTGTAGGATGTTTTACAGCATTTTTTGCCTTGTCCCATACGTCAAAAAGAGTAGGGGCAACTTGCTGTCACATCCACCAGCCCTTCTGCACTGTTGTGGCTCATCCTCTCTCCGACAGTTCTGTTTTGCTTAGCTAGCTCTTCTGTGTTTGGATGAGGAGACATGCTATGTCCAGAATCTTCTTATAGATTTTTACAGGTATTTTGATGCTTAAATGCAGCTGAGGAACTGCATAAAGCAGCTGCAGTGAGCTGAGTGTTCTGGCATAAAGGTTTGTTACTTCCTGCAGTTCGAGGCACAGACCTTACTGTGCGAGACTGCTTGTAACCAGTCCCATGGCCATCTGTTGTTATTGCAGGGACATTTCCAGGGCTGTCTGGCTCCAGATATCAGGAAGTTCAGCTATTTTCCCAGCTATGTAGATGAAAACCTGGAGCTTTTTAAAGACAAGCGTGTCCTGATGTACTGCACAGGAGGGATTCGTTGTGAAAGAGGCTCTGCTTACCTCCGGAGCAAGGTGAGATGCCATTCTGAGGGCACAAGCGTTGGGGAGTTGCAACTGCTTTAGGGGCAGCTGTTGTCTTTGCTGGTCAATTCTTACGGAGCACAAACTGCTCAATGAGCAGGTGGTGAGATAAACGTCTCTGACGCACACTTGGCCTCAAGGTGTCTGTCAAGGGCATGGCTAGTTTAATGCAGCTCAGGATGATCTGCATGGACGAGTGTCACAGCAGCGACTGCTCTGTGAAAATAATTACGTAACGCATTTGCTGAGAAGGGGTATTTACAAGTCTACCCTGCCCATTGTAACTGTGTTTTAGGAGGGCTTGAGAGCATTCTGCAGTGTTTCCGCAAGCTCTGCCTAGGTTATACTCTGTAGGTGTTACTGCACAGCTTGAGCATCTCAGAGTGCTGAAAATCAGCCAGTCAGTGCTTTCCCAGTGTTGAGGAATTAAATCCAGCACACTGCATTGTTCTAAGTGTGATTTCCATCCCACTCTTTTCTTGCATCCTTCCCTCAATGAGCAAGGGAACGGCACACATATATGTTCTCCACAGATTTAAACGTTGATTTTTTTTTTTTCTCTGCTGCACAAATGTGAACCCTGAGAAATTCTGCTCATGGTAACAGCTCACTACATAAAAACAGAATAAGTAGCAGTGCACATAGGCTCAAAAGTGTTTGACCTGTGATGCAGCTGAGGAGGTTACCAGCCTTTTTTTGACTGTAACATGAAATGCACATTTGGGTTCATGTCAACAAGCCAGGATTGTGAAGCTGCCCAGTAATCTCTGGTGGCATTGCTTAGAGTTACGGGTGCATGTAGTGCCATCTGATGGTCACTGAGAAGATACTGCTTTTTATTGACCCCTGGTGTTTACTTTTGCTTTGGAACTTTGGCACACTACCTCTGCTGTTGTCTCCTTCAGCTTTTCTGATAATATGCTTTAAACAGGCAGTGTGTAGAGAGGTATACCAGCTAAAAGGTGGAATTCACAAGTACCTGGAAGAGTTTCCAGATGGATTCTACAGGGGGAAGCTGTTTGTGTTTGATGATCGTTACGCCATTTGTTCCAATGAAGATATCATCTCAGGTAGGACGGGATAATGTAAGTGCAGAAGGCTGGGGAGCTATTGCAATCATTTCCACAGGGATATGCAGGATAGGGGCAGCAAAACTTGTGTGTGTAGTTCTTCCTCATACTTGCTTTGATCTTTTAGTGGCATCACTTTTCATTATGATTCTCAACTCTGTCTTTAACACATAAAGTAGAAATGAGAGAAAAGAGGGTCACTAAACAGAGGTCCCTAAAACTAGAGCAGTAAAAGGGACCATACCCTGCAGAACAGCTTCCATTATGAGCCATCTGCAGCTATGGAGATGTATGTCAAGCACTACTGCTGTCGTTACCCACTTGCTGCCCACAGTGCTGATCAGACTACGGCTGGCCAAGTGACCAAAGCATGAAATAGTTCTGCTGTCAGCTATTCTCTGCTCCAGTAATCTCACAGAACATCAGCACAGACTGCCAGGCACTGGAAGAGTAATGTCACTAAGCTCTACAACACTTTGTTACTTTCATGCTTTAAAAGTTTCTGTAGCCTGTAGAATTTCAGTGACCTCTAGCTTGAAACTGTTAAGAACATTGCCTGGTCTTCTGGCTGGGGTTGCTCTTCAGATACTGCAAATAAAGTATCTGTTTTCTTCCCAGTTACCAGGTACAAATAGATGAAATTTGGCTGTAGCCTTCTTTAGGAAGCAGTGCTGTTTTTTCTCAGAGTGGGTAACTTTTTGAGCATAACCTCCCATTCCTCCTCTGCAGTTACCGTATACATCTTGAAGGTGCCTGGCTTGATATAGACACAGAACACACTCTGTTTACATCAGAGCCATCCCTACAGAAGCCTCACAGGAAAATGTTGCAGTAGGCACCTTCTTGATGGTGCAGCTAAACTGGGCTGTAGCTTTCAGTTAACAGGATAAGACTTGTCTGAAGTTGTGGAAGGACTCTACCAGGATGACATATGACACTCCATCTGCACAAGCCATTGCTTTTAGATGGGAGAAAGTCCCATAGCACTCCCTTCCCCAGCAGGAAGAACATTCCTGCATACTGGTTTAATTACCACCAGCATATCTTTCTTCTTCTGTTGGCAGCAAGAATCTTTATATCTGACCAATCAGAACTAGAGGAAGTGAGCACTTTTTCCTTTTCCTGAGAGACAGCTGTCCTAAGTTTTTTACATCAAAATCAGAAGTTTGAAAATTAACTAGGTTCTAGAAGATCAAGCTAAAGCAGGAATTAAAAACCTGGAAGACAATAGATAGCCACTTAAGTGAGAGATTGCACCTCCCTGGTGCCAAGGAGAACCCTCTGCAAAGGGGACAGATGGGGGAATGTGGGTGTTAACTTTTTCTTTTCCTCCCCCCTCCAGCATGCAGATACTGTGGGACACTGTGGGACCAGTATAAACTTTGTTCCAGCCAGCACTGCCGGCAGCTTGTCCTGACATGTCCAAGTTGTCGCAACAAAGGTCTTACAGCTTGCTGTCCTGTTTGTCAAGAGAAAGAGCTCAAGGTGATTTCAAGGGCTTCAGGACAGACAATTAAAGAGGAATGTGAATGTACAAGGAGACGGCCAAGGGTACCTATTGAACATGCCTCGCAAAGGATGCTGGATGCAGGAAAAGATTAAGCAGTTTCTGACTGAATCTTGACACGTGCTAATGCAAAGGGCTTCTATAACCAGATCCCTATCTGTTATTCAGTTAGGTTTGGAAATCATTAAAATGTGTTGGCTTGGAAAGTCTTGTTCATACGCTGCCTTTAAGCCTAGAATATGCCCTCAAAACCATCCATTACTTGACTGTAAATTACCAGAGTGCCCAGCCCATCACCAGCACTACAGAATTCCTCTCCCTGCGTACAGTCCTGTAGCCTGGCCTCTACCATGGGGATTCTGGAGCACAGTATGTGCATTAGGACACAGCTGCTCACAATTCAAAAGAAACTGAAGGAACATATAAACAATTCCATTCTTTTCCTCCTGCATGGAGATGGATCTGTTCAACCTCTCCACTGATCGTGCATTTCCTTCAATAGCTAGCGCTAGGATGTGAAAACCGCAGATGTATCAGTTGGGCATGGGTATGTGACCAGATTAGAGCTGAAGATATTTTCCACGTACACGCCATCTGCCTGCATCTCTTGCTTTATGCCATTGAGAAGCAAGTTACCCGAAGTCATCAACTTGAATCCTGTGTAAAACTGGCTGAAGGCAGCGTAAGGACCAACACATACTCTCTGTTCAGCCATACTTGTGTGTGACCTGTAGGATGAACAGCAAAAGCAATCCTCCTTCCAATGCTTGTCTCCCCAGCAACTGCTGTTTCCCTCAACTTGTGACTACATGAAATATCCAGGGCTCAGCTCTGCTTGCACTAGAAAAATCCGACAGCTTGAAGCTTGTTGAAACTGAGACACAGAGAGGGGAGCACAGAGACTGTCAAAATACCAGCATTATGGCACTGGAACTGATGCTGACGTGTGTGCATAAATATCAGCAACAGCTATAATGTGACACCCATTCACAAGAAGGGCCAGAATGATGATCCAGGGAATTACAGGCCAGTCAGTCTGACCTCGGTGCCTGGGAAGGTCATGGAACAGCTCATCCTGGGTGCTGTTACGTGGCACGTGAAGGACAACCAGGCAATCGGGACCAGTCAGCATCAGTTCATGAAAGGCAGGTCCTGCTTGACAAACCTGATCTGCTTCTATGACAAAGTGACCCGCTTGGTGGATGAGGGAAAGGCTGTGGATGTTGTTTACCTGGACTCTAGTAAGGCCTTTGATACAGTTTCCCACAGCATCCTCTTGGAGAAACTGTCTCGCCGTGGTTTAGACGGGTGCAGTCTTCACTGGGTTAAAAACTGGCTGGAGGGCCAGGCCCAGAGAGTTGTGGTG
>VXBO01009349.1:12006-44355 GCA_013400135.1 Rhinoptilus africanus
AGGGGAGACCTTATTGCTCTCTACAGCTCCCTGAAAGGAGGTTGCAGAGAGGTGGGGATCGGTCTCTTCTCACAGGTCACAGGTGATAGGACAAGAGGAAATGGCCTCACGTTGCACCAGGGGAGGTTTAGATTGGATTAGGAAAAATTTTGACACCGAAACGGTTATCGAGCATTGGAACAGGCTGCCCAGGGAAGTGGCTGACGCACCATCCTGGAGGTATTTAAGAGACAGGTAGACATAGTGCTTAGAGATATGGTTTAGATTAGTGATGGTTTTTGTTAGAGGTAGTTTGATGGTTGGACTAGATGACCTCAAAGAGCCCTTCCAACCTAGGCAATTATGAGAGTCTATAAGGAAACTGCAAGATCCTTTATCCAAGTTAAGTAATTCAAGATTTGGGGATCATTTGTGTTTTGTAAACATGGGTTGAATTTTTCAAAAGCTGTGGGATGTTTATGCAATTTCCAGCTCCTATTAGTGGAGAAATTGTCGTCAAAATTGAAGGGATCCACAGCGTATGAGCTCAAAATACTTCTCTGCCTGCTGCTTTGTGTGCCTGATGCTGTAGAATGTACAGAAAGGTTTTATTAATAGTCTAGATGTGTCTTGGCTGAAAAAAAGTCTTTTGAAACTTACTGTAATTCTTGGTACTAAATAGTAGTTAGTCATTAGGAAATCAAAATCACCGGTTTGTTGGGTTTTTTTACTGGCAACTGCTTTTAAAAGCAAGAAAACAGTATACTCAGGTTTCTGCAGTTGCTTAATGACAGTTAGGGCAATGTTATTTTCATACAGGTTGTAACTTTCTCACACAGTGGTATGGATTCACCAAGGCCTCCCCATTGGCTTGACTAGCAACTTCAAGACATGGGCGTTGGTTCCATTAAAGCCACGGTAGCAATTCCAGTATTGCTACCATGAAATCAACCATTCAGCAACTGTCTTTATGACCGTTCCTTTCATGAAGCAAGACTTTAAAATTTGGGAAGCAAGACTTATAATTTGGGAATCTTGGTGTTATCTTGGATGGTATTTAATAGGAAATCTGTGCACACTCCATACTGGAGCAGAAATTGGAAAATTCCCATCAGTGGGCTTCTTCAGCAGAAGTCCAAGCAGCACCTGTGGTTCCCGGCATCTTGCCTCCCAAGCTTTGCTGGCCAGTTAACTTCTATGCTTTTGAGGACTGGAATATTTGTGGAAAAAACAGGCAAGCTCTACTTGCAGGCCTGGTCTAGAGCACTAATGGGAGTGCCTCAACTTGCCTATTACACTCTCTCTTTTCTTCATGCATTAGGCTAAAAAGAACACAATTTTGTAATTCAGTCCTATCAGCAAGCCTGGAACACAGTCTATTTGGAAGGCTGTTTCTATATCACTTATCAATACAGACTAGCAACAACTATATTTTGTATGTAAACTTCTGAAACTCCTCTGAGATGATAAATAACCTTTACTGCTTCCCTTGTAATTTTTTAAGTACTGCGCAAATACACTTGACCTGTTATACTGGAGGTGCTTAATTCCGCAGAGGTAAATGCTGAAACCTAGCTTACTGTCTGCCACGTGGTACACCTGTCTACAGGGTACAATTCTCCTGAGAGCTCCTGGTAGCTGGATATTGTACCTCAAAGGCAGAGGGGAACCATGGGTCTGCTTCTGGTCTTTGCTGCAGTAAGGCAATGGAGGAGAAGGGTTTGAGACGCACAGATGGAGGCCCATAAAGCCAGGTTCCCTCTGCTGCAGAGAGGGAAAATGCGGGTAAGAGACATCCTTAGACTCCCTCTTGCAAGTTAGCTCATGAGCAGCTTCTG
Source organism: Rhinoptilus africanus (assembly GCA_013400135.1). Taxonomy (NCBI): domain Eukaryota; kingdom Metazoa; phylum Chordata; class Aves; order Charadriiformes; family Glareolidae; genus Rhinoptilus; species Rhinoptilus africanus. The sequence goes on from VXBO01009349.1 coordinate 13,824, forward strand.
TATTCTGGCTTCTGGATTAGTTCTGTTAGATTAGTACAAATAAGGACTTGCCATGTGAAACGCTGTGTGGTGGGATCCAGGCACCTCAGTGGTAATGCCTGAGAGAAGGCACATGAGCTCCAGGAGAGATGAGAGCTAAGCAGGATTGGCTGTGACTGCCAGATGCTGCAGTGAGCAGCAGATGGCTTTTTCCCCTTTTCCTGGAGAGGTACTGGGATAAACACTGATCCGTTGGCTCCTAAATAATCATCATTTTGTAGCTCCATCGCTGCACAGCTTGATGCCTTTTACCACAAAGCCTGATGCCTCTCAGCACAGCCTGTCTGTGCTGCACAGCTTTTACATGCATGCATCTTTCAGCAAAGTCGCTCTGTAAGAATCAACTGAGGAACCTGGAGTGATCCTGCCAGCTTAATATACATTTGGGCTGCATGGTTAATTTGGATGCTGCTGCAGCGAAACATACAACAAGGTTCTTGCTCTTTTTTTTTAAGGGTTTTTTTTTTTTTCCATTCAGGAAATCATGCTGTTGTGGTATCTATGGTAATGCTCCCTGCTCTGCAGATCCATCTCCTTGCATGTCTGGGTTTCTTAGCACCATCAGGATTTCCCAGGATAAAGATGCATTTGTGTTCTTCTGAAGCCATGGAAGAGCTGAGCCTGTGCCATGCAAATCTGAGTCGATGGCTCAGCTGAAACTGTGTGGGTCTGGTTTAATTGACTGTTTTGAAGTTTTTCAAGTGCATACGGAAGAAAGAGGCTGCCTGCCAGTTGGGGGGGTTTTTTTCTTCTTTTTTTTTTAAATATGTTTTCAAGGATTTTTCTTTTGTATTCTTTTAATTTTCTGATACAGAACTTGCAGGGAAGAAGCTATAGTGAAGCAATTTATTTGACACCACCGCTGCGTTTATTAAGATTTGAAGAGCAACAAATATGTTTCCCACATAGCTGAAAGTATAGTGTTTGTCTGCTTCATTGGTCAGAGCTAAATTGTGTGTGCTATTTGTGCACAAGCTCTGAAGAAATCTGTGCGACTTTTGCTGGAATATGCGTAAAAGGCTGCAAAACGTCACTCTCAACAAATACATACAGCCAGATTTCTAGCAAGTGAGAACATTTTCTAGGACACAGAGCCATCAGACCAAGACGAAAGGTTCAGCCAGGAGACTCTTCCTACCAAGCAGGATCCCACCCATGTTAATAGCGGGAGTTTTGGATGGGATAGTGCTGGGTTCAATCCACTGTATGCCTGGGAGCTATGCAAACCTGCGGGGAATTCCTCCCAGGCTCGATGATGGGTGGTAGAACTGCCTGATAAAAGCTGAGAGACTATATGCGGCATCAGTCCAGAGTCAGGGTATTTCACCTAACGGCTTTTCTAGGGCACAACGTTTATTGTTGCATTTACGCAAACATTAGGGATGGCAGTAAAAGAAACAATCCCTAGCAGAACAAAATTTTATTAATGGTCATGGTCTTTTGAGACAAAACAGGGAAGAAAGAGAATTTGACTTGTTTCCAGTGAGTATCTGGACACACGCTTTTAACATTAGGGAACTGAAGGGAGTAGGGATTAGAAGAGAGGGCTCTCTCTGGTTTGCTGACTCGTTTGGCCATCTCTGTGGGGTTAGGATTTGCATCACATCTCTAAAGGTGATGGTTTTCTTCAGACATGCATAGGACAGAAAGTTATTAATGCATCCTAAACCGCTCAATTTTTGAGGCTCTGTTTTGTAATTGGTGGCCTTAAGTTCCATTTAATCAGGGGGTGGAGATCAATTTTTTCTAAGAAACACGGGGATGCATTTGAAACAGCATCTCCAATTAACTGACTTGGCAAATGTCGGAAAAACATTGTAATTCACAATTCTTGAAACTAGCCATTACAAGGTAATAGAAGTGCTTGTTAAAGTAGTTGCTCCTCTAAAGTTACTTGAGATCAATTTGGAAAAAAAAAATAAAGTATTTTTTTAATACTTCTGTAATTTGTGTGAAACAGTTGTATCTTTCACTCATGCATACCACATCCTAACTGTATGAAACACCGTGCAGGAAATTTATAGAAAAATTAGGTCCCAGGTTAATTAAGAGTCACTTTTATACTGGGATGCACTCTAAACTGAGATTGCATAAAATTGAATAGTTTCCAACTCTACACAAAACTTCAACAGTCCTACTGGATAAAATCCTCAACTACAGCCACTAGTTAATTTAAACTGTTAGTGCATAAAACAGAACTGAGGCACCACAAATACTCTGTCAAGGCACTTATTGCCTTCAGATTTCCACAGTGTAGCACAGATCACCGGGAATGACCTCCACAGCCAGGAACTACACTCCGGTTCTGCACTTGGGAAAAATAGGCCCGTTCAACTCCGCGAGTCTTCTTTTCCTCACTGAAAAGGAAGAGGGAGAGGAGTCAGTCACGGCAAGGGGAAGATGTGGATGGAAGGCTTGGCTCACCCCATGTGGAAAGAAGCGGAGAGAGATGTGCTTTCTGCCAGGAAAGAAACAGGATAGCAGCGGCTTCTGAATGCCTGCTTTAAGCAGCAGGCACAGCCTTACGCAGTTTAAAATCAAGGAAGGTAAGATGAGGTTTCTGTCCCTATGAATTTTTAAGGCCAGAAGCTACTTTCAGCCTTACCTCCCTTATTCTACAGTCAATTATATTTCACACATTTTGTCTCTGTAATCTGGCTTTGGCCAAAGCATCATCTGATGCTGACTGATGTAAAGACAGCAGGAGGTGGGTGCCACAGTTTTTCTAAACTACCATTTCAAATTAAAAAAAAAAAATAATTCCATCTCATTTCTTATCTTAAGCCTTTAGCCTCCAGCCCTCTGATCACGGAGGGAATCATGGAGGAAATCTGATCATGGTCAACGCAATCTTGTATCTACTCTTAATGTTGATTTACAGCTCTGGCAGCTACACTCACGACTTTTCAAGAAATGTGCACGAGGAAAAAAGGAAAAAAGAAAAGGTATAAAGAGGATGCAGAAGTTAGCTCATGAGGATGAATATAAAAGCCTTCGTAGTTGGTTCATACAGAGCATCTTGGAGAACAGAAGCTATAGGACCAAAACCAAGTTGTGGTAGCGTTGGGCGATGGTAGGCAAGAGCGCTGGAGTGGAGCAGAAGCAGAGAGCTATTGCTGACAGGGAGGAAAATAAAGTGTCTATACTTATACGTTGTCCAGGTGTGGAGCTGAGATGCTATTGCCAGACACCATCACACCGGTGAATACGAGCTGCAAACAAGAACCAAATCAGACAAAAATGCAGATCTTGATGGTCAAAGAGGCAAAATGCACAACTCTTGCGTGGAAGGCAAGTTGTGAACTCCTGACACCAGGAATATTTAAAACACTACATCCACATCTTCCAGCTGGTCACTTTGTACGCCAGGTGCTGCATGGTCATTCAAACCCTTGCTCTGTTCCAAAGGACAGAAAATGGCAAGCCTTTCCTGGCGAAGCGTCTGGTGACCAGGAATGCAGCCGCAGGCAGAATAAATGCGCAGTGAACCGTGACACTGTGTATTCTGTGTGGTCACTGAAGAACCGGCACCTACCTCTATGCTTGGCTGTGCTTCCTAAGAGCACGGTACTGCCTGAAGCAAGATTGATATTTTAAAAAAAATATTTTTCTTTTTTTAAACACAACATATTTATCATCTGTCAAAATATGGCAGCCACCTAAAGCTATTTTTCTGTGGCTTTTAAACCTGAAGTTGATTCATGAAGGGACAGAAGACCCTGCCTGTGGTGAATCATACGCAGAGTGAAATATGTGGTTCCAGTTTTCCACCATTTCTTGACAGCTGGCATTTATACCTTGGGTCTTTTCTCAGACCCTGCCTGTTAGCCCTTACTTTCCACGTGTGTCTGGCAGAACCCATCAGTTCCAGTGGTGGAGGGGGTGTCCCTGGGAGCCTCCAGCCCAACCTCCCGCTCACAGCAGGGCTCTGGGGCACAGGGGCAGGGCAGCCGCTGGCTCTGTCCCTACGGATCTTGCAGACGCCTGCCTTCCTGGGGAAGGGGTTCTTCCTAATGTGAAAAAAGGACAATCTGCAAACTTTTGCTTATTCCTCTTGGATATATCATCTGCCGCTGCCAAGAACGAGTTTGGCGCTGCCGTGTTTGTAACCACCCTGCCTATGCAGGTAGGAACTGTCGAATTCAGCTTGGCCGGTACGTTGGCTGCGTTCAATACCACTCCGCAGGACAAATTTCCAGTGCTCTGCAGCAGCTGGTAGCCAAGCAATGGGAAGCAGCTGCCGCATGCATTGCCTGAAACGGCACCTTGCAGACTTGTCCACATTTTTGCTTCACAAGCACTTCTGATCAATTCCCTGAGGGTATAAAGATAACTCAAAGCCATGTGGCTTCCCACCTCTCCCTAGAAATACTTCCAGTTTGGTTTGCTGAAGGGAATGGGCCAAGTCCCACTGCCGTCAAAGTTCAACTCTACCGCTTTTCATCTCCTCGTTAAAGTGGGAAGGGAGCGGGAGGAAGACAAGCAGTTGGCAGGAATCACAAGTGCTGGCAGCTCATAATGCTGCATCACGCGCTGTACCAAAGCACGTTAGCAGCTCTCGCTCCTTCCCAACAAGACCCAGTGTTGCTGCCAAAAACGCTGCCTCTTCTGGGAATTTTAGCTGCCCAGTGCCTCCAGGTTTGAAGCACAGCCCGCTGCCTGGCTGACAGCAGCTGCGTTAGAGACCAAGTCAGCGAAGGCTGCTTTCCTCCTCGAGGGGCAAGGCATCATCAGGCCCTTCGAGAGGTGGTTTCTAATTCAAGCCCACCCACCGGAGCCTTCAAGTGAGCGGTTCTGCCCTTCTCCCACCAGGAATTGCCCACGGGACCTTCCCGTGCTCCCTGGCTTGCACTCACCTAGGTCATTGTTATTCATCATGGCATTGGAGGCGCGGAGCCGGGGACCTTGCTGAGTGAAATGGTACCCGAACTTGAGCAGGGAGGTGTTCTTTTCCAACATGTTCGCGATTTCCATTTCTACTTTGTTGCCCAAGGGCTGGCTCTTTTGAAAACAGAAAAGCAAGCTGGTCAGGTCCTGGCATCTCCACCCCTTCCCTCCTTCTTTGGACCTGCTGGTCCATTTGGCATTTCTGGCTTGGAGCTGTTGAAACAAACTGCTGGCCTGTTCCTGGTGCAACTGAGAGGTTCCAACTCCAGCAGACATTCCCACAAGGCCTCTTGCCCAAAAACTTTATTTCTTGGACAGGTTTGCAGCTAAGAGATGTCTGGAGAACTGATGATTTTGACTTCCCAGTCACATGTCCCCGAGCTCTCCATAGCTCAGCTGCTTTGCTACTACCCCCTGGCTTTCTGGGGGAGCTAAACTTGCCATGGCACCTGTACCACTGCACACTCGGGAGCGCTCCTTCTCTTTCCCTTGCATTGTAGCAAAATTGTCAGTTTTACTAAACAAGACACTATTATTGAAGTGCCCACAAGGCCTTGGGGCAAGGTGTGATATTGGCCAGGGGCATCACCGCTCTCCAGGGGAGCACCAAGAACATGGAAAGCTGCCTGCAATCCCCGGCCTTTGTTAACTGCTGCAGGAAGCAGCAGATACTGCCTAGGAACTGCAGCAGAAACAAGAGGCTGAAACTTCTTCAAAGCAACCTGGCAGTGGTGGTGGGCTGCCACCCTCCAGCCTGACCAGCCACTCCACTGCCCACAGCCAGGACGCGTTCACCTGAGCAGAGCTCCCGCTCGCACAGGCTTTACCTGGTTGTCGATGCGCAGCTCTATGAGCGATGTGTTGCCCTGGAGCGCTTCAACGACAGCCAGGATCCCTGACCCAGAAATGAAGTTTGATTCCACGTTCAGGCTCTTCAGTGTGTTATTGACCTTCAGCATTTCTGCCAGTGCCTGCGGGCAGAGGTGGGTGGTCAGACAGGCAGGGGCAGACCTGGAGCCGCAGGGGTTCATCTCTCCTCGCCTCCGGAGGACACCGGGAGGACCCCGCTTGCCGAGTGGTTCATTGCCACCAGATGGGAGAGCCCTCTGTGGGGCGAAGGGGGTTCCCCCCTGTTGCAGGGGGATTCCTGAATGTGAGCGTGCTGGAGGCCACAGCAAAACCTTGCATGCACAAACCCTTAAGGCCACCCCAAAACTGCAGCTGCCCCGTGACAGCTTCCTCTGTCCCTCTTCTAAAGCCAACATGGTGATGGCAGGGATGCTGGCCAGTGTCTGCCCGGCCTCCTGCCAGCTCGGCTCCCTGCCTGCACTGCTCCTTCCGCACAGGGATGAGATGCTTCCCATCACCGCAGGCACTGAGAAGCATCTGTCTTGAACGGCAAGGGATTCTCCACATCCAAGATGTCTTCCCGAGTGGCACCACAGACATACTAATCACTTTTGCTTCCTGGAAGTGGGCTGGCATGCTCCCAACCCCCCTGACCTGATCTGATTATCTTATTTCATAAACTGCATGGAAAGACCTGTCTATACCATGAAACAGAAGGTCCAGAAGGTGATGCCCAAGAGGCAGGGCTCCGCAGCTCCCCATGCCCTGCGCAGTGCCCCACAGACTCTCAGACAGCACCGGTGCTGCCTGCACAGGCTTCTTCCCCAGTTCAGCCTGCCTGAATAATGTGAGGGCTGTACTCACCCTCCAAAAAGAAGTTTTTTTCCTAACAGGAAACTGGTACGCACATGTGCAGCAAAAATTGCCTGCAATGGTGCTGGAGGAGTGCACAAGGATGCAGCCTGGAACTCGCACATGGGCCAGGCAAAATGCTCAGCACCTCTCTGCAGCACCACTGACACTTAATACTGCTCACGGCAGCCAGAAAGACCCTTTGTCATCCACAGAGGCCACCCATAAGAAATGCGGAGTCCTGCTTCTGCACAGGTCTGCACAAAGGAATATATGAAAAAGCTGGAGCAGACGTGTGCGAGGGGAGGGATGACTGTGCACACAGCAGCGCACCAATGGGCTTTGAACCAACAGCAACAAATGGGGTGGCCCCAACGTAGGATCAATCGAGAGAGACAAACTGCTTTTACAAAATGCCACTCCCAAGTCAGTTCTTGTCTTGTGCTCCTCTTCTGGGAGATCCCTGAAGGCAAATATGAAACTGAAGGGAATTAAAGGATTGTTCATTATCAATTCAAGGATAGTTGATTTGGGGCTTGTTCAGCCTGGAGAAAAGAAGGCTCCATATAGCTCCTTTCCAGTACCTGAAAGGGGCCTATAAGAAAGCTGGAGAGGGACTTTTTACAAGGGCATGCAACAATAGGCCGAGGGGCAATGGCTTCAGACTGAAAGAGGGGAGATTTAGACTACACACTAGGAAGACATTTTTCACTCTGAGGGTGGTAAGACACTGGAACAGGTTGCCCAGAGGAGCTGTGGATGCCCCATACCTGGAAGTGTCCGAGGCCAGGCTGGATGGGGCTTTGAGCAGCCTGGTCTAGTGGGAGGTGTCCCTGCCCAGGGCAGGGGGTTGGAACTAGATGGTCTTTAAGGTCCCTTCCAACCCGAACCATTCTATGATTCGATGATTTTGTCCTGAAGTCTCCACAGATGAAAAAGGAACTGAAGGAACCAAAGCCTGGCTATCACTGGCTTTCACTAACACTCCTGAAAATGAAGGACCAGCCCAAACACCAGAGGGGCAAAACGTGCCAAACACACTATAAGGTGCAAAAGCAGTAACTCCGAAAACACCTTGCCCAAGAGCAGCTCCTGTCACAACTTTATGACAATGAGCCAACAGTACTTACGAAAGCAACAGGATCGTTGCTTCGTGTCCCAACTATACTGAACTTCTTCACGTAGGTGTTATTTTTCAGTGCTTCTGCAAAAGCTTTTAAAGTTGGTATGGGAATATTCTGTGAAAAGAAATGCAGAAAGCCTGTGTTAGGCCATCATCTGTATGAAGGAATATGCAATACATTTAAATGATGCTTTAAATTTCTTATCAAGGTCAAATCACCAAATGCACCAAAGTAACTTAGGAAGGGGTTTATAAATATTTTTACAAATTTTCTTGCTATAATCAGCATGGCCTAAAGAGCACGGCAATGTCTTCATACTATTTCCCACGCTGCTGACAGCTCGCTGCCTTGATTTGAAGCTACAGTGTCTCTGCTGTTTAATTTAACTGCCAAGGAACTCGGCTACTTAGGAACGCAGGCATTGTGGGGATGTATGTAACTAGGATCTATGAGCTTACAAAGCACTGCTCCTGCACATTTTAGCAAGAGTGACAGCACTGAGCAATGTTCATGTCATGTTCAGGAAAATTTCCACCTATGGGGCCTGATACAGAAAGGCCTGGAACGACTGCCTTACAGTACAAACTACAGACACCTCTGACTGCTCCATATAACATCTCTCAGGATAACATTTGCCAGGCTAGGTCTCAGTCCAGAAAATATACCCATCATGCTTACTCTGAGTTCCTACAGAATTAGTATTTTTCACCTATCAAACACATTAGATGACAGATACCCTTTTCATCTGTCAAAAGTTTTAAGTGGTATCCTCAGCTTGGACTTCTTGCCACTCCATTTGGATCCCACCATGTGGAATCATCTACAGTCAAAGCCATCTGCCTAGCCACAACACAGAGCCCAGCAGCTTACGATGTCCACTGCCACCCCCCAGTTCTCTAAACTGTGTCCCAGAGTCATGAGTCCAACACACAAAAATAGTGCCTGCCTGACGGATCCTCAGCCTGGTGTTCTCAAGGGATGTTTAGGGTCACTAGCCAGAATCAAATACATGGAAGTAAAAATCTGTTAGCTACAGAAAGGTGTAGGTGGCATGGCACAAGTGCACAATGCAGTTAACCATGTTCTTGCTATTTCAATATGGATGGAATATGGATGGAAGAGATGGAAAATTCATCTTTTAGTATGTGTATGTGTCCCAGGGGCAACACAAGAAGTGGTGCTCTGTTCTGATTGCACTCTACAAGAAGTAAAGGAGATCCAGAGAAGAGATGGTGGGAGCTGGACAGGGCTACCTGCATGAAAGGACGTTTCTTCATATTTTTGTGGCAAGTGTTAGGATTATGAAGCCTTTTTCCTCCCACATTTTATCCTACATAAACAGCCCTTCCACCAAATATGCCTGACTAAACCAATAAAGCAACCTAGAACGCCTTTGACCAGACAGGCTGGAGATGGACAGGTCTCCCAAACTACCCTCAACACAACTCCGCTCTTCCAGGCACCTAGAGTAGTCCTCCTGCTACCAACCACACAGGGTTGTCCCACAGCAGGTAACAACCCCTGCTGCCCAAAACGGAGGCGGCAGGCACTGGTGTTTCTTGTCTGCCTACACGCAGCGTTACGGTGTTACCCTGTGCAGCAAACCAGATTTGGTCTCTGCCTTCTGGGTATGAAATGTTTGGTCCTGTTACTAAGAGAGGAGAGCAGAAAGGAGCAAGTACCATAATATTGTTAAGGTTGACTTCCTCAAGGTCAGGATCATTGCTTTGTATTCGTTTCAGAGTCTCCTCCACATCCGTTGAGTTCGGTTCCTCATCGGGAACTGGTTTGTACTGCGTGGGCTTAATCACACCTGCAAGTGAAAAGCACGACATGTGAAACTGAGAGCAGCACCATGTTCCCTTCGGGTGTTTCTCCTCTTCCAGAATCAGCGTTGGGAGAGGGAAGCATTGTTACCGAAGGCAGGCCTGTGCTTTGTTTCTAAAATAAGTATTTCTTATTGACTTTCTTAGTGTGTGAGAAAATAGCTAATTACTGACCTTCTTACTGGATAGAAATAGTTAGTGACTGAGCTGATGTTACAGATAGTGATAATGAGGAGACAGCCAGAAGTAGTTAATCACCAAGGATGGGAAAACAAGAAGTAGTTAATCACTCCAAGGTTCTTCTATATGTCAAACAGGTGCTCCTATACCAATTAAGAGAGAGTTATGGCTACTTCAAAGAACCTTCTCAAGAAGCTGGCAAACTTACATCACACTTTGACTGTCCTGAGATGACTCAATACCTTAAAAGGATAATGTGAGGAAGGGTCTCCTCACCCAAACGAGCACCGAGACACTCACGCCTGCGCAGAAGTGTTTTGCCGATGCAGCAAAGTTTGATATGCACGGGTAAAAAGGGCTATTCGGCCATCCTGATGAGTATGTAGGCCCAGGTGGAGTTATGTATGAGGTAGGCGGAATAATGAGGCTATTTTGTGTATAAATAATGGGTGAATACCCCAGTAAGGTGTGCTAGATTTGTGGGGTTTCCCCCTAGCACGCGACGTCGAATAAAGCAATATCTCCTCTCTAAACTGCTTTTGGTTTCGAGGGCTTTCATTTCAGGTAACAGCGGGACCTGACAAACAGATGCAAGGCATGAGACTGAACAAGTGCCCATCAGCTCCGTCTATGCTCACGTGCATCCAGAAATGCTGCCCGGCGCTGGGGCCAACCATCATGGGACAGCCAGAGACTGTTGCTACATGCTTTCAGGGTCCAAAACAGGGTGATGGAGGGCACACTGCCGGTGTGGGGATGTTCCCTGGGCTGTGATGGCTCCCAGACGGCACCAGGGCAGCAGCCGAGACCGCACTGGCTCGCAGAGGGCAAGGATGTGCTAGAGATGGCCTCAGCAACCACAGGCTGCTCTGACATTCATGGCTCCAACCTTCAGCCTAAAAATAATTCCCACTTTGCCTCTGCCAGCAGCTTCAAAGCCAAAGGCTTCAGCCTGCTAGCACTCTAAATCGCTTACTGTTGAGCCCTTCTTTGTTCACGATGGTGCTGCTCCCCAGTGCCTCATAGTACTGCTGGTTGCTCATCAAGGTGTGCATGCCAAGGATCGCTACAGACAAAGAAAAGGAGAACACGAGTTATTGCAGGCTCCAAAGCCAGGAAAAGCAGCATATGGGCTGTGCTGCCCAGGATGGGGGTCTGCAGCACACTACCCTTCCCCATGCAAGCACAGAACAACATACAAAGGTTGGACCAAGCCTCCCGCCTGTCATAAATACACAACAGGGCTCAAGTGTGCTTGAGCATGATTCATAGGAGAAGAGGAACATCACCTTGTAGACAACAAACAGACAAATAGCTGAGGCTTCCAAGTAGCCGACTTGATTCAGCATCACACAAAAATAGCAAGGAGAAGACAATAAAATACACACACACAAAATAAGCTACTGGTAGGATTTAATGTACAGGGTCCAGTCCCGCAGGAGCCTGCACACCCTCATCAGCCTTGTTCACTTGGGCACATGCCACACACTGCGACAGTCCAGCTTTTGAGATGAGCTGTGCCCCATGCAGAACCCAACCAACACATGAGGCGGCTGTCATCTGAAGCATGGCAATGCACATCATGTTTTCACTCAGCAAAGAGTGGTGGTGGTGGTGTGCTTTGAATTGATATTTGTACGCTCGGAAGTTGACATTGAGAAGCTACAGCTCTGCTGGCTCGGTTGAAAATGCAGAAAGTGATGGTATGAACAAAATTCAAAGGCTGTAAGAGCCCAAAAGCCAAACTTCTTCTGAGGTTTGTGTATCTCAGGCTCATGACTGCAAAACCAACGTGCAAATGCACATTGAAACATGCCCAGGAGGATCTGCCGACATTCTTGCCAGCTGCAAATGGGCAGTGGGAAGCCAATGGCTTAGAAATATTTGGGCAAAGATTTTGTTTATAAAAATAACCCTGCTACTCACAGAAAGCTCACGTTTGAAAATAAAATGGTTTTTTAATCAACTTTTTTTTTTTTAAATAACTGTATGACTTTCTAAACAAAAATGCAGACATGCAAAGATTTGTTATAAACAGACACATTTGAAAAAAATCTTGACCTCTGGATGGGCACTAAAATAAATAAAGGACTAATCTTTCCCTAAAATTCAAGCGTGGCACCACAAAGGCACTTTGCTTTCCCGTGAGCTGCTCCTCTTATGCTTGGTTGGCACAGGTCTGCTGCCATTTGCTCGGTGCCATGGCCAAGAAGGGCTGGGGTCCTGCAGAAGTCGACTATCCCTGAGGCCCATCCCCATCTGTTGAGGAGGAACTTCATTACCTTGAGGGTGGCAGAGCCCTGGCACAGGCTGCCCAGGGAGGTGGTGGAGTCTCCATCTCTGGAGACATCCCAAACCCGCCTGGACGCGTTCCTGTGTAACCTGCTCTAAGGTGGCCCTGCTCTGGCAGGGGGTTGGACTAGATGATCTCCAGAGGGCCCTTACAACCCTGTGATGGTGTGATTCTGTGATTTTGTGATCTGTTACAGTGAGAGCTCACTGTGACTCCAGGTCTGGGTTGCATGGGCAGGACAGCCTGCAGCAAAGGGTGCCAACGAACACCACCCTCCCCTTCCCCACACTGTCCCCCAGCACATCCCCGGTGTCACTGCACCCTCTGAAAGCCCCAGTGAGGTTGGGCACTTTGAGGTTGCTTGTTTGTATTTTAGCTGGCCTTTTTCTCTGCTGCGTACTCACAGCCGAAATTTTCCGGAGTGCAACGCAGCTCGGAGAAAAAGCAACTTGCAGGCTCAGCATTTTGAGGACATACATACACCCCAAACACAGCTTGCTCTGGCAACGGAATCTCTCCACCAGCCAGGACTGTGAGTATCTGGAGTGCAGACAGAGGGAAGGATCTGCTCTCGTGTCCACGTGGGGTTTTGGGAGACTGGAGTTTGTGCTGGTAGGCGAGAGGGACTTGCTGTTTCTAAGACTGGTGCTTATTGTGTATTATCCAAAGGAACTCAAACAGAACGAAGGCATCCCATTTCTGCCTCCCCCTGCTGACCAAAGGCACAGGGGCCCTTCCAGGACTTGTTGGGAGCCACCCATAAGAGCTACCCTACTGTCCTTGCCAAGGAAAGCATCCAATACATCACAGCTGACAACGAGCCCTGCTAAATAGGCAGGAGCTGTTTCACAGCCTTAGCAAACTTGGAAGAGCAATGCTGCCACTGTCAACACTGAGATTTCAGCACAGCCTGTATCACATCAATTCTCCTGCTGCCACTTCAAGTGTATTCCCCCAGCAACTGCAGAACGAGCTGCCCCGAACACCGTTCCTCTGTGAAAATAATTGCTGCACAGACCTGGAGCTTAGAGAGGCAGATTTTATAGGATAGGGCTTTATAGGGCTCTAGAAGCTCGGCAAAAAAGCAAAACCCAGGGATGCAATGCTTGGCCAGGGTACATATGTTGGAAGCCTTAATGCAGAAACACGTTTCTAAGCCAGACTATGCTATTATTATGTAGAAGGTGTCTGGTTGGTGTGATTACTCTACAGGCTGTCTTACAGACTTTTGGCATGGAGTACGGAAGTCTGAAGCGGACAGATTTGGAAGAAGAAGCCAGTAGCACTGCAATATTCATCGACTGCTAGGCCAGCAGGGGACACGTGAGCTCATTAAAGCACCCAGGGGGCGTCCATATGCTCTTTTGGCATATGACCAACCATACAAATCGCAAGAAATCCTTAGCTTTAAAATGTGTTGGGAAAAGCTCTTTAAGAAACAGCAGGCCTGAGCCTCCGTTGAAAGACTGCTCTAACCTGACAGCTCCTTTAATAGGTTGGCAACAAGAAATCCACATTTTCACTGGGTCTGCTTGATTGTTTCCTAGTTTGGCTTAAAGAAAGCTGTGCTGCTGAAGGCGACTGGCTGCAATCTGCAAGATTCAGGGGCAGAGACAGGAGAAGATACCAAACAGCACACTCTGTTCCCTTGATAAACCCTTCTCCCTCTGCAGCTTTGGTCCGTGCTCCAGATCAAATCACATGGGCTGAGAGTAAGTTTAAATACACACTTGTTTTAACAAAAAAATAAGTCCTGCCAAAACTGTCAGCATCCAGACAAACAGCAAAAAGCTCAATAGCTTATTTCCCACAAAAGAACAAATAAAAAGCAAGTAGTAGTTGAACAACTCGAACCCCCAATTCACATGAAACTGTTTTACCAGCAATGTCACAGAGCTCTGCGTCGGAGGCATTAGCAAGGGCTTCCTCCAGTTCCGGCTCCAGAGTCACACTTTCCAAAACAGGATCCATCGGCTTCTGCTTGGGAATCCAAGCTTTTCCTATAAATGCAAAGTGAGGTCACCCTCGGTACGGCTGTAGCACCTGTTTCACAGAGAGCCGTGCAGATGCACTTCCCGGGGCTGCGGTTTGCACAGTGGAAAGGACAGAAGGGGCACAAGGACCTACAGAAAAACCAGAGGAGACACTGAATCCCTTCCCATCAGCTCGGTCTGAGTCCTGCTGCGAGGCGAGCCTGGGGGCTCCTGCCAGACGCCTCCAACGGCGGAGCTGGACCCCTTCAGCAGCGCAGAGGGATGCACCTACAAACGCCCAGCAGCGCATTTGTACCGCACGGTCACAGTTCAAGGCACAGCACCCAGAAAGCCACGCACGGCCTGGCCCCGCAGGACTTCGCTTCTTTGAAAGCCGCATAAAAGGGATGGAGGTTCGGCAGTGCTCACATGCACTAAGAGAGGCCAGCGGCTGGGACCCAGCACTGTGCGGGATCGCTCCTGCCACTGAGACAGCTCCGGCTGCCAGCTCCAAACGCAGGGTGGTGGGGCAGACGGTGGTCAAAAGAGGGTGGGAAGGAGGTGGTGGAGAGGGCCTGGCAGCAGGCAGGGGTAACAGTTAGCCGTCCAGCGAGCATACGGGGGCAAAGAGGAGCAGCCTTGGGGCAGCTGGTCCAGCTCAGCATCGCTGCAGGGACAGCGCGGCAGGGGGGAGAGACACAGAGAGCATGCCAGACGGAGACCTCCGTGCTCTACCTCCCAGGACAGCAAAAGGCCGAGGAACAGGCCTTTTCCCTACAAGTCAGAGGTGCAAAGCAACAGTTACAGCTGGTGAGGCAAAGCTGCCATCTCAGTGGTTCACTTGTGGCCTTCTCCTAAGGGGGGGGCTGCCCACATGGGCAAGGGGCTGCGCTGCAAGTGAGGCAGCTCCAGCCCAGCTCTGAACAGCACAGGAGGAAACGACCTCAAGTTGCCCCAGGGGAGGTTTAGATTAGATACCAGGAAAAATTTTTACACCGAAAGGGTTGTGAAACACTGGAACAGGCTGCCCAGAGAGGTGGCGCAATCGTCATCCCTGGAGGTGTTTAAAAGACAGGCGTATGTGGTGCTGAGGGACATGGTTTAGTGCTGGTTTTGTCAGTGTCAGGTTGATGGTTGGACTCGATGATGTGAAAGGACCGTGCTGCGGGCTCCCCAGCACTCCCCCACCGGAGGGCAAGCCATCACCCTTCCTCTGCCGGAGCTGGCTGCATCCCAGCTCCTACTGCTCACACCGCCAACGGACGGGCAGGTTTCTTTGCGGAGGTTGAACCGGGTCAGGCCTGAGGCTTCACAGCAGGGCACCAAAGAGAAGAGAGAGGCTTGTGGTGCTTTAACAGACCATGGCTGGGAGCAGCCTGTTGAGTAAAGCCAGCGCTGCTGCCGGGCGGGAGGAGGAGGAGGCAGCCCCGAACATTTCGGATCTGTCCCCTCCCCTGAAATAGCCCAGGATCACTGCACAGAGATAGCAAGTGCAAAGCTCTCAGCCTGGCATGCCAGCCAGGACTATTTTTGTCCCCCTTCTCTGAAACCAGAGTCAGCGGCATCAAAGGGGAGAAACAAAGATCCTGCTGCTCAGGGATGTGCAGAAAACAGAAGCTGCTAAATTTAGCCTCAAGGAAGAAGCAACTGTGCTCTGAGCTCCCGCCGGTACGATACAGTGGCTGCTATAAACAGCCTTTTGCAGAATGGCCCATCTCCTGCCTGTGTGCGGCCGCCCCGGCGAAGAGGGCAGGAATCTGCCTCCTGGGACACAGCTACTCTCCCAAAAATAGTCAGAGCATCATGTTCCTGCATGGCCAGGCATCTCCTGGGTACTCCGCAGCAAAGCGTCCGGGTTGGGCTGGTCCCCTCGGCTCTGCCTTGGTGCAGAGATCCAGAACCACTGTCCCACCAAACACACACAGGGGTCAGCAAACTGTACACACCATCTGGTGGGTTTAGCCAGGAACAGGAAAAGCAGGGCAAACTCAATTCTGCCGTCACACAGTTAACTCCTTTTGACATCTTGCTGTCATTGAAATGCCTGGGTTTTAATTTTAGAAGGTTCTGTATCTCAGTCATGCTGTATTACAAGTTGGAACTTTAAACGAAATGGTGCATGCAAACAGCATTATACACGATAACACAGTATTTATGCACACACCAACTCCTACCCTGTGCAGCAGCATGGCCAGGGAGAGCACCTCCCATGGCAAACTGGTAAATCACCCTCCAAACGGCAGACGTGGTGATTTATTTCCAGCTCTGCAGCAACTGTGAATATGTAATCTGCCACCTCTGGCTCACAGTCAATGTAAGTAGTGTCTTCACTCAAGTGGAAAGATGTTTAATGTGTTTGAGATCACATTATTGAAATATGATCAGCCCAGACCAGAAGCTGAAGACTCAAAATGCCTGAAATACCTCCGTCTCCTGCACAACACTGCTACTACCTTCTGGGCCAGCCAGGCGGGTAGCCAGCGCTGGGCTGGAGTACGTTTGAAGTTGATAAAGTTGCTTCCTGATAGCACTCAATTTACTCTTTTCATTTACTTCTTTCACGGAGAACTTTTTTTTTTCTTTTGGTATTTTTGTATTTTTTTTCTTCTAAAAATACCACCTGATGTTTTACTAAATGGACAGATTTAACACAAGGTCTTTCTCGGAGAAGCACATGGATCAGTAAGGAGGCAGCTTTACCTCAGCTGGGAAACATTCCCACATTTCACACACTTCTTTTTTGGCACGGGGCAACCAGTAATGCAAACAGCATACGACCAGATCTGCTGCTGCAGGGGGACCATGGTACAGAGGAAACAACAGCAGAAAAAAGCTGCTGAGAAGCTCCTGGAACCCAGAGGCAAGGACTGACCAGACCACATCCCATGTCAGATGATATTCAGACTGCTAATGGGAGCAGGAAAGCCCTCTGGGTAACGGGATGTCCCATGAGAACGGGAAAAGATTCCAAAAGGAGATGAAAGAGGAGAGGGAGAGCAAAGCCCTTGTCCGCAGGCCCCAGGACCACGTAGAGCAGGGGTGCAGCAGCCCCCGCAGGGTACAGTGCAGGAAGACAGAAACACGCAAACTGCAGGAGACTGGGAAATGAGGCTGGGGTTGTCAAGGGGTGAGGAAGACTGGATGGGAACTGCTGGGATCATCACAGCTGAGGGGAGCTGTGGAGTTTCTCTATACCAAGACGAAGTTCAGAGTGCAGGGATGAAGTGTGAAAGGTGATGGTGGAAGACAGAGCACAGGCAGTCACGCTCACAGGAGGACAAGGAGGACAAGATGATGTCTTCCCCAGAGCTTGATACAGCTGCAGTTGTATGAGGATGGAAAGAGGCTACACAGTGGTACAGCCTCTGTCCATCACTTGACAACATACCAGCTGGTACCCAAATCAGCGAGTGCATGGACCTCTTGGTCACTCCCCAGTTTACTGGCCAGCCCGGGCTGGGGCTAGACAGCAGAGAGAGCAGATGTGCCACCCCAGTGGTGTCAGAAGGAAGTCGTGCTCAGCAATGCAGGTCAGACACAACCCTTCTGCTGCATACCCACCATGCCTTCAACGCGATGCACTCAGTGTGGCACAAAGGATGACCATACCTCTCTTTTCACCCGTGAACGGAACCAAGTCTTCTCTGTCTTTAACGTCCTTCGCCTGCTTTTCTAGGTGGGCCATGAGTTCTTCCCTTTTGAACGGGCCAGTTGGCGGCTTTTGCGTCTGATCCCGCTGCCTGAGCCCTGCCGGCAGCAATGCGTTCTAGCAGGGAGGGGAGAAACACGGGTTATCTCTGCTTCAACCATCAATCTGTCCATCAAACGCTCTCCCCTCTCCACTTTCCTCAATGCACTGTCTTTATTCCATGTTGCTGGACAATTTGATTCTCCTTGTGTCCAAGGTTATTTCCATCCAAGCCCAAGCCCACATCATATAAGACACATTGTGCTCCTTCCCCCCTCCAATTTCACATGCTGGTTCCACTGTGAGATGTCCATGCTGCCAAGTGGATGTTTCCCTACAACAGCAGCTCCAGCCCTGTCTCTGGGAGCTCTCAGCCATCCCCTCCTTCTCCTCCGAGCCTCTTCCCACACCCTCACCATTTCTGCTGCAGCGCCAAAACCAAGCTGCTAAACCAAACCAATCTTCTCCTCCCTGTATGTGTTCATCTGAGTGCCCACATGCCCCACGTGTCCCAGCAAGAATCAGCTCAGTGAAATCCCATGTTCTTTCCCAGAGAACACCAGAGAGACACGGTGGTCTCTTCTGCCCTTCATGATCCATCACAAAACTAGAGGCAGAGTCTCGCAGAGAAGGTCACTCCGTTGCTGAACAAAACCCCTGTGAACCTCTGCTCAAACTGCCTCCTTGTTACCCAGTCACATTAACCACCACGGGAAGTCGCCTTCTGCCTGACGCATATGGCACGTAAGCACCTGCTTATATTTAAATATAGAACAGCCCTAATGCAGTAAGTAAGACTACTCCCAGATTTGACACTAAGCATGTTCTTTAAAGCTTTGCTGGATAGAAGTCAATGTTTACTTTTTAAGACATCCAAGGTGATTTTGAACAAGACACTGATTTTTCCATGCCTGCCTAATAAAAGTAATTCATTACAATTTAAATCTGCATCAGTGAAAAGCTTGGGAAGGAAAATGACCAATGGGAAACAATTAGACTTGGGCAACCTTGGAGGGCAACAGAGGAGAATGGTGCTAACACACAAGCAGGGAGGTATAGGAAACAGCTTGCTTCCTCAGGCTTCATGCTGTGAGTGGCCATGCAGCCTTCACGCTTTAACTCCTGTACTCGGGCTACACCTCTGCTGACTAATGTTCAGCGTTATTTTACCTTTCTACACCTTTCACAGAAGGCTGCCTGACTCCGCGTCTTCCGAGACAGCTGTAACCACCCCCATTGCATCAGCCCATATGCTTAACCCCGGGAGCCAGCCTGCCACCTCTTAATTACTTCCCTGTGCTGCAATTAAAAATACTGGTGATGCAATCTACACCGCCCATCACTTCCCTCCCTACCCCCGAAACACTAACTGCATGTTGCAGTGACAATTTCTCACCGGCAGTGCCCAGCCTCATCACCTAACGCTGCCGTAGCCCCGCGTCCTGCCAGTTGGCTCTGCACATCCCCTGCCAGGGCCAAGGGGGCATGTCGCCTCCAAAAAACTTTCATTGCTTGGCACCAGCAAGGCCCAGTGTTTGCACACGCGCAGCTCACCCTGATGTTGGGAGGTTGCTAAAAAGCAATTGTCCTGTTTTGAAAAAGTCTGGGATTTGTATTTCTGCTTAAATGGAGGAAAATAGCGACCATTTGAATCACAGAACCATAGAATGGTTTGGGTTGTAAGGGATGTTAAAGACCACCTAGTTCCAACCCCCCTGCCCTGGGCAGGGACACCTCCCTCTGGACCAGGCTGCTCAAAGCCCCATCCAGCCTGGCCTCGGACACTTCCAGGGATGGGGCAGCCACAGCTTCTCTGGGCAACCTGTGCCAGTGCCTCACCACCCTCACAGTAAAGAATTGCTTCCTGATATCTGATCTAAATCTACCCTCTTTCAGTTTAAAACCGTTAGCCCCTTGTCCTATCATTACACTCCCTAAAAAAGAGTCCCTCCCCATCCTTCCTGTAGGCCCCTTCAGGTACTGGAAGGCTGCTGTAAGGTCTCTCTGGAGCCTTCTCTTCCCCAAGACAAACAACCCCAACTCTCTCAGCCTGTCCTCATGGCAGAGGTGTTCCAGCCCTCTCATCATCTTCATGGTCCTCCTCTGGACCTGCTCCAACAGGTCCATGTCTTTCCTGTGCTGAGGACTCCAGAGCTGGACGCGGTACTCCAGGTGGGGTCTCACCCGAGTGGAGTAGAGGGGCAGTTTGCTATGGAAGTTTAAAGTTTGCGACAGAAAAAACCCAAACCCCAGACAACCTACAAACCCCCACACATTCTCTCCAAGGTGGCCTGATCAGAAGCAGAGATCTGTAGAGCCACCGGCCCTGGCTGACATGGGTGCTGCGAAGCGCAGTGCTTGTCACACCGGGGCACGCACCCCAGGGCCAGGGCAGGGGAATGTCACAGAGGCAAAGTCCCACGTGCAGCCCATCCTTGCGATGGCAAAACTTCTGCTCGTCCGTGGACAGTCTCTTCCATCCTTCTACTGAGCACAGCCTCTACAAAGGCTCCACTAAAACCCAGATCACTAACACTGTCCATTCCCCCCCAACTACTGAGATTTACCGCCCAGCAAATCTCGAGTAAAAATGACTTACATCAGGATCCAGCTCCTCCAGTTCATTCTCTAACTTCCTGAGCTCCTCCTCTGTCAAAGCCCCAAGGATCTTGTCTTCATCCAGGTCTCGGTATTTTTCTAGCTCCTTCCTGTAAGACATCTTAGAGGAGTCTTGTGAATCTCACTTTTTATGCCGAAAGAGGACCTGAAATGGAAACAGGCAGCGTTAACACCGAATCGATGAAACGTGACACTGCAGCCCAGCTGGTCAGGGAACGCCGAATACTGCGGAGCTGCAGAAGATTTATGCTTAAAGCACGGTGGACTTCAAAGCCAGGCCAGACTGCTCAGGGCCCCCCGGTCCATACCCTACACACAAGTCATGGCCTGTGGTCGCCAGAGCGGCACAACTTCAGTAGCACCGTGCTCCACCGTGGGCGCACGGGGCAGCACTGAGGAAGCACCTCGTACAGGACCTGAGCTAGACACGTCTTTCTCCAAGCAATGCCAGACGCCGTCGAAGTGCCCTAGGCATTTATTTCCTTGAAGGACAAGAAACCACAAAGTCCCTCATGCCCTTACAAGCCCCCAGTAACACCTTCCTGCGCACGGGGCTCCAGATAACGTTGTCACCGGGTGGGAGAAGAGATTTGTAGCATCACTGAGTACCTCTGAGCCCTCAAACCTCCAGGAGGCCACAGTGGGCGGCACTCCTTCCCATGTTTTAAAGCCACAAGGCGATCAGTAAGCATTATCCGCTCGTGTCCGGGAGGCTGCCAGGGAAACGTGCCATTTAGTGACCCACCTTCCCAGCGACAACATGTGCCCGCACCGCCGCAAGCCAAGGGGCTGACCTGGGCGCTGCTGCACGCCTAAACCAACCCTTCGAGAAGAGAAGTGGGAGTAACAGGCTAAGTGACCTATCCGGATAATCCCCGCTGACCCGGGGGTTTGTGCCATGTCTCCTAATATGAAACAACACACACAATCAGGCACACGTAGCTGGGCCTCTGCCAGCTCTGAAAGACCGTAGTAGACCTTTTATGAAGGTCAACTTGCTTAAAATATGCAGGTGGGTTAAAAATACACTCACGACAACACAACAAGAGCGAATCCAACTCTGCTCTTCTGCTGAAAGTTTCCTTCTGTTCCACAGCACTGTCTGTTTATTTAGATTTTTGGCTCATTTTTTGTGGAGAACACTGAACTCTAGATAATTCAAAGAGATTTTTCTTAGAGTCTGAAAAAAGGTTTTGCTGTTCCCTCAAGGGGCATTTACAGTAAATAACAGCAAGGGCCTGTGCCTTTTTTGAAGGAGACAAACATCTTCTGAGTTTCTATAAATCACCTCTTTTCAGCTTCTGCGGAGTGTCAGAGCCCTACCCCGAGTCACATCTCCCCAGCTTTGCCCCACCACCCCAGAGCATGCTCCCATGATTGCTCTTCATTAGCACAGAAGTCTCTTTACAGGAATCACAGCACAGCTATTTCCAGATAGGAAAATTATCTTTAGCTTGGTCACAAAAGGGCACATTAACACACACACGGCCCGACAGCAAGCCCTTAAATTTAGAGTCGCCATCTGGTCAGACGTTCGGTTTCCCACTGGTGTGATGGCAATTCCTGCATCGCTCGCATTCCTGCCACTCACCACTTAGGAGGTGGAGCGCCGGGAGACAGTGCCTCCTCGATGGGAGCCCAGATGGTCAAAAACAACTTTTTCCACCTTATATTGAAATGCGCGAACCACGACTAGTCTGCACTGAGCATTTAATTTTTAGTTTTGACTATTCTGCTGTGGAAGGAGAAGAAGCTAAGAGCAGGCAGGAAGGATAACCCACCCCAGGGTGCTGAATTCCCTGTAGTGTCTTAAAATACCCACACATGCCATGAACATGGCACCCTCCGTCTCGTCTACGTGGGGACGGCTACCCCCAGAGGCAGCCACAAGCCCATCCAAACCATCAGGGGTGGCCTGCGAGCAGCAGCTGGGCTGGGACCGCAGCCTGGGCAGGGCTGACCTTGTCCCCCCGCCGCCAGAAGGATGGAGACCGTCACCACCGAGAAGCAGGAGAGATGTGGGACGTCCGCACGCGCGGACAATGCTTCTGGGAAGCCCTGCTGGGTTCCCAGGCATCCTGCAGGGAGGCGCAGCCGGGGCGGCAGACAGCAAGAGGCGCTGAGGGCAGGTGCGGAGGCTGCCGAAACACGGCTGAGAGCCCCGTGGGGAGAACTCCGTTTGCCGCCTATCCCATGCAGGGCCGCGGCGGGGGGACGGTGCCCCTGCCCTCACCAGGGCAGGCGGGGAGCAGGCGGGCAGCGCGAACCCTGCCTGCGTCGGCAGGACCTTCTGTGCTGCTCCGTCCTCCCCCTGAACAAGACGAGCGGGTTCAGCATCGCATCTTCCGCCGCCGCCTCTGCGACCAGCGCCTTCGCTGGCTCTCCCTTATCTCTGCATCCCAGGCCTCTTCCACCCTATCTGGCTCATGAGTGCTGGGAGAAAAAGCAAATTCCCCCCTCTGCTGTAAATGGCAAGAGGGCTTTGCACTGCCAAAAATAAGAGAGCGGGTAAGTTCTGCCTAATTATAATTGTTTTCATTTACACAACACGCGCTGAAACACCCACCTCCACAGACAGCTCTCCCGGAGCTGTGCTAGGGTTCAAGCACGGTTTAACACAGATCCCTCCCCGGCCCCCACACCTGCACTCCAGAAAAATAACAAGATCCTCCAACACAACCGCAATATTATATTCAGATTTTAAATCCACACACTTCTGGACATCCAGGAAAGAGTTAACCCTAATTCACCCCAAATCTGCTCCATCAAATCTATTCTCAATCCCTTCCTAAGATGGCAGCTTTGATTTCTTGCTATTTTTCATTAAAGCTACCAATAGGCTTTTCACCCAACCAACGAAGGAAACATCACAACAAAACATATATGCAACATACAGAAGCTGCACAGCACTGATGCTATTACAACTTTAAACCCCCTAAAATCTGAAATTCATATTTCCTCAAAGAATTGAAGTTCATATTGACGGCCAAGATAGCAAGGCATTGGTTCTCATTGTCCAAAGTATCCATCAGACACCTTAGAAGACAGCCCAAACACTGTACTTGGTGAGTCTGAAGAGTATACACCCATAAAAAGGTTCAAGGAGAAAAATTAAATCGGATGGGAGATGAACATACACAACAGGTCACCTACAGGGAAGACTGCTCCTACCGTGAATATTTCCCCATAATATATTTATTTTGTTTTCCAACAAAACAAAAAAGGCAACATTTGTGATTATGAGGGGGATGGAACAGTTTCTTTTTGGAAAGCACTGAACACAAAAATAAACACTGTATATCAAGTGAAAATGAAAAGCATTCCGTATGATACTGGAAATACTCCTTTAATGCCCTGCCTCGGTACGCCCCCCCCCCCAGCACCGTGCCCTTTCTGGGGCACCGAAACCCAAGATCAGCACCGACCTCCGTGTGGGGAACCGGTGGAGCCCTGGGGAAGGTGGCCCACCTGGGACCACTGTGTCCTGTCCCGGGTAGAGAACAGGCAGGGAGACGTGGCTGTGCGCCTGGGGTGGGCGAGCAGCGCAGGCAGGAGCAGCGCAGCGACGGGCTCAGGCTGCAGGAGGCCACTCAGGGAGGTTGTGGAGCAGCACAGGGGCCGCCGAGCCGGAGGATCTGCAGGATCATCCCTCAGTGCTCTCATGACCCCAGGAGAAAGGGCAAACGAGAAAGCAGAACTGGATAAAGCAAACACAAAGAGCAAGGCAAACCCCAAGAAAACATAAGAATGTCATAGAGAAAACACAGGGATGGATTTCCCTAGGGTGCTGTGGTGCTGGGAAGCCCAGTCTCAACCTGCACAAAATCCCACGTGTGCCAGCAAGATAACTGCAGGGAAGTATGGAAAGCCCTCTACTCTTCCCTTCTCCTTTTCCTTTCCCTTCTCTTCCCTTCTCTTCTCATGCACATGGGGAGAAAGACCAACCAACCTCAGGAACAATACAGGGCTCTTGGGTGATAAAGTCTGTTTCAGTCCAATCCAGCCCCGATTTCAGCCAGAGGCTGATGAGAGCCACGGCTGAAGAAATGAACATCCCTCCCCCTACCAAGCAACTCTTAGATCTGATGGCAAAGTTTTCAGTGCTTTGAAATAAGAAAGCAGATCGAGGGCTTGGTCTCTGAGATAAGGAGGTGGACAACAAGCATCACCAGGTAGATATCGATGATTCTTGGAAAAACTGCCAAATTTGAAGGCAGAAGGTTATTCAGGATGAAAGCTGTTTTTAAGCAGCACTGGGGGCAGGAGTTACCCTGGTGAGGGATGGCCTGGCTTGAGAACAGCTCCTGTTTGACTCATGCAGAGGTTTGAGTTATGAGATTTTTCTCATAGCTTAAGTATAAACCCAAGTCAAAGTTCAGAGCTATTCTTTTTACAGTATAAAAATAATAAACCAACTTCAACTAACCGCCCCCCCACAGTTGTTACAATTCCTTTTGTCTTTTCTTGGACTTTTAGTGTAACTTCAAAGAGAAATATCAGGGCTTTTTTCAGGAAACTATACATGCTTTAAGTAACCATTTCCCACAAAATCAAGAGAAGTTAGGTGCTTTCTGTGCATACACTTAGACCTCACTGAATCACCCAGGTGTAAATCCAAGACGCACGCTGTGCAGATGAGAGGAGCAAATCAGCTCCAGTTGGCTTCCTAAATGAAGACTACATTTTTATGTGGCTTCTCAGCCCTCTGATAAACCCTAAAGCTATGAGCTAACTAATGAAATTTCATACATGTCTCAAACCCCAGTGTCTTGTCAAGCTGCACACGCACGCAAAGTGTCCATCAGCAGCAGTGTAACATGGAACAAGCCAAGGCATCTCCTTCGGCTGACAGTCAGGGAATGGAGGAGAGAGACGGGGTGTTTGCAGGGAGGTCCAGAGGAAGGGGCGGTATGAGAAGCCCTTGGAGAAGGGGAGCAGTTACATGTGGTAGAGCTGGGCCAAACACAGTGGGGATGTGGGGATGAAGGACATCTATCCACCTAAAAGTGAGTCTCTGCTGGTCCTGCAGCTCACGGGACAGCTTGCGAGCCCTGGGCTCGCATCCCAGCACACCTGGGTGCTGGTGTGCAAGCGCCTGACTTCCAGCCGCCCTGCTGTTTGAATCACTGAGCACCCCAACATCACCAGCTCCCGGGATTTCCAAGAAGGGACCAACAAATTAGGGCAGATCCAGTAACAACAGGGAAAGATGCACATCAGCTCCTTCTGAGACCATATCTCAAACAGTGAGTCTGTGCAAATTTTGCAAAACCCAGTAGCAAAGCAGAGCACAGGAGGAGCTGGATTCGTCCCCAGGGTCATCACACAGCTTTACACATCCAACGTCTTGACCGCCGGGAGACTCCTGTCACTAGTTACCCTGGTCACCAGAGGATCAGGTGTGCTGGGAGGTGAACGCTCTCCTCCCAACGCACAAGTACAAAGGTCACATCTGGAGCCAGCGGCCCCTTCCCAGGCAGGCACAACAGAGCCCAGCAATGGCCTTGCAGCCACGACGAGGCAGCCCGTACCTGCGGTACAGGTAGAGAGACGTTTGCTCCATTTCAAGTGAATGTCATTCTCACTAAACATCGAGTCTTTGGCTTGGAGAGATGAAAGGAAGATAAATAAGTAAAGCCAGTCCTTTTAAAGGAATGGTCTCCTGCACATTTTTTGAAGATTCTTTTTTTAGGCTGATCTCATTTTCTCAGCCAGAGAGAAAAGCACCTTTTTAACAAGCCGTAAACACGGACCCAGGCTGCATCATCAAGGGCTGTTGGTCTGCTTGGGCTCTGCATCACCACCTTAAACGCGCAAGATGTTGAAACATCTTGTTACAGCTACGAGAGCCTTCCTACAGACTGTGCACTGGACTTGTAGTCCACGCTGCACTGGAAAGTGTCCACAGGAGGTCCACAGAACAAGGTATTCCTCTCTTCTTAGCACTGCTGAGGCTGCAGGTGGATGTTGCATTATCCAGTTCGATATCAAGTCTTGACAAGCTGAAGAGACTTCAGTGCAGGGCCGTCAGGGTGGGCATGAGGCTGGGACACAGAAGATGCAAGGAGAAGCAGAAGGAAGTGGACTTCTTCAGCCTGGAGACAGGAAGACTGCTGCTGGCTAAACGGAAAGGATTTCCACAGAAGACAGAACCGGGCTTTCCTCAGAGGTGCACAGGGGAAGGACAGACTGCAGTGGGAATAAGTTGTGGCAAGAGAAATTCTAACTGGACATCAGGGGAAAGTTCCTTGTCCCAAGGGTGGTGCAGCCTTTGGTCAAGGACCAGACAGGCGGTGGGATCTCTGTCCTTGGATATTCATTTCAACTGGACAAGGCCCTGGGAAATCTGATCTAGCTCTGGGGCTAAGCCTGTTCACAGAGGACAGTGGAAGTGGGAACTTCCAGAAGTCCCTTCCCATCTAAACTGTCTGTGACTGGTCTTAGAAGAATGCTCAGGCCTGTCCAACTCTCCAGATTCCTCCTCTGAATGGCAGGAGGTTACACAGGATGGAAACTGGGCTCAAAGCTGATCCCCTACACTTATTTCACAAAACCTTGTTGTTTTCTGCGCTCACTTAATTTATCCAGCTGAAGCAAAGTCCTCATGGCGGTGATTCGAGTTTGAATTCTGATGCTCGTTCAACACAAGGGGGTATAGCTGCCTTCCCCTGAAACAAACTGTTCACCATGAGCTCAGACACGGTTGAAGGTCATCTCGGCTAAGTCCCTTGCTTCTGCAGTGTGAGAGTGGGTCACTCGGCCTCCAGGAGACCATCACAGTATCTTGCTTGGCAGCTTTCTCACACTGAGAAGCCCCTGCGCAGCCTGCAGAGTAGCCAAGCGTCACCTGGAATGATCCTCAATAAAATGGAGCATACAAGGCAGTGGATGCCCCTAGCCCCTGCTCAGCAAGCAGCGCCTATCCATCAGGTGTATCTTCATCGCTTAGCCTTTCCACGGCCGAGCGGGGCAGTGCCAGCACATCCATGCCCTGGATGAGAAGAGTGGACAGAGAAAAGACAGAAAGCTCCAGACAGGGGGAAGCTCTGCCACGTCAGATGCAGAAAGCAGGTCAGCACGCACCCCCACTGCCTCAAGGCAAGCCAGCCATCAACTAGAAACACCGAGCCCCTCTCGGCTGCCCTGCAAAGAGGCTCATGGCTCACAAAACCCAACAGGGAACCTGCTGTTCCTTCAGGACACTCAGACTTCTCAAGGGGAGATGTGGATTTCCTCTGGTCTAAAAAAAACCTCACAACCAGCAGCCGTTAACCTAAGACACACTGAAATTCATGTTCACCTTAGCAAAATATTTGAAAAGAAACTCCTAGAAGGACGCATTGTGACTCTATCAAAACACACTATGACTTCTGCCTCTCTAAATGACACACCAGCCATAAAAAACACGTTAACACTATTTGAAGTTATCATCACCACCCAGAACCCTACAGCAATGAGTTCAATACACCTCCAACAACACTTACTGATGCTGCTGCTTCATTCCCACGGGGATCCTCACGCTGGAGCTGACATTCCCGTTCCTGCACTTGACAGCTCCACAGCAAACAGCTGGTTGTCCAAGGTCACGCACGCACTAGGGGAAGCTCGACCAAAGTGACCTCTCCCTTCATCCGCTGGTGCTGAGGGAAGTCTTACGCTGGTCGCACTCTCTGGGACCTTCCTCTCCGCTTGCGTGCCAGGAGGTGGAGCTCGGCCAGATCCCAACCCGACACTCAGAAACCCCCCGTACCTCCCGGCCGTCCTTCCCTCAGCACGCCTGCAGCCTGGAAGCCACACGACTCAACAGTGGCTCTTACCAAGTGATCCTTCTTACCAGGGCCAGCCAGCAAATAGCCCGGATGGCTGGTGACCAGGCAGCACGTAACAGGGTCAAACTCTGCCAAAGCCCAAATACAAACCATTCCAGCTCTATCTCCCCTTCGCCTATTTTTAAGGTACACAACTCGTAAGCACAGCTGTGTGCCGTCCTATTTGGGGTGAGGTTCTCTCATGCGCCTGCCATGTACTTAATTGTTTAATTACTAATCCCTATGAAAAGCGCATGGGCACACGAGTCATTAGTGACACCAAGCACTCAGTTCCTGCTCTGTAACTTGAACCCTTCCACTTGAAAACTTCACAGCTGGCACAATCTACACTGAAAAGGGATCCTGGTTTTCTTGCCTGAACTTATGTTAGTCCTTGGATGGTCTCCTGCTGCCCTGGCACGCTCCAGTCGCAGGGAGCAGCTGAACCTGACGCTGTGAACCAAATCTGGACAAGGCATTGAACAGAGGCGGGACACCCCCCCCAGTCCTCCCAGTCCTGAGGAAACAAAGACACCAACTCCTTCTGGGGGAGCTAATGAACCGCACAGCGCTGGAAGCGGGCAGAGCTCTGGCGAAGCATGGCTGTCGCCCTGTCTCCATGCTTCTCCCTGGGCATCTGCCACTGGTGGCTGCCAACCAGAGCGTCCTGGGCTGGACTCAGGACAGTCTCTGATGTGTGTTTATTTCATTTACCATTAATGAGTGGGAAGAACTCCCTCCCGCCCTGGGACAGGGCACCAAGGAGGTGAGGTCTCCATCTTTTGGGCCATATGAAGCCACAGCCTCCCTGGCTCAGGAGAGATCTGCTGTGAGTTGGGGATGGACTAAAGAACTGCTGAGCCACCATCAGTGCTGGCATCCTGTGACGAAAAGCATGTGCCCGTTTAGCAACACGGAGCCATGGAACACAATTTTTATCACCTCCTGTTTCTTCCAAGAGTCTGGTAACTTTACAAAGTAAACACGTTTTGACTACAAGTCCCTGCCTTGGATAGAGAAGTGAAGACAGAGTCCTCCTAGCTCGCGATTTGCAAATGGTTGTCAACTAGAGGAAAAAATCAGAAAGCAGACCCCAGCCTCCTCTCTTTGAGCTGCGCTGGGCTTCCACAAAAACTCCACATGCCTGGAAAACAGCAAAGCAGCAAACAGAAAAGTAACACAATTCATCTGCAAACGTTACATTCGGTGTCACATCGCTCTGGGGGATGGAGTTACACATCTAGCAAAAAGGGGACAGGCGCTTCTTACAAAAGGATCATTCAAGGATCTCTTGAAAAGATAAGTAAAACCGTTCTTTGGGCGAATGAAAGTAAAACATGGGCAAAGGAACTCAGTAATGAGATAGACCAGGTTGTCTCCACATCTGTCTGACTTTCCCAAATACACCAAGCAGGAGGGGAGGCAGCAACATAATTCCCAATATTATGCAAAAACATAGTTAACTGAAGAAAAGCCAGCAGACCGTCACAGCTGAGAAATGTGTGGGGAGAAGAACAAGATGAGTCATGCTGGAAAACAAAGCACGCTGAAGAGAAAAAGAAGAGCCCTGACAGGAGGAAAACGGAGACCTTGAAATGAGCAGCAGCGAGCAAACGATGCAGAGTGCTTGTTGGAACAGCCGAATGCATGTACAGCAGGGCAAGAGGAACAGGGGCTGCCAAGGGACAACCGTGCACACTCTTCTACACGGCTGCTAAAGGCGCCTGGCATCTGGGGGGACTCTGCGTACCAGGGTGCCCACCAGACCACGCTCGGCTTTAGTGTTGTGTCCCAGCTCCTCCTGCCAAGGAGGCAAAAGATGAAGGGCTGGCTACCGTACCCTGAAGTAGGGCTTGCACGGTCAAAAGTTTCTCCAGTACTTGCTCTGTCAGCTCTGGTCTGAGAGAAGGATCCACCCCTTGGGCACAGATCTTGTCTCTTTGATGAGAAATGAGGAGTTCGTTCTTCACTCCCGCATGAGCTGGCAGGTCACACATGAGGAAGGGATTTTATATACATTTAAAAATAACCTCCGCCACGTGGCTGAGCACCTTTTTTGGCTCAAGGCCCAATACCCAAGGAAAGATGTACAGCAACGAGAGAGAGGACCTCTGCCTAGGGGCAGGGAGGCCGGTCCAGAAGCGGGGGGCAAGGGGTTCTGCCCAAAAAACCATCCAGGACCACTTCAAAAGCAGAAGCAGATAGATGAGCACATCGGGAAGGCACGCGAGTGGGGGAGAAGCTGTGTCCAGCTGAGTGAAGGAAAGTTATCCCTGAGATAGGCAGCGCCTTTCAAACAAGGCAGCGAATAATTCAAGCCGGACAACGTACGCGTGTGGAAAAACACGCCACAAGGACTCAAGGAGCCTTCCCCCGCCTTAATTTCTACTTTCC
>VXBO01009349.1:44390-61024 GCA_013400135.1 Rhinoptilus africanus
CCGTACCAAAACAGCGCAGCCCTCTATGGACCCATTCCCCGGAGAACCATTTCCCGGCGGAGCCCCCCCAGCGTGACAAACCCCACAGCCCTCACGCAGGGCCCTCCGTCCCCACGCTCCGCTCCCCCCCCCATGCCGGACACGCGTGGGCGCCCCCGGGAGCCCGGGGACAGCCACGCTGCGGGCACGGCCCCCCGGCGGGATGGCCAGCGGNGGCTCGCACCCTCCATCCCCAGCCGCAGCAGCGAGGGCGGCATGTGCTTCCCGAGGGTCTTCCCTGCTCCTGGCGATTTACGCGCCCTGGAGCCTGCCTTTCCTCCCGTGGGAACCTCCTTCAGAGTGCCGAGTCGGGCGCCCCGGCAAAGGGCCTTTTTGGGAAGCCCCCCGGGATGCGCACGCCTCGGTCCCTGGGGACACAGGGCGCCGCGAAGCACCCCGAGGCTGCGGCGGGAGGAACTGCTTCCCCAGGAGGGCGGCGGAGCCCTGGGAGGGGGGAGCCCTCTCTATCAGAGAGTGCAGCCATAGCACAAGAGGTGATGGTTTTTAACTGAAAGAGTGGGAATTTAGATTAGGTATTAGGAGTAGATTCTTCACCGTGAGGGTGGTGAGGCCCTTGCACGGGTTGCCCAGAGAAGCTGTGGATGCCCCATCCCTGGAAGTGTCCAAGGCCAGGCTGGATGGGGCTTTGAGCAGCCTGGTCTGGTGGTAGGTGTTCCTGCCCAGGGCAGGGGGTGGAACTAGATGGTCTTTAAGGTCCCTTCCAACCCAAACCATTCCATGGGGGGCTCAAGGCTCAACCAGGTCGAGTGGTGGCCACCCTGGCCTCTGGCTGGGCTACTGTGGCTGCTGGGGCCCTGCGGCTGCAAGCGTGGGCGTTCTACAAAAGCTGCTTCCCCACAAACGCCGTCAGTACCAGCACACCTACTGATTCCGTGTCTTATTTAACTCCCTGTCAGTTTGTCCTGTGCATTCAGTGACAGCCAGCTCTCCGAGCAGCTCCAAGTCTGCCATCAGCCCAGAGAGCTGCCTCCCAGCCCCACCGTGCCAACAGCGGTAATGACATTGCTGCCAGATCTCCTTTCCCCCACCTCACCTTTGAGTCACCGTAAAGCCCCATGGATTTGCCCTATAATCTTTCTTAACAGATCTCCCACAAAGCATCAGCCCCAGGCTCCTCCGTATCTCTGCTGTCCGGCCTCCACCAGCAGCCACAAGCCAGGAGTGGAGAAGTTAGCAAGTCAGTTAGCAAATGTATCGGAGGAATCTTACAGGCTGGTCAGTGGGGTAAAAAAAAAAAAAAAACATTAAAAGCAGGCATAAAATCATAGTTCTGCAACTGAAATCACAGATGGTGTAAGATGACTACAGGTAAGTAAACTAACAGCAAAGTACCTGTGACGTAGTGGACTAGTAATGGAGCTACGTAAGACAGCGGTGGTACCGTACAGTGGGTATGGGGATGGGGAGACATCTCAAGGCAGCCTCTGGACACAGCGTGTGAACTGCAGCCAGCATCGCGTCAGCCGCTTTGGGCTGGGTGCACGCTCAACGCTCACGTAAAACGATTCACCACGTGGAGAGTGGTCCTCTTGGGTTTGCTATCACTGCACTGTTTCACCGACATATGGAGCAGCCTACATGAACTCCAGCACTGAGCTGTGCAAACGCACGAGACTGGATGAATATTGTCCTTGCTTCCCATCTGGGCTTTTTCGACAACCAAGGAGAAGGTGAGGCATACTCCAGAAGGAGCACGTAACAAGCTCAAAAAGCACCCTGAGTCTCTTGAACATCTGCCCTGAGACTACAAGTGTAGAGCCCCAGACCCTGCTCCGTCAGTTCTCAGCTACAGGCCAACAGCAGATCCCCAAGCCACAAAGGATGCAAGCGCAGCACGGGCCTTTCTCACACAACCAGGCAAACATCAAAACAGCTCTGGCAAAACACCCTATGCCATGGCAGTTATCAATTAGCAAGCCACCAAACTTCGCAAGGCTGCGGATGAAGGTGGTGTATACACTCTTAGACACACACGAAAACCCTCACTCTCTTCAGGAGCTCAGGGAAGTGCTTGTCTCATCCCAATGGCCTGCGCCATTCAGATTTTCAGGCTCAGCAGCAGTCCCACACAGGGAACTTCTGCAAGGACCTTGATCCTACAGCAGTTCATCATCACACCGCATCCTTCACCTGCACTCTTCACCTTCTCTGCAGTGGCAGCTAAGGATGGAGAAACTGATTAATATGGAAAAATATTAGCATCTCAGGCATTAACATAATCATGCCTCACCTCAGCATACTTAAATATGACGGGACCATGTTAATAGCAATTTGCATTAGATTAGCAGCTGGTTAGTTTATCACTGCCCACTATATTCAGAAGGGCACTGCTATACCTGTGTACAATCCAGGCAGAGACACTCAGCAGACTTCCAAGAAGACTCCTTGCTGCTTAGCTCAGACCTCCTCCAGAATTATACCAAAATTAGACTAAAAGGGTGCAAATTTAAGTCTTGCATGCTTAAACATGCGTATTCTTTCCTAATGTCATGTACTGCACTGCACCTTTGAAGTCACAGCTCCCTTCCTGTCCAGTCCCCTTTACCCGTGCGGACAGCATGCTGGCAGGGTTTCTCAGCTCAGTTTGTGTGTTACTAGAAAGATTATATAGCTACACACAGCAGAGAATCCCTTCTGCTGCCATTCACTGCATTAAACACAGCTTTAATACTGTGTTTAACAACCTTAAGGGACTATGGCAAGCAAACTCAAATATAGGCAGCAGACTATGAAATATAATCATGTCTATACCTCCTTTAAATATTTCTTAAGGCCAAAAATAAAGTAGGCTTTAAAGTAGGCCAAAAATACAGTATTCAAAGGACTCTTAAGCACGCGGACATTGCTTGCTCCTCTCTCCAGGGAGCGCCAGTCCCTGAAAGTTTCTCAGAAGCGTACAGGAAAACAAGCTATCAAAAAGGAAGGAAAGGAGTGCCTTCAATTTAGTGACCGGTCAGGGGGGTGGGGTGAGGAGGGGAGTGGAGAATTCAGGAAAGTGGTGCCATTGCTAACGAACAGCAAGCAGACTAGTAAGTGCATGGAGCGCATGCCTTTCCGTGAAAGTTAAGCCCTGCAAATGCCATCTCCCAAACAAGGCGCTTTCAACTATTCAACTCTTATAAAGCTAAAGAAGGTGGAAAACCCCACCAATAATGCATGTATCTAAATTCAGAAATACTGAGGACTGCTTCTGTGTTTCCCAAGTAATAAAAATGTTAGTTAAAGAAAAACGGAGGAGTACCCAGTAATGGCTCTGAGTAATAGCTATGAGAAAAAAAGCTCCCCAATATTAGGGAAAGATCCCAAGAACAAAAGTCAACATTGTTTTATTGATAAATAACTTTTTTAACATTTTCATCCAAACATTCTATCATTACAATGGTAAACAAAGTGCAAATTTTCAGGAAGTCAACTGAAGTCAACAGAACCCAAACTTTT
Source organism: Rhinoptilus africanus (assembly GCA_013400135.1). Classification (NCBI taxonomy): domain Eukaryota; kingdom Metazoa; phylum Chordata; class Aves; order Charadriiformes; family Glareolidae; genus Rhinoptilus; species Rhinoptilus africanus. Next base: position 47,889 of record VXBO01009349.1, read on the forward strand.
TAAACAAAACCTTTTCACAGAACACAGGTTTTTAAATTTTATCCCCTTTATGTCTTCAAGGCCATTTAGTAGTTACATTTCTCTTCAAAGCCTGTTACTTATTTTATTGCTAAAGAATCTGAGCTGCTACATTTCAGAAGTGGTGATTAATCATCCTTTGAAAATTCCACAAGACTTTGAGACACAAAATCGTGAATCCATATATCAGTATCTACACGAGATGTGTCCACGAGGAAAATCACTATTTTTCGATCCCAAGAGTTAGTGCTTTCATTAACTGCCTGTATCTGTGCCACAAAGGGTTTCTTCTCTACAAGGTTCCGAAACACTATTGATGCCTCTTCTGACCACTGCTGGCTTTTCACTCCTAGGAAAAATGTAAAGCAAAACAGAAAGTCATTTATAGACTAGACCAATCTGAATGATTAAGTTTATAAAGCAGTGGGGGGAATTTAAATACTTGAGAAAACAAATGTTCAAGTGCTACTGAATGCAGCTTAACTTATTACAGAGACTAGGACATTTATTTTTTCTTGAAGTCTAAAGATAGAGGCAAGTTTGCAGAAGTAAAAGGCAAATTCACTGACTCACTGAGTATGTCAGCTGCCATGCATGATCAAGGTATATTAGGAAACATGACAAAAAGGAAACTAAGGATCCTTTCAGAACAGTATGTCTGCTGCCTGAGGTTGCTGAAATTATTTGTCCTGTTTGCCTTGCTTTAGGGTAAGTTTTCTTCATCTCAAAGCAGCATCAGCTACTAAAATATCTGCCAAACCCTGAGGTCCCAAACTAGATGTGCAGAAATGAAGAGAAATGCTGCCTAAATGCCTCACAACTGCTGCTATTTTTTTTGAGAGCAGCACCTCACAAAGTCAAGTCTGCTCAGGGATGTGATGCTAGAACTCTACCAGGTTTTTGAATATGACTGTAAGAAAGAAGTGGCTCCTGCAGACTTGAAATTCAGTCTCCCTAGACCACTGCTGGTGTACAGCATCTAGACACAAGGGGCTCAACTATTGTGCATGAGCACCCAAAAAACAGCCTATGGATTAAAGAAGCAAAACAGCAAAGTGAAAATGCTTTGCTTTTACTATTAGCAGCAGCTTGCTGCTGATAGGACAGGACAACACAGAAACACAGCTCCTTACAGGTTACAGAAGGAATGAAAAATCAACAGTTCACCAACAGTTAGGAAAGGGTAATTAATACTAGGAGAAGCTGGTGAGGAAGCAAATGGGATTTTACAAGGAAATAGACCAGAGACCGAGAGGTAGCAGACATGAACAAAGAGAGAAAAAAGTGGAAGAATAGCAAGACAATAGTTACCAGTCTCAGCCGGCCTGCTTTGACAATATGAAGCAGCTCAGAGGCCAACTTAACTAGCTACTTGGGATTCTGTGAAGCAGGAAAACTGGATGACTTGCAGGCTTGCTCAGCTGGATCCTGTACTACCCCAGTAGACAGACACAGCTAGAAATCAGCTTCATTTCAGCACTGCCCTCCTAGGACCCCAGCTTGCTGGTAACACATCCATCATCACTAGTTTAAAGCAACCCCCAAGGTCACACTGAGGCTATGCAGGAAAGCAGATCCACAGAAGGCAAAAACTCTGTGGCTTGTCACTTCAGACAAGCATATCCTGTAACTGCAGTCTAGACCAGTGCTGACCGAACAGCAGCAGAAAGCAGCAACTGAATAAAGAGACAGATACACCTGAAAGCAATATAGAAATGAAAGAAAAATTTGGAAAAGGGAAGGAAAGACATCAAGGAGAGATCAAGTTTGCTTTTTTTTTAATTCTGTCAGATGTATGAACACTCTCTATGCCCCATATTCTCATGGAAACTAATCTTACTTAAGTCTGTTAAAAGCCCCCAGCCCACTTTGTTGAGTTTTTTTGTTTGATAACACCAATATATTTCAGGCAACTTCAGATTCCAAATAGGCACTGGAGAACAGTAAATTACAATCAGGGCAAGATATATATGAAAAACTTCTCCAGAAACTCTGTGTCTAGACCCTAACTTTGTGCAGATTAGGAGAATCAGAACATAAGTTCTTAGCAACAAATATATCATAACTTTCACACTTCATAATGGGTTATGTGTAAGGATCCAAAACCCATTTAGTTTTGATTTCCGTGTGTCCTCTCCGTATTAGACATCACACACCTTAAACGGTGAATATTTATGACAATGAAAAGCAGCTGCTGGGGAAGCTCAAGCAATCTTCAGTTTTATACATGGTAAAAGTGCTGCATTCAAATAAACAAACAAATAATAAAACAGGATCATCACCACATATGTCATGAAGAAAAGCAGAGCTACTTTGATGACATAAACATGCATGAAGCATGCTTTTGCAAGGAGGCATATGCTTACTTCAGAAAAAAACAATTACATCACTAACCTTTGGCTTTTTCCACTGTACATTTCTATTAATTTGGTATCCCCACTGATATAAGACTTTAACAAAAAAAATAAATTGTAAATGCTTACTACCTACCTGCCAGCTGAGCTGTTATAGCTTGGAAAGGTAGTTTTCTAAACGTATCCATGAGTGGCTGTACTTTCTCTATGCTGACAAACTCATGCTTACCGTAGTCCAGCTCATATACCAACAAAACCCCATTTCTAAGAATTTCTTTTATTATGACCCTGTACCACCTGAAAAGAGGGAGAACAATAAGAGACAATTTAAATTCATATTCACACACCGGCATGGCACCAGAGAAATAATACATGACCAAAAGATCTTAACCGACATGTTTAAGCTTCCCACATGTGGTATTATCTAAATAGGAGTCAACTCTTCCAACTACAGTCTAGAAGCATAAAGAGACTGCAACCTCATTTACTCCCTTAATCTCTCGGATATCATTGGACATCTGCCACCTTGTTAACAATGCAGACAAAGCACAGCTAAGCTTGCCTTCAAAGATTTTGTTTTTAAGCTAAGCTTGCCTTCAGAGATTTTGTTTTTAAGCATTTACTTACTGATTTTCAATTTTAGCTGCATACAGCTTGTTTTTTTCAACGTTCACAGGTTTCTCTTCTGCCCTGCTGTAGTACAAGATCATTTCTTCCATTAGGGCTTCCAGATTATGTAGCTCTTTCCAAGGCTGGACAATAAAGTGACCTGGATGGCAGGCAACTGAGACATAGAAATCCATGAGCTCACCAGTCTTTGACAAGGGTAGAGGTGGAGGCATATCAATGGTAGACGCTGCACTGCTGGGTTCTCTGGACGGATCAGAGAAACTCTTCTCTGCCCTTCCACTAGTTAACTGTAGAGCTGAACCAGCATCACTTGTCACTTTTGTGGAACTAGTCCCACTGGGTGTGACGCTCAAGAAGACATCTTTCTGATGCTTCCACAAATCTGCGTTTTTGATCTGTTGATTGACACTCCGATCCACATCTGGGAAATTCTCTGGAGCAAACAAGTAAATGTGTGCAATTCCCTTTGAACCATCCTGCTTAACCACCTTGGAAAACAAAATACAGTTTAGTTTCCAGTTAATAACTATTAAATGCATATCTTATTTTGTACAGAAGACTAAATCCTTTAACAGAAAAGTGGTAACAGTTCATTGCATTCTATATGCAAAAAAGTATTTTCAAGGTTCTCTTAAGCACATTAATGAAGTTGTTTGATAATAAGCAACTCACAGCAGCTAAGAAGAGCATTTGCAGCTATTCCACTAATGTAAAGCAAATACAAAGACTGAATTGAGTTTTGTGCTGCCCACAGGTACAATCACAGCACTGCGTGAATAATTCTAGGTTTCAGAACAGTAGCCAGTGTCCATACATATCTAAACAACTAAGTAATGCTATTAAATCTTAACACTTAATCCTTCAAAATTCTCTTCCTGTCATTATAGGAGATGGAGCCTAGTAAATTCATAGAATCATAGAATTGGTGAGGTTGGAAGGGACCTTTAAGATCATCAAGTCCAACCATTAACCTGCCCTGGCAAAAACCACTTCTAAACCATGTCCCTAAGCACCTCATCTACCGTTTTCTTAAACATCTCCAGGGATGGGGAATCCACCACCTCCCTGGGCAGCCTATTCCAATGTTTAATAACCCTTTCAGTGTAAAAATGTTTCCTGATATCNGTGACCCAAGGGCAGGACCCGGCACTTGGCCTTGTTGAACCTCATGCCATTGGCCTCAGCCCATGGATCCAGCCTGTCCAGATCCCTCTGCAGAGCCAACCTACCCTCCAGCAGATCAACACTCCCACCTAGCTTAGTGTCATCTGCAAACTTACTGAGGGTGCATTCGATCCCCTTGTCCAGATCGTTGATAAAGATATTAAAGAGAACCAGGCCGAGCACCGAGCCCTGGGGGACACCACTTGTGACCGGGTGGGGAATTAAAATAAAGGGTGGGGAAAAAAATATAGAGGGAAAAAACCTCCAGGTTTGTATCATGCATAATTTTCAAGCACTGACATAAAAATATTTCCTATTTAACATCAGATACGCTAGCATTATTGACAGCGAAGCACTTAAATTTTAATTTGGCAAAATATATAACATTTCTTTACAGATTCTTCTGTTGATTTTCCTAGCCAGGAATAAAAACTGTCCACAATTAAAGCATACCTCTATCACCTATTATTTAATCACGCAAGAATTAGTACCAAACTCGAACTATCTCAGAAGAGGATGTTTAGAAAAGCCAGATGCAACAGTCATATGTCCCAGACTAGAGGAGTTATGTTTTAACTATACGGTTTCCACTGTTAAAGCAAGCAAAAAGGTAAAGGAAAGCTACAAAACACTGAAAAAAGTGCTGTGACAGTATCTGGAATCAGATTTTTAAGAGGAAATTAACCTTGTTTAGTCTGTAGCTAGTAATACATTTCGTTTAGAAAGGTGTTAATTAAACTGGATGGGATACATTGCAAGTGCAAATAATTTTATCTCAAAGATAACAGAAATTCTAAGTATACAATAGCCTATACAAAATCACACTGGATTAGAAAAAGTAAACAAAAAATAAAGCTGCTTTTCAAGACCATAAGGAGAAAAAGTCATGCTCACAAGAGGCAGAAAAATAATTTAACTCAACAGTTATATCTTTTTATGTGGTGAAACATTAACAACTGTTTATCAGTTGGTAAAATAACTCAAGCTGCTTATTTGGACATGGACAGCAAAATGTGAAAGGCTAATGTGAAAGTTGCTAAATTCTTAAGGGGAAAAAGAGAAGCTTCTAACAGGCTTAAGCAAGTAAGTTTTATACTAAATGTCTGAAGAAGAGGACTTCATACAGAATTTATGCCCAAGAGCTGGCTACAAACTTTTAAACTTCTATAACACAAATCAGTTTGATGACCAGTTAAGCTTCTAGAGTTGTTCTTTTAATGGTCTTTCCGCACACCTATGGATTTCAAGTCACATAGGCATTTTACCTTCAGGCTAAATTCAGGACAATTCATTACAGCATCTCTCAGCCACAGTACAGCATCTGGAGTCCACATGCCAGTGTTAGGAGGCAGGTCTGCTAGGCAGCATTTTATAGCCTAAGAACAGAATTAAGTGTTTAAGGTGTAATTTAGTAATATGGGAACTGGTCCACAATTGCTATTCACAGAAACTTCATTAATGCCAACAGATTCAATAATGTATGACAAACAGAAAGAGACAAAGGAACAAGTAAAACCAGTACCATTACACATACACAACATCCTGTCAATACACAGGACATTATGATTTATTTCAGGCAAAGATGCACAATGAAATACACTCCAATGTTGAATGCTATTAAACAAAACAAAATTTCATTACGTAAACCTTGAAGTAGCAGCACCACAAACACTGCCAAGACATCTAGCGCAGGTTAGCTTTAACATGTCTTTATACCTGAGGAGGTACTGCAATTACTTCTCTCAGGAATTGTGGTGGGATTTCTCTAAGCTCTGATATTTTTACAGTTGCAACTGTTCCAGTATCCATGAACTCCACATCGAGTGCCCGTCTAGAGTGAATAAATCTTATCTGAAAGAAGAAAACAAAAGCACCATTTTGAGGTTAAAAACACAACAGTGACACATACACTATAACAAGTTTCATAGAAACTATGGATTCAGATTTAGGTGAACAAAAAGTGCCATTCCTATATGGGAAAACTGTAGCTGTTCTTTGAATATTTCTTACCTCCACACGTGCCCATTTTCCTTTGGAAGGAAACAAGCAGATTTTGCCACAGAAAGGTAGTGATAGACTAAACTCAGATGTCTGCTGCAAATATAAAAACAGAAGTTAAAAAGCATGGAGCTATTAATATCTGGCACTCAACTAACCATTTCAAAAGCCACACATGGAATAAACAGTTCTGAGAAGCAAGAACTCTGTTTCAAATACAAAGTCTCTTTCCAGCCTCAGAAGCATTTCTTATCGTGTTGTTTTAAGCTTCCCCAATCAGTAAAGCTTTAATTCCAAGCTGTGTATCCTAAAAGCAAACTGAGAGGAAATGAAGTGCGAGGGGAAAAAAAAACACAACACATTTGGAAACACAGAATATGAAATCACTGACCATTGCCTTTAATGTTCTGAAAAGCAAGAGCAGTTTAGAGCTGTGAAAGACAACTGAAGAAGCTCCTACTTTTATATTATAGAACATGTAATTTGTTCAGATATTTAGTGACCCAAATCTACTCCTGACCCCAATGCAAGTCTCATGGTGGTAACATTCACCACGATGATCCTAAATAACATAACAAGACAATGGCTGCACTATAAGAAGCATGGAGAAACTCCATTTGAAGACCCATCAACACCTTTGTTTAAAGTTTCAGGCAAAATGAAAACCCTCAAGATAAGCCGCAAAGTCAAGGTTGCTTCTTTTATCTCCATACACAGATTGATAATAAAAGATTATGTCAACAACTGTCTATGATAGCAACAAGAACCTAACATACACTCTGTCCAGAAAATCTGAACTTCTGAAATACCTGTCTGGCTCCCTGTCTTTGTGTTGCTAAACCTTTCAGGGTTCTACACGCATTCCCTCAGTGTTTAGTTTTCTTGAAACTGAATCTTGATAACTGAGAGGTAAAGTATTTCCAGATGGTGTGTATTCCATGACAGGTCTAAAGCTCAACTTCTACACCTAAAACCACTTTCGTAGAATCATAGAATGTGTTGGGTTGGAAGGGACCTCTAAAGGCCATCTGGTCCAACCCCCCTGCAGTGAGCAGGGACATCTTCAACTAGATCAGGCTGCTCAGAGCCTCATCCAGCCTGGCCTTGAATGTCTCCAGGGATGGGGCCTCCACCACATTTCTGGACAAGCTGTTCCAGTGCCTCACCACCCTCATTGTAAAGAGCTTCTTCCTAATGTCTCATCTAAACCCACCCTGCACTAGTTTAAAACCATTGCCCCTCCTCCTATCGCTACATGCCCTTGCAAACAGCCCCTCCCCAATTTTCCTGTAGGCCCCCTTCAGGTACTGGAAGGGACTATAAGGTCTCCCTGGAGCCTTCTCTTCTCCAGGCTGAACAACCCCAGCTCCCTTAGCCTGTCCTCATAGGAGAGGTCCTCCAGCCCTCAGATCATCTTCATGGCCCTAGCTTGATGGAGCAGTTTCACAAGCAGCAGTTCTAACAGGACCTTCAAAGATCTGCATTTCATGGTTTAAATCTCTAAGGCTCACTTCAATGTTAAACAAATTAGATTCTCCTAAGATTTCTTCTCTTTTGTATAAATTCTCTTGAGCCTAGTAAGGGTTGTTGCATGTGCCTGTAAATGGCTGGTGGAATGTCAGACTTCTCTGCCACATGCCTATTTCAAAGCAACTTCAGACTTTTGAAAACGCCTCTTATACGTCACTTGTAGTTGAAATTAGCCACAACATTCAAAAGCTAAGCGTACAAGGACAAGATATAAGATCAAAGCCATCCAGTGTCCAAGGAAGCCAGTCTAAAAAGAGCAGACCTTTATTACACTACTTTTATTGTCACTTTGCATGGTATGCTGTGGGCCAGGCTGCTTATGCACCTCAGTTTCATCACGTAAGTAAAACTTCCAAAAAAAAAAAAATGGCAGCATCTCCACAGTCTTTATACCAGTCTGATGCAGTTTCCATTGGAAGCTTCCCATTACAAGACATATTGTTACTGTTCAAGGGAAGTTATAAGTATTCAGGGAAAGTTGTAAGTAGTTACTGAAACCTTAGAGACAGCTTATGAAGATACTTTTCATGCTGAAGGATGCACCCCAAAAATCTAGGAAGAGAATTTACAGCCTTTTTGAGTAGTCTGTGACTACCTCAAAAATGTGAACTTACATGCAAGGAAAACACTCTGAAGAAAGGCTACATGACTTCACCACTTCTCTCACCATAAAACCTACCTTGTAATGGAAGTAGTCTTCTAATTTCTGCAAGATTTCAGAAAGTCTAGACAAGCCTTTAGATGGCACTTGACAATACAGGCTTCCATCAGAGAAAACACTGGTTACTCTGACATTTGTATAGAGTGCATCTACCTGCAACGGTAAGATTTTCACAAGAAAGAGGGAAAAAAACCACACACACCAACTTAGAAAATTTCTGAGTACTTTTTTTTTGTCCATCCAAGACTTTAGCAGTCAATGATTTTCAATGCATTAAGAAGAAAACAGGAAAACTGTACCTGTAGGTGCAGTTCAAGGGACTTGTCATACAGTGCCTTCAGACAAGTAGCATTGATGTTGATATCGTCTTCTCCGGAAGTGTCATAGAGAACAAGAGGAGGAATATCACTCTTTTCCAGTATTTCCACAGCAAATATCTTGCAGCATGTCTGCAATTCCACAGTCTTTACTAGGACAGGATCATCAGAGAAGGCTTCCAGTCCTGTAAGACACACCATACTTTTTCTGTATCACTGTATTCAAAGGGAAAAATAACAACCAGGTATGTGTTCGCAACAGGAATCTTTCCAAGACTCAGGATGTAGCAGGAAAGCTGCTCTGCACCCCTAGTTGGATTCTACTTAATTTTCACCCTTTTAACGCAGAAAACCGTCTTTGGGGCTGGGGGTGGCACAGGAAGAAAAGAAATGAAAAAGATCCTCTTCAGAAGGAGTCAAGGCAAATGTGCAGAGAAAAAAGGAAAGCATCCAAGTATTAAAAAACTAACCAAACAAAAGAAAACTCATTCGTGGCCATTTTATATATTTAAAATAAAACATTTTTTAAAAGTTGGAAATGCTTACCAGTTTTAGGAAGGTAAATGATTTCCAGCAGAGTCTAAGAAGTCTGCAAGTATGCAAGAACTGAAAGGGGAAGGACCACTTAAAATAACTAAATTGGATCATATTTAGAAATATTGCCCAACCTGGCCAGAACAAATGTGACACATTTGTGGAAAAAGAAGCTGTGCTAGTACATTGCTTCACACAACCGCAAATGTTTCCTTATATTTCTTTAGGCTTGCATATATTAAAAGGGCAAAGATATCCTAGCTAAGTGCAGAAATAACTAAGCTCCATTACAGAGATACTTGCTATCAAAGTCCTCTAATATCAAGGTTTCTTTACATAACTCTCCTTCACATCCTTCCTTCCTTCTCTTGCTTTCAATGCTTACCTGCTTAGACCAACTGCCTTGGACAAAACCTAACATATATAGAGTTAATACAAATAAGGATCAAAACTCCCAGGCTGAGACGCTTCAATCCATAAATCATGCAACAGCAAGCTGTGTGGTCAATGCTGCCAGTTTACGTTTTGTAGATTCTCTTACCTGCCAGTTTACATTTTGCAGCTTGAAATGGAAGTGAATGGAATTGTTTCTGTAGTTTGTACACACTGTTGTTTTCAACAAACTCACTGAAGCCATGATCAACATAGTATACCTAATAATGGAAAAGGGAATAAAAGTGTAAGATCTTGAATATAATTATAAATGTTTTCTTGAGTCTAGAAAAAATGTATTGTTACCACATTCTCTGTGCAGCCACAGACAAGTCACTTTTCACTAATTTAGTACTATATAACACCAATTATCTCATTTTTATTTCACTGCTCGATGTTCAGAGTTTTCAGGGGAAGTCGCCTTCTCAAGATCTCTGGAAAAACATCCTCTTCTACTGTTCCACAGAATCTCAACTCTTAATAGGAACTGTGCTGCAAGGACTTGGCACGTATTACTTCAAATCCCATGAAGAAAGGTAATAAAATAATTTTTATTCATAAAGTTTTGGAAGAGTTGAAAATTCAAATACCACTTAAGTGCCATTCTATGTTTTGCCTTTTGTTTTTATAGTATTAAGAGAATAATTCTGATTTATGCTTATACACACACCACAGTCAATGCAGGAAATCGGTAGGGAAACTGCTGCTTGAAGAGCAAATAACTGGAGCTAAAGTGAGAATAAGAAGACTTTGACAGGACTTTTTACAACTTTTTTCTAAACTCTATCATGCAAAATGTCTGCATACCAAACACTGAAACAGGAGTCTGAACACTGTTTCAGAGGATAACCAGCAAAAGCTGCAATAAAGCAGCAGCCTTCTTTTGGCAGATAGTTCTAGCTGGAGAGAAATTAGAGACAAGCTTGCTACCAATGTCCTTGCCACTTCTCTAAATCCAACAATCTTTGACAGCCCCCTTCAAGTTACACCTGAAGGATATCACACTAACTTTCAGAAAAACCTCAATTCTAATACATGTGCTATTTAAATATTTATGAAATTGATCAACTTTAGAAGCATGGTAGGCAGACTTGGGTAAAAAGTCACCTATCTGAGGGAAGAAATAAAAAATAAAAGTGTATCATTAATGTTTGAGTAGGCAAGAAATAATTGAGAAGTTGAAATGTTTTTTTACAGTTTTATCGTATGCTCTAGTTTACTGCAGATGGCAAGAAGAGTCTGCTTGGCCCAGGAAAAGTTTAACCAAGGAGTTAAATAATCTGGAAGGAGTTTAACTAAAATGCACACTACATCTAACTTCCAGAATATTAGATCTGCCTGGAAGGGAACACAAGTATATCCGTCTCATTGTCTTGCTATTTGGTGCATGTAACATATAGTTCAGTACAAGATTTCAAACAAGATCTATCACACTGAATTTTATTCTTCCCTTTCCCTTCCTCTGTCCCTCTCCAAATAGTGCTACTACACCCATTCCTCCTAAGAACTACAAAGGTACATTTTCAGTACAGAAGTGCTATAGGGCCCAGCCCCATATAAAAGACAAAATCCCCAAACTCAAACTATTTATGGAAAAAAACATGGAAAAAAACTCTGAAAGACCATTTAAATTTGGCAATCACATAGCTTCAAAATTGTGTTAATTTCTCATATAACTGAAAACAGAAGTACTTCAGGGGAAGAAAGAAAGAAGAGAATGATAGTGCAGCATATTTAGGAATTAACTGCCTCTCTAAAACCCAAGATTGTTTCAAGTCTTTCTCCAATGTACTCCAAAGAAGTAATTGCTTGCCTTTATTTTCTTGTCTTCTAGAGAAATTATCCGAGCACGCAACCAGGCGTCTTCTTCAGCGTGTACTGCAACAAGTTGCCCAATGCTCAGAGACTCAGCTAGTGACACTGTACTGTTCTGACTGTAGTATGCTTTCATGTCATCTTCCATTTGTTCCTGGGCGGAAGAATAATCTTTGCCCACATATCTACAGTATTTTACAAAAAAAAAACCAAAAACCCCACAAAAGTTAGGATGCAATGGCAAAAAGCTGAATAAACACTAAGAACATTTATATGCATATATGAATATAAGGAAATTATGGATATATACTTTTCCTAAGCATATCAGTATTCAAACTCTTTTCCCATTAACAGGGCTATAGAAAAGTAACTGACATAAAATTTAGTACTTTTGTTGACAGCTAAAGGTAGTCCAGCATAATCTAACATGCTCAACTAGATTTTTAGCAAGAGCTCTTACTTGATTATTACAATCATGTATGGCAACTCGACCACAAGAGCAGAATAGCATCTGGCACCAAGTATAAAAGAGAAATAATAGGTCATCTCTGAAGTTACTCTGTCATTAACAAACACCAGTTTAATCAGGTTTTCGCTAAGGTTGATCATAACCAAGGCATGTAAAATAACTTTATAAATCAGTTGTCAAACCATGTGCTGTTTAGTCTCGGCCTTCAGAACAATCCTGATATTAGGCTGCTGACCTCATGGTTCATACAGAAGCAGTTTGTGTTGCATAGATCTTTAGTAAAGATCTTCTTTATTAATAAAGTATATAAACTTACTGAAAACTCCAAATGGGAAGTTCTGAATGCTTCAGAAACAAGTCAGATTACAGCAAACAAAAGGAAAACATATTCCTAAATTTGTGTCAGTAGCTACTGTTTTAACATATGAACTTTAACTCTTTATACTGTTTATTTCTATCACAGAGTTTAGATTACCATCCTATAAACATCTAGGTTTATTCTGAAAGTCTGCTATGTGCCCGTGATTAGTGTAGATACTCTACTATGACACACTATGCTAACTTTGTTATAAAGATGAACTTAAATCTGATAACATTCCAGGGAAACCTCATTTTCCTTAAGACAGCCTGCTACCTCACCATCCAACTATATATTGCTTTTCAGAATGACAGCCCTTTTGTTTCTATGTAAGCACTCATCTACTTCATAATGTACATGGAGTGTGGTGGCAGTCACATATGTGCTACTTAAAAGTTAATTTCTTTACATCTGCTTCATAAAGATACTTCACAGACAGTAGGAGTATTTTAACAAAAAGTAGAATGACCTTTTAGAATTTTCTGCCTCACTATTTTCTGGTAATACGTGAGCATACTGAAAAGGCTTTTGACTACTCAAAGCCAATTGAAAAAATATTTTTCAGGTTCTTTAGAAAAGAATCTTGGAAAGCAACTTCAAAAAAGTGAGTTAGAGAGTGATCTATATGTGCGGGTGGCCAGACACTGACAAGGGTGCACTCAGCACCATTCTTAGTCTCAACTGGAATCAATTCATCTACCAAGTAAAGCTTGCTGCTTCATTGGGAAAGGAAGAGAGAGGCGTGCTTCTATAGCGAAACAAGCTATAAAATTTTGTCCATTCAAAAAGATGAAAGAAGAGGGGAAAAAAGTATCCAAGCTAAAGCACAGACACTCAAGGTAGTTGAGAATAAAAC
>VXBO01009349.1:62272-76025 GCA_013400135.1 Rhinoptilus africanus
TTTTGCCTTAAATTATGCTTTGTTGTAAGACCGGTATACAAAATAAATGTATAAGTGATGTACAAAACAAGTTTATCTGAGAAAAAGCACAATATAGGAATGGTGCTAGCAGCTAAAACAAAGGTGGCAACATTCTCAAATGAGAATTTTTCTCATAAGCCCTCATAAACCCTAAGAATGAGGATTTTCACTACAGATCACCAGCCATTAAGATTCCAGGACTTCACAGAACTAAAATGGTGGACTGACATATAAAGAAAGTTCAAGGTTGAGTACAGTTAGAGAGAAAAAGGATTCAGCCTTAAGGCTAGTGTCTTGAATATTGTAAACCAGCAATAAGGAACAGGGTGTTAGTTTCACAGTGAAAGAATATGTAAGTAAACTGCACACATGGTTATTTTGATCCTAACAAGGACCTCTGAGAATGACTGAAACTATCTAATGAAAGGTGAAACTGCAGAAACTAGTAGGAAAAAACAGAGCTATCAATACAGTATATTACCACGTAGTTCCTCAATTCATCCTTTGATTAGTTACACAAAACTTTTTAAGATTTGTCTCGATTTGAGATAATTTTCAAAATGAAATATACTCTATAAAAAGTGTTTGGGTTTTTTTGTTGGTTTGTTTTAAAGAACTGCTAGGATTTGTGTGTTTTATCACAATAATCAAGTATAGAAAGCTTATCATGGTATTTTCTGAAACAGTACAGTAACATGTACGTAAGACAGCCACTTCAATGCACTTTTTAAGAGTGCCCTCTGAGGCTGGGCTGATTAGCAACCAAGCCAAAAAGGACTAGTAGCTTACTGCTGGATGGAAGCTCATCCATCACCAAAAGTGAAAACTGCAGTGTAATCTGAACGTACTCAAGTCACACCTAGTTAGTAGTAAGTCAGTTATAGAAGTAAAAAATATTTTAACAAGTATTGCAGCAATATGTGAATGCTACTGTGTGTTATAGTAGGGTTATTGTAAAAAGTCTTCCAACAGCAAGTTAAATCTGCTTTGATTCTCAGACAAGCTAACGATAGAACTGATGAGCTCAGCACAGAAGAAGTTTCAGAACATTTCCACTTAAGCACACAAAAAAAGTATTCTTAAGTTTCATTGTCAAAATAAGTAAATAACAAAGTCCTGCAACCTCCCGTTCATCTGTTCTTTTACGGCAGACCTGCAACATATGAGTATGTAATTTATAAATAAAGCAAAACAGATAGATTCTGAAGTACAAACTTGCCTAATTAGGACCTCATTAGTGTTTTTCAGTTCCAACACCATGACATACACAGATCCTTCTGATGGAATGATTAGAGGAGGAATAGTTATGTTCTCTGGATACTGGTCCTTGGATTCTTCATACTGTTGTTCAGCTGTGGCCTTCACACCATCATGCCTCTGGACTTTCTCAGTGACGTTCAGATTTTCATCAATGCATCTTTGGGGTTTAGCATAGAGGATGGCCTTTCTGGGGACTCCAGATACATAGTCCACTATACATACATCTGAGAGCAACTCTAGATTATTTAGAATGTCTTCTGGAAATTTTACTTGGTAGGTGTCTTGGTACAATTTGGGAAGCGCATTAGCCCAAAGACCACTGGAATACTTCAGCAAGATGTTAACAACTTTCTGTTTGACGTCACTACTAAGTGATGCAGGTGTGGTCTCCACATTTGGTTTTAACAAAGGGTCTACTTTTGAAGAAGTAACATTCTGAGACGCCTTTTCTTGCTGTGTATCACTTTTTGCTACTGGTGGTATTTTCTTAGCAGGATAAAGAAGCCCATCCATCTGATCACCCCTGTGTACTTTCTCCACCTTGGAAAACAAAAGTAGAGTCAATAATCAGTTACATCTCATCTCTAAGTCTAAATCATTTTGCCAGTTACATTTTTATAACGTGCATTTTGTACAGACTTTGAAGTGGACATACACAGGGAGCTAAGCTTGAGGCAGTTACTACAAGGTATTATTTCTTGTAATACTTCATCCTCAATTTTGAACATACGTGACTACATAGTACAGGGCAAATATCTATCTATGCAATACAAGTCGGACATGCTTTAAAAGAAGTATAGTCTCTTTTCTTCTAGAAGGAGTAGAAGATGATGACACACTCCACAAACTTAGGTCTTTTGCACATTAATCCCCTCTATCTTCTACACAGTTAGGCATATCATCAACAAAAGTTTGTCTGAGTTTATTGAGGGAAAAAGGATTTGATTGTCCACTTCATAAACAGAAGGACAACTGTCAGGCAGTGTTGTAAAGGCTATCTGCTGTCATGCTCAGGGAATTAGTTCTTCTTTAAAAAAGTTCTGAAATTAAGGAAGACATTTCTGGATCATAATTAATTTTGTAACAAATTTCATTAGGCCATTTTAAACCATGCCGACAGCCTCTCTTCAGACACAGATATTTTGCCAGTCCATATATATCTACCCTTTGCAAAGTTCAATAATAAGCATCTCACATAGTCTGAAGTTACAACCATTTGAGAACTATAGAAACAAGCTCACAATAAAATTCTACTTCCTAACACTATGCAGTTTCAACCTACATCAAATTAACTGTAGTTTAGGAGGAATATATATGTAGAATTGAGATAACAAAAGCTCTCGGTTTTCAGACTGGTCCCAAAGCAACAACAAGGCCTGCAATAAAGGAAGTTATTAAGATTGGCATAGCTCCATCTTGATGTTCTTTCCTCAGAAGAAAAAACACTTTCATCAGTTTCCTGGGTCCACTTCACACCAAAGTCCTTTTCAGAGGCAGATCAATGAACAAAACGTTGAGTAGTTGAATCACTTGCTGCTACACAGGGGTAGGATTTACCTTTACAGTACTGATGTCCATACCCATCAGAACTTTATAAACCTTGCTAAAGTCATTCTATGCTGTTCTGTCTTAGCAACATACAACAGAAGCATATCAAAGAAGACTTTAAGTATTACCTTAAATAACAAGAATAATACCTGTCACTCATTACCAAGATAACATTAACAAGGTAAGAATGTTTAGCTAAAATACATTGAAAAACTGAAAAAAAAAGGGTCATTACTCCGTCAAGAACCATGTATTTTCTCCTATGTGCACCTCTTCACATTCAGCCCAAATTGCCACATGATGATCTGAGCCAAGAGAGGCAGCAAAACCACCTGAGGGTTACTACAAAAATGCATTTTCATGCACTTGCTGTGCATTACGTTGTCTAGACTGGTGCAAAAGCAAGCCATCAAATTGTTCTTGAGAATAGGTCTTGGTCAACTTCCATGAACACTAGCATGTGTGCTATCTAAAACTGACATAAAGGAAATAGCCTTCATAGATATAAAACCCCCAAACATTAACCACATTAGAGAATTCTCATGCATTCACGGTGGCATGTCTGAATCCTTCTTTACCAGTGAAACCCAAAGTAGTAATATTTTCTGAAAGAGTAAGACAGGAGAAAGCAAACAAACTTCTCTAACAACCCAAATTCGTGTGAATAAGTCCACAAGCTTTAAGACTTGAGTCTTTCCAAGTAGGCTCACTAAACCAAGGAAACATTTTCTCGTAACTGGGGGGAGGGGAGAGGTAGTGTCCTATAGACATCCATTTAGTAAAGAATACTTATCTACTATAGGATAAAATAAAAAACAAATCGTAAAAAGGACTTTAGTGCACTAGTGACACATTCACCAAGTTCTTAAGCATCTCTACTAGTCATCTTGATATAACAGATGATGAAACATATCTGGCCACATAACCTAGAAGGACCAAAGATGTCTTATTCATGACAGTAAGAACCTACATTTGTACCCTCTGCTATCAGGAATCTTACTGTGCCTCTTGAACCACAGGCGAAGAAAGGAGCTTGGTTAAAAAAATGAACAAATGAAAACTCAAAGCCTTGCAAGGACTTTGATACACAGTCAAAAGACCAAAGTATATCAAGTGTCTGAGATAAAAAATCAGGGCACACCATTTTGGCGGGTAATCACACCCTAGATATAGAGGCATTGATAAGGATGTACCAACTGTCCCTGCACAAGATTGAGGACTTTGTTGAAACTTTTAGCCCCAGAAAATACTTGGCATTATCAGGACAATAATCTGTTTGAGAAGACTGTGTCAGAACATATGGCAGTTCACTCTGAAAGAAGCTGTATGCAAAGGTCTTTCTTTATGCACCCTTTCTAGCTCTCTTTAACTAGTGCTGCAACAGAGATTTTAGTGGACTATTAAACCTTACACAATAAACACTGGCAGCAGACTAAAGAGAGAAGAACCTTAGAGACCTTTAAGCCTCTTAATTCCAATAATAGCTCTGAGGTTTTCTAGACATTGAAGCTCTGTTTTGAAGAGACTGTAGATGCTGACTGAGCAAACCATTTAGAGACAGAAAAAAATGCTATTTCAGTAAATTGTTTGAGCTTACTTCAAATATGAAAAAGCTCATGTGGACACCATAAGGCTACTATTTCTTGCATAGAAGTTAATGTTCAAGATGCAACAGACTCCTCCAGACAGTGCTGTGGCCAAGACACCTTCAAGGATGCACAACACTACATAAACTTTTTAATTAAAAGTGAACAGCTTCACTTGTGAGCAGTGCCTCAAAACAGCCACTCCTTCTTTAGCACAAATACCTCGGCTTGGTTTCCAGTTTAGTTAATAAAACTGCCTGCAACGTACTTCTTGTTAGCACAGCTGCAGGCCTGCTTTGCAAGCACAACACGCCTGCTGCCACATCTCCATTAGAGAGCACAAAGCAGAGTTAACAGCTGTCAGAATATATTATCAGGTCAACAGAGACTGAAGTTATTCTACACAGAAGAAAAACGTGTTTGTCCTGGGCCTTAGTAACAGAGGGAGCTCTTAAAAATTAAATTCTGGAGCCCAAAATAATAAAGCTTCAAAAAAAACTACTCCCAGGATAAATACTGACACCACAACTAAGTAAGCCAAGTGGAATGCAAGTCCACTCCTTTTGACATACACATATAGAGGGGATGAAGGCAGACATGCTCCTGTATGTGTTGGTAGGAAAAGAGCTTTGTATGTGTGTGCTAGACAATGTGCAAATAAACCACTACACTAACATATATATTATTTTCTGCCATTCTTCTGCAAGCTAGGGAAAGGAAATGTGCAGGGGAAGCTGGCATTTCATGTCAGTGACAGAGGCTTATCATATGAGGCAAAAGGAGAAAGTCTGGCTCCATGATTACTGGTATCAAGCAGGTACTCAAAAGCGGCTCTAAAACACATTGATCAGAACTATCACTCTAATTCAGTGAGAATCACTCATCAAAAGTATGATGCATGAATTCTTTCAGATCCGATTTAAATATGCAACACAGAAGCCAGCTACCGTGGTATATGTACCATAGCCTGCATACAGACACATTTTGCTGACAGGCACCTTAGACAAATGCTTCAGTGCGAAGGCAGCTCTCAGGTAATCTACCTGACTTTCCTCAATAGTATATTGGGCAAGCTGGAGCCCAAAACAGCGAGGAAGGTATTCCTGGCCTTGATCAGCAGTATCTTGCATCCATACATTTGGCTGACAGCGGCTTTTCTCTGTCAGAGGTGGCCACTACAACTCAAAGTCCCACTGTTTTTGCCAATCATTCTACAGTACAGCTCTCCTCAAGCCATGGTGAGATGCTGCTTCAACATGAATGCTCCACTCCTTCCTGCTCCTCTAAGTAGCTGCTTCTGAAAGCAACAGAGTTTAAGCTACCAAGCTGTTATGCATGCGAAGTAGTCAAATCTGGAGAAAAAAACCAGACTTGTTCAATGTTCTTGAAAGGCCGAAGATCCCCATTGCACAGGGTGGCATCAGAAACAGTAGAGCTCTTCCTTACAAGACTATGCATCCGGTTATAGCTTATCCTACAGGTTACCCAGCAATCCTGGATCCACGCCAGTTTTTACAGCTTCTAGTCGAATATGGAATCAACTGTTTTGCATGGGAAGCTACAATACCTCACTTCTTACCCTAAATGTGAAAAGGACACATTAAAAGGCTTGTCTTCAGCCAAACCTCATGTCAACTGGGAAGCTGGAATAGGACTGGAATATGTCCCACAAAGGCTGCAGAGTGTCCGTTGTTAAGACATGACTGGGTACAGCCCTGGGCAAACTGCTCATGGTGACCCTGCTTGAGCAGGGGGGCTGCACTAGATAATCTCAACCAACCTCACTGATTCTGTGGTTCTGTGAAATGTTTATCAGTTTTTCTGAATTTCAGTTGAATTTCAGTTATCAGGATGTAAGAAATAGCTTCAAAAATTGTAGGCCTCTTACAAAACTAGGGAAGGCAAAATTATTTTGAAACGTTTTTGATTTAATAGCCTTTTCAGTCACTAACCCTGACAGGTATGTCAGTTTTATCTAAAGGGCCCAGAAAAGATCAGTTACGATACTGGCAATGACAACAATAAATGTTGGTGGATTCTTGATGGTAAATACAAAAGATACTTTCAGCCCTCCAACTGAAGTGAAAATTTTCAGATGCTACAGGGACTCTGAAACCTTTCTGGTTTTGGTAGTCACTACTTCTGTATTTAACTGAAATGTTAAAATACAAGTCACACTGGGCATATTTTGTATTTTCTTTTATTGTTAGCCAAAAGGATCCTTGTCGTCAAGATATTCCTTCTTCACGTTCAGCTAGTGCTCAGGGCTGGAGTAGTAAGCTCTGAAAAGTTCAGGAGTGTCTTTAGGTTGCCGTTTCTGCTCATTCTCCTTGCCCTCCCACTTTGTTACCTTGCACATTACAGTGAAGAGAATTACTCTCCACAGTTCCTCATGCTTTTCAGACTCTGACTTCTGAAAACACAGTTACAGGTGAAATACAGTGATCCAATAAGCTAGCTGAGCCAATGTAACAACACCATACTGTTGAGGGCTGCCCTTATTCCTCACATCCTTATGCCAGCACTGAGGATCAGCAGACATCTTTGTAAGCAGTTCTTTTTGGCTGTGCTACTTTTCACCTCATAACACAGTAAAGTCTTCCTAAGGGGTAAAAGAAGAGCAAGATTTAACACACAAGGAGTTGCAAGGGTATGTGAAGCACAAACAAGGAAAGATGCTGTCAAATGGAGTCTGACTTCATTTGGTAACCACACATCAGTGAGATTGAGCTTCAGGAACATTGAGTTAAAGCCTGTACTAGCACTGTGTTTGGATAGCAAAGTTCTTCTGGATCTTGTGTCCTCAACTGTCTCATTTCCACATGTACCATGACACCACCTTCTCAGTGAGGCTGATACCAACTCTATTATGCTGTGCGCTGTACTATATCATAGAATCATAGAATGGTTTGAGTTGGAAGGGACCTTAAAGACCATCTAGTTCCAACCCCCTGCCCTGGGCAGGGACACCTCCCACTAGACCAGGCTGCTCAAAGCCCCATCCAGCCTGGCCTCGGACACTTCCAGGGATGAGGCAGCCACAACTTCTCTGGGCAACCTGTTCCAGTGTCTAACCACCCTCACAGTGAAAAATTTCTTCCTAATATCTAATATATACATACATATATAGAACACATCTAGTTAAATTTGAACATGTCTTCTATTCACTGAGCTCCATTCTAAATGTCTAGTGGCTCTGTCTCTACTACTGCGACACCCATCAAATCAAACTGTAAGACCAAACACCGATTTCTTCAATGAGCATCACAAAAGAAAGCTAACAACCACAATGCTAGAGTTCATCTGCAGAAGACAGTTTGTAGGGTATATGTAGAACAATGCAAACTTACTCAATTCACACACCTTTCCAGCCATAATAGCCTGCTCCATTGTCTCCTCCATGTGCACAGTACATCCCAGCTTGTAAGAACACGCTATTTATTACTTATAATTAGAGCTGAATTTTTTATTCTCTCAAGTCCATTTCTCTGTTTGGAATTATGAGTTTTGCTTCATACAGCTTAATCATGGTATAGAAATTCCTTCCTAGAGAGTAAAAACCTGACAGAACCAAAGTCGCTCAGGGAATACAACTGGTTACTATGGCAATCCTCCTCTTCTCTGATTGGACCGGTTTAATTCACTCTGAACACTACAGTAAAAACTCAGCTGCCAGATGCAGCAGTATGCAGTACCTGGTTCATTAAGAGAGGGGATACTGCCCAGGAACAGAGATTCAGGTAACAACAGCCCCTAATCCTGTTTCTGTCGATTTGTTTACCAGCTGATCCTGCCATCTTCCTAAGCCTTTAGTTTCACTTTCTGCAAACAATCACAAGTTTTATAAAATGCAAAAAATGAAGAATATTATGAGAAATAGATGCTCTTAAAAACAAACCCAACAAAACAACAAAATATCCTACCTGTCAACTAGGCAACACATGCAAGTCCCATACTTGTCTGAAGATATCTTCTACCCTCCTGTTTGTAATGAAAAAACTTCAACTTTCAATGACTACTTAAAAAAAGCCAAAAACCAAAACTCAAGCACAAACACCTCAAAACCTATCAAACAAAAACAAAAAACATGCCAATTTTACCCTTCTTTTCTCTGATTTTTTACAATTATGTATGTTCAACAGCCAGCCTTTAGGACCTGCCCAGCACCATCCCAGACATCCAAGATGCAGTAAAGAACACTAAGCTTTCCTTTACTGTGTAAAACTATCTCCTCAGAATAGCCAGGCAAATGTTCTCCAGTCTGAGCAGCATTTTTACACAGTATCAACCAAGACAATACCAAAGTGCTTAAGCGCACTAAAGAATGTGCTCAGGTATTACATATTATTTAGCCACATGCTTATTAAAAAGCAGTAAGACAACTGATTGAGGAACGGTAGATTACTGAAGACGAAACTGGCTTCTGATGACAACAGATTAATGGTTAAACTGATAGGTAGCCAGAGCCAGTAGGATGTTTTACAAAAAAGAACATCTTTGTTCTAGTACTGCTGGAAAGCAAGATCTCTTCCAGCAAAACTGGAATTTCCAGATTCACAATGGTAGTGTTATTAATCAGTAGCTGCCCAGTTGCGTAGGGATGGGGTCAGGAAGGCAAAGATGCAGCTGGAGCTGAACTTGGCAAGGGATGCAAAGAATAATAAGAAGGGCTTTGACAGGTATGTCAACCAGAAAAGGAAGGTCAAAGAAAGTGTAGCCCTCCTGATGAACAGGACTGGCAACTGGTAACAACAGACAAGGAGAAGGCTGAGGTAGTCAACAACTTTTTTGCCTCACTCTTCACTGGCAACCTTTCTTCCCACACCTCTCAAGTGAACGGACCTCAGGGCAGTGACTGGGGGAGCAAAGTCCCTCTGACTGTAAGAGAAGACCAGGTTCGTGACCACCTGAGAAACCTGAACATCTAGAAGTCTATGGGACCTGATGAGATGCATCCCGGAGTCCTGAGGGAATTGGCTGTTGTACTTACGAAGTCACTGTCCCTGATATTTGAAAAGTTACGTCAGTGAAGTCCCCAGAGAATGGAAAAAGGGAAACATTGCACCCATTTTTAAAAAGGTTAGAAAGGAGGACCCTGGGAGCTACCGACCTGTCAGCCTCACCTGACAGATCCTCCTAGAAGCTATGCTAAGGCACATGGCGGACAGGGAGGTGATTTGAGACAGTCAGCATGGCTTCACCAAAGGCAAATCCTGCCTGACCAACCTAGTGGCCTTCTATGATGGAATGACCACATCAGTGAACAAGGGAAGAGCTATGCATGTTGTCTATCTGAACTTCTGTACGGCCTCTGATAAGGTCTCCCACACATCCTTCTCTCTAAATTGGAGATATAGATTTGATGGGTGGACTGTTGGATGGATCCTGAGGGCATAAGGAATTGGCTGGATGGTCGCATCCAGAGGACGGCGGTCAACAGCTAAATGTCCAGAAAGAGACTGGTGACAAGTTGTGTCCCTCAGGGGTCTGTACTGGGACAGTACTGTTTAATTCTTCATCAGTGATGTAGACGGTGGGATTGAGTGCACCCACAGCAAATTTGCAGATGACACCATGCTGAATGGTGCAGTTGACATGTGTGAGGGACAGGACACCCTCCAGAGGGACCTGGACAAGCTTAATGTGAATCTCATGAGGTTCAACAAGGCCAAGTGCAAGGTTCTGCACATGGGCCAGGGCAACCCCTATTATCAGTACAGGCTGGGGAATGGAGGGACTGAGAGTGCCCTGCCAAGGAGGACTTAGAAGTGTTGGTGGATGAAAAGCTGGATGCGAGCCGACAAAGTCTGCTTGCAGCCCAGAAGGCCAACCACATCCTTCAAAAGAAGCATGTCCAACAGGTTGAGGGAGGTGATTCTAACCCTCCACTCTTATAAGACCTCATCTGGGGTACTATGTCCATCTCTGGAGCCCACAGCACAGGAAAGACATACACCTGTTGCAGAGGGTCCAGAAGAGAGCCATGAAGATGATCAGAGAGCTGTANAATGGAGGGACTGAGAGTGCCCTGCCAAGGAGGACTTAGAAGTGTTGGTGGATGAAAAGCTGGATGCGAGCCGACAAAGTCTGCTTGCAGCCCAGAAGGCCAACCACATCCTTCAAAAGAAGCATGTCCAACAGGTTGAGGGAGGTGATTCTAACCCTCCACTCTTATAAGACCTCATCTGGGGTACTATGTCCATCTCTGGAGCCCACAGCACAGGAAAGACATACACCTGTTGCAGAGGGTCCAGAAGAGAGCCATGAAGATGATCAGAGAGCTGTAGTATCTCTCCTATGAAGAAAGGATGAGAGACTTGGGGTTGTTCAGCCTGGAGAAGGGGAGGCTCTGGGGAGACCTCATACTGGCCTTTCAGTACCTAAAGGGGGCCTACAGGAAAGATGGGGATAGACTCTTCATCAGGGAGTGTAGTGATAGGATGAGGGGTAACAGTTTTATACCAAAGAGGGTAGATTTATATTAGATTTAAATTAGATCCACAGAATTAATAACCAGTTATTTACGCTAAAATGTAAACTCATTTCAAACAGACTTTCTCATTACTTCAATACCCTTCTGGTACCACAGTTTGACAGATGTTGAAGAAGTTGGAAGCGTTCATTGATATGATTGGCCTGTTATAAAGTAAAGCTAAACAAAGCATTGATGCAAAGTTGCATTATGCCCTAAATGAATCATGAGTGCAGAAGAGAAAAAAAACACAGCAACTGAAGACCCTTAATGCAATCATGATGGCAACTCATACGGCAGACCTGTAAGTGGAGGCTTAGCTCTTAATATGAAGCACAAAGACATCCCTGGTGATCAAGAGCTAACAGACACGGGAGCTGGGGGAGGGCAGGAAGGGGTTGAGCTGTAATCTCTCCCTGCAACATTATCACTCTTCACTTTCATTTATTGTTGTATCATAAGCCTAACTTACACAGCAAAATCCCACAACCTTCACTTAAGATGTGAGAAAACCTGTGAAAAAGTCTATAGAAAGAANACTTCTACAGATCATGAAAGAAAACACAGGACTACACAAAATAACATTTGGCAGCTGAACACACAACCTAGGTCATTGGCATCTTCCACAAAAATGACATCCAATACTTACTGTGCACACATGAGGCCAGTTCTCAAGCTGAGAGAGCACTGCTGTGCTAAGCTCCTCCCAGTACATTTCCCGGTAGACCTGTGGCATCTTTGACATCCAGACACCACTGCTCCACTTGCTCAGAATCTCTGTAATGCGACTTTGCTCTTCATTGACATTAGCAGCAGAAGGGCCAGAGGCAATAGGATGTGTCTCCGCAATGGAAGTATTCAAGTTATCTGTTAAACAAAAATACAGCCTTGAAGTAAATGTAGCCTTGTAAGCAAAGACAGATGATTACCTACCTACTTAAAAACTAGACACAGGAGCTGCCAGCATTACATCAACTTTAAAATGCCCAGCATGGCTGTTTCAGTCACTTTTTATTGGAAAGTGCCATGCAAACATCAGACACTTAGGAATTGACCTGAAGCTGATTTTTCAATCACTCTAGTTATTTCCATAAGAAGCTGCTAAATGTTTCCTCTCAAGGAACCCTAGAAGGGGTTCAGAACCTTCAGTTGCACTGCTTCTGAGAGGCTGCACCAAGGCAGCGTCCCAAAGAGGGACATAAGATAATTTCTTCATGAGTACAAACACAACAACAAAGATACAGCAAAACACCCAAGGATGTTCTTCTAAATTCAGAGTGAGGTACAAAACAGATGAATGATTTGCCTGTCATTCTAAAATATGTCCTGAGGAAAAGTCTGAAACCAGCACCCAGCCTTTCTGTACTCCTGCACTGCTCAGCAGGGAAAGAGACAGCAACTGTCCAGCTACTTTGGACAGTTTCATACAGCCTGTGTAGGAGCAAGGCAGTCATTATCCCAGTTGGAGGTTCACATCACTAGCTTGCCTGCTCCCTCATCTCTACTCCTGTCCTCCCTTTAGAGGGTTGTACTAGCTAACAGAGCTGAAGCTTCACAAGTCAGCCTGACAGGTCTCAAAGAAAGCAACCATAATTTTACAAGCCCATCAACTGCACAACTGTTGGGAGACAGGCATGCAGAAGGGTATTCCCGTCTGCCGGTTGCTCCTGAAAGCCAGGATTTCACTCTCATATATAAGGTCCCTACCCTGGCAGTGAAGTTAAGCACACTTCTCCTGCTTCCAAGCTACTCACACTAGCTTTATGATTGGCTTTGACACTTAATGCACAAGGATTCTCCTAAAAGACAGAGGGGCAGACAAGTAAAAACCATGAAATTGGAGTGCAAAGGTCCACTCACAGAACTTCGTTTTTCACACAAACCTATCTTCATTCAAAAACAGGACTAAGATGGATTTTTCTTAAGATGACACCCAATCTAATGTGAGTAGTTGACAAAAATTTTCTTCATGGACAAACATACCATTTGAATCTACGGAAGAGCTTCTGGATAGGTGAACTTGCAACTCCTTTTGAAACCGTGGTGGGACAGTTAGTCTCTTCTCAGACCTAAAATTGAAAAGAAAATTGCTTTAAATCATTCTCCTGGCTCTGAATAGCATTCCATTTTCTTACAAGACCTATACATAAAACAAAATGTATGTCACGTACTTCTAGCAGGTGCCCTGCACAAGATCAGTACTCACAATGTCCTGGTTTGGAAGACAAGCTGACCAGCAGCAACAGGGCAGATCAACAGGTGGTTTCTAGTTTTTTTTCTTATTATCTTGATTATTGTGACAAACAAAATGCACAGTAAAAAGACATTAGCAAAAGGAAAGCATCTGGGCCTAATAACACAGTTGATGGTCTTACACTTGATACATTCAGCCTCACTATTTGGACTTTTATCTGGATAGCGTCTCAGTCTTGCTGTTGAACATGACTGTGCTCAACTTTTGGTAGCCATGTCAGAGTCTCCTGAAAGTATTTGGCTTCAGAAGTCAGGGGAATACCTAACACTACATAAGAACTCAGGTCTTTTTGCGGACACCGCTCCTACGCTGTTTAATAGATTCCTCTCTAAAGTGCTCTCCCACAGAAAGGGTATACAAACGTCNATAAACCCACCACAAGGAAAAGCATAAGATGTGATGGGGAAAAAAACCCCAAACATGCCAGGGAGAGTGTGTGTCATCATCTCCTGTTTGGTTTGTCAGTGTTGGAGTCAGTTAAAGGTGGCAACTCAGTAACCCAGAGCACTTGCTACAGGCCAGAGAGGTTGACCTTTTTTCTCCAAAATAATGCGAGTCCAGCCAACAGTGGTATTTTGTGTGTCATTTTGAAGTCATACAATTTGGGGAAGG
>VXBO01009351.1:0-10823 GCA_013400135.1 Rhinoptilus africanus
GAGAAGGACTTGGGGATACTGGTCGATAAAAAGTTGTATATGAACTGGCAATGTGCGCTTGCAGTCCAGAAGACTGACTGTATCCTGGGCTCCAGCAAAAGAAGCGTGGCCAGCAGGTCAAGGGAGGTGATTTTGCCCCCCTACTCTGCTCTGCTGAGATCCCACCTGGAGTCCTGCATCCAGCTCTGGAGCCCTCAGCACAGGAAAGACATGGACCTGTTGGTGTGTGTCCAGAGGAGGGCCGCAAAAATGATCAGAGGAGTGGAACACCTCTTCCGTGAGGAAAAACTGAGAGAGTTTGAGCTGTTCAGCCTGGAGAAGAGAAGGCTCGGGGGAGACAATGCAGAGTGAAAGTCCTTACTATCTCAATGGTGTCTCATAGCCCATGTGAAAATAAGAAACTGGTCTTAGTCCGGGCTACAACACACTGACACAAATCACACTAACAGTGTCCTCCACTACGAAAAGAGCCTCAAGATTAAAAGTATGGAGATCCTATTTTACTTTCATGATGGATTTGATGCACACCAGTAATTACATGGAGAGAAGTTTGGACTCTTGTTATCTGTTTTAGATCCATACTGTCAAGAAATGAAAAAACTTCTACCTCCAGGGCTTTCTATACCTTACAGACTGTTTACCAAAATTCTCAACTACCTCTAGATAGTTTCAGTCCATGATTTATCACAGATGAACTCGTTACAGAGGATTTTCATGCATTTATAATCTCTATGAACAAAGATAAGCAAATCCTTTTTAAAACAAGTCAGAACTGCCTGATAAATTAGCCTACCATGGACACAGGAAGTAGTTTGTACATAAACTACAATTCTTTCTATGCAATATAGAGGCTATAATAGACATTACCAAGATTCCCAAATATTTAATTATTTTCTTGCAGTAGCATCTTTATAGAAATAATGTTTTTTACACTGGTAAGTCAATTATGTATTTTAAAGATAGGTCCATATAGTGAATGCCATATATACATATTTACATCCAGTTCCTTTTTAAGCACTTCTACAACTTCTGCAGAGTATCTGTCAATATAGTGCATAATGACCCTTCCCGCTCCCCCTGCCTTTTTTTTTAATGGAGGTCATTAACATTGTATTTACTGCATTAGAGCGCTTCTGAAAACACTTCTGGAGTGTGTTCATGACTGCAGGGATGTCTTCTGTTACTTCTTTAAATGAAAGTGATACACCAATTTACAGGTGACTCAAAACTCCAGAGCAGAAGGCTACAGTGGTGCACACAGACATTCTTGGTTAACATTACAATAGTTTGATGTACTGTGAAGCAAAACACAGAGCCCTACTGTTCTTAAGCCACAGGCACTTTTTCTGTTTCAGATGACTGACAGACTCTTCACTGTTGCAACAGCTGAAGCAAATCTTTCTAGATAGAGCCTCCTATCTCATTTCACATATAGTAAATGCATGCAGGCATTTTATTGTAGAGATTTTTGAGTTTTAACATAACTAGACCTTAATTATCTTGCTTGCATGAGAAGAAGCACATTGTTCATTCCACCAGCTAATTCAGGCAAACAATTCCCTTAGGTTTTCAGCCACTTGCTCGATGGACTTCTTTTATTTAGCAAACCTGAATTCATCCCCTGTATTTGCTATTAAACATGAGACCAGAAAAAAAGGAACGTTTAAGCCTTGAGGACAAAAAGGAAAGTGGAACATTGCATCCAAAAGAGTGGCTGAAATGAAACACAAGTCAGATCATTATAGTCCTTTGAAGAGAAAAGTGTGCACCAAAAGATGAAAATGCTAGGAAATAAACTCTGATTTTTAAACACTCTAGAAGGAAACCCATCCAGTCCCTGTGATAATGATGTTCTCTGTATTATAGTCTTGCCTTATAGTATAGGTGAATCCTGCTGTTTCTGCTGCTGCACAGAGAAAGAGAGTAACAACTCGTCTTGGTAAAATCATAGAATCATAGAATAGTTTGGGTTGGAAGGGACCTTTAAAGTTCATCTAGTCCAACCTCCTCTGCAACGAGCAAGGACATCTTGCACTACATCAGGTTGCTCAAAGCCCCATCCAACCTGACCTTGAACATTTTCAAGGGTAGGGCATCCACAGCTTCACTGGGTAACCTGTTCCAGTGTCTCACCACCCTCAAAGTAAAGAATTTCTTCCTTATATCTAATCTAAATCTACTCTCTTCTAGTTTAAAACCATTACCCCTTGTCTTATCACTACAGACTTTAGTAAAAAGCATCTCTCCATCATATGAGCCCCCTTTAAATACTGAAGTGCCACAATAGCCTTCTTCAGCTCTCTGAAGACTTCTCTTCACCATACTAAACAATTACAACTCTCTCAGCTTTTCTTCATAGGAGAGGTGTTCCAACCCTCAGATCATTTTCACGGCCCTCCTCTGGACCTACTCTAACAGGTATATATCTTTCTTGTACTCAGGACTCCAGAGCTGGATGCAATATTCCAGGTGGAGCAGAGAGAGAGAATCACCTCCTTTGACCTGTTGGACGTGTTTCTATTTATGCACCGCAGGATAAAATTGTGTGAGCTGCAAGTACACTTTACTAGCCTATATCCAGCGTTTCATCGACCAATACCCCCAAGTCCTTCTCTGCAGGGGTGCTCTCAATCCATTCATCCCCCAGTCTGTATTGACATTGGGGTTTGCTTGACCCAGGTGCAGGACCTTGCACTTGGCCTTGTTGAACTTCTTGAGGTTCACATTGACCCACTTTTCCAAGTGTACCCATCCCAATACAGAACCTTGTTACCACTTGTTACTGATCTCCATTTGGCTGTTGATTGCAGGTCTTTGGATACAGCCATCCAGCCAATTCCTTATCCATTGAATAATCCATCCATCAAATGCATATCTCTAAAATTTAGTGACAAGGATGTTGTGTGAGACCTGTCACAGAAGTCAAGACAGACAATACCAACTGCCCTTCCCTTAGGTAGTCACTCCATTGTAGTTAGCCACCAAATTAGTCAGGCATGATTTACCCTTTGTGAAGTCATATTGACTGTCTCTAATCACTTTGTCATCCATATGCCTTGACATAGCTTCCAGGAGGATGTGTTGCATTATCTTACTGGGCACAGAGGTGAGGCTGACTGGTCAGTTGGGGTGGGTTAACCTTGACTGGATGCCAGGGGCCCAGCAAACCACTGTATCACTCCACCTCCTTAACTGGACAGAGGGAGAAAAATACGATGAAAGACTTGTGGATCGAGATAAGGACACTTACCAATGTCATTCACCAATTACCGTCATGGGCAAAACAGACTCAACTTGGGGAAAATTAATTTAATTTATTGCCAATCAAATCAGAGTCAGATAATGAGAAATAAAACCAAATCTTAAGACACCTTCCCCCCACCCGTCTGTTCTTCCCAGGCTCAACTTCACTCCTGATTTCTCTGCCTCCTCCCCAAGAGTGGAGTAGGGGAACAGGGAATGGGGTCAGGTCATCACATGTTTTGTCTGCTGATCCTTCCTCCTCATGCTCTTCCCCTGCTCTAGTGTGGGGTCCCACACAGAGGAGACAGTCCTCCATGAGTTTTTTCAATGTGAGTCCTTCCCATGGGCTGCAGTTCTTCACAAACTGTTCCAGCATGTGTCCTTTCCACAGGGTGCAGTGCTTCAGGAAGAGACTGCTCCAGTGTGGGTCCCCCACAGGATCACAATCTTGTCAATAAACCTGCTCCAGTGTGGGCTTATCTCCATGAGTTCACAGGTCCTGCCAGGAGCCTGCTCCAGCATAGGCTGTCTGTGGGGTCACAGCCTTTTTTGGTGGCATCCACCTGCTCTCTTGTAGGGTCCTTCGTAGGCTGAATCAATACATCATTAAGATCTGTTCCAAGAACTTACATGGCATCTCAGAAATACGCTGATATTTTGCTGGTCCTCTGAATAACATAAAACAGAGCTCATCAAGGTCTGGGTCTACACACATTTCAGTCTGGGCTTAAATTTATGCATGAGAATTCTCTTGGTGGAATTCATAGCCATAATTGCATCCTTTACCTGTAAGAGATTTATGCTTAGCACCTTGCAAATGGCATTCTGTGAGATAAACAGAATCATCCTACTACCAGAAGTCACCGTAGGGCAATGTGAGCAACCTCTGAAAAAAAAAAGAAGTATTGAATTTTCAGTTTAACCTGCTAGACGTCCACCAGTTTCTATGGCTCAGTTCTTCCATCAGCAAATAAAGAAAGTGCTATTCATGTCCTTCGAAATCCGTGGACAGAAAAGTGTGATAGAGCAGCTAAGTATGCCATTAATTTAACAGTAATCCATTTATTCTATTTTTTTCAGGTCAAAACAGTAGTTGTTAGGAATTACGCCTTTTTACACATTAATATGTAACACAGGTTTTCAGATATTTTAATTAATCTTATTTTGGAATTCATTTTATCTCTTTTTGACATAATACAGTGTGGAGATTACATGTAACTGCAGAAGATTAACTAATTGGAAATAAAACACTGCAAATGTTATTAAAAGAGACTAATCAAGTAAAATACACATTCACAGAAAGGTATTTTTTTTTGTATGGGTACAATAAAAACCACAATTAAAATACTTAAAAATACACTTTCAATTGTGAAGAGAGCCTCAGGAGGGTATTCTGGGCAGTATTATAAGAAGGCATGACGGTCCTGGTTGACTGGAAGTTAGCAAATGTGATGCCCATATACAAGAAGGGCTGGAAGGAGTATCCAGGGAACTGCAGGCCTATCAGTGTGATCTTGGTGCTGGGGAAGGTTACAGAACAGATACTCTTGAGAGCTGTTACGTGGCATATAAAGCACAACAAGGTGATCAGGCCCAGTCAGCATGGGTTCATGAAAGGCAGGTCCTGCTTGGCTAACCTGATCTCCTTCTATGACAAGGTGACCCACTTAGTGGATGAGGGAAAAGCTGTGGATGTTGTCTACCTAGACTTTAGTAAAGCCCTTACCGTTTCCCACAGCATTCCCCTGGCGAAACTGGCTGCTCAGGGCTTGGACAGGCATATGCTTTGCTGGGTGAAAAGTGTCTGGATGGTCGGGCTCAAAGAATTGTGGTGAGTGGAATCAAGCCCAGTTGGTGAGCCATCACAAGTGGTGTTCCCCAGAGCTCAGTATTGGGTGCAGTTCTGATTAATATCTTTTTTCAGTGACCTGGATGAGGGCATCCAGTGCAACCTCAGGAAGTCTGCAGGCATAACCAAGTTGGATGGGAGTATTGATCTGCTTGAGGGTAGAAAGGTTTTGCGAAGGGATCTGGACAGGCTGGACCGATGGGCTGAGGCCGATGGCATGAGGTTCAACAAGGCCAAGTGCTGGGTCCTGCACTTGGGTCACAACAACCCCAAGCAGCGCTACAGGCTTGGGGAAGAGTGGCTGGAAAGCTGCCTGGCAGAAAAGGACCTGGGCGTGTTGGTCGAAAGCCGGCTGAATATGAGCCAGGAGTGTGCCCAGGGGGCCAAAAAAAGGCAAATAGCATCTGGCCTGTATCAGGAACAGTGTGGTCAGAAGGACTAGGGAGGTGATTGCCTCCCTGTACTCGGCACTGGTGTGGCTCCACATTGAATATTGTGTTCAGTTTTGGGCCCCTCACTACAGAAAGGACATTGAGATTCTGGAGAGTGTCCAAAGAAGGGCAGCAAAGCTGGTGAGGAGTCTGGAGAACAAGTCTTATAGGGAGCGTCTGAGGGAGCTGGAGTTGTTTAGCCTAGAGAAAAGGAGGCTGAAAGGAGAACCTATTGCTCTCTACAACTATCTGAAAGGAGGTTATAGCGAGGTGGGGGTTCGGTCCCTTCTCTGAAGTAACAGGAGATAGGACAAGAGGAAATGGCCTCAAGTTACACCAGGGGACATTTAGACTGGATATTAGGAAACATTTTTACACTGAAAGGGTTATTAAGCATTGGAACAGGCTGCCCAGGGAAGTGGTTGAGGCACCATCCCTGGAGGTATTTAAAAGATGGCTAGATGTAGTGCTTAGCAATATGGTTTAGTGATGTTTTTTTGTCAGAGTTAGGTTGATGGTTGGACTAGATGATATGAAAGGTCCCTTCCAGCCTAGGCAATTCTATGATTCTATGATTCAATGATTCTGACGTGACATTCTCTAAAATATCTCTTTCTGGAGAAATGTATTTCTGTTAACTACACAGAAAAGATAGCAGGAACACATAAAATCTCACAAAAAGCAATGCCAGACTTAACCCTAGTGGGCATGATTTTTTTTTTTTCTTTGTGAGGTAAATTGGTGTATAGAGCCAAACTTGAATGAATAGAGTAAGTCATTTAATGATATGTGAATTGGTCTTGATCTGGGCAAATGTGCTTGTTATTTAGCAGTATCTATCTAAAGTTCGGCATTTTTTAATCTAGGGATAATTATGAACTGCACTTATAACTGGTGGTGCTCAGCCTGTGTGGCTTGATAGGTCGTAAAGCTCATGCTAGTGCTAGGGGAAAAGGAATGATATGGTTCCTCCCCTGCTACAGAGCTAGTGTACATCTCACAGGTTTCCTACTGTGATGTTTCCCAGGTAAGCAGAGGTAAACTCATTTCTAGTCCCTGGAGAGGATGGCAGCTGAAAATAAGCTGAATTATAGTAAACAACATAGTGGGGAAGAGCTGTGGGGACTCCCTTTCCCTACCTCTTCTGCCCCAAAGGAGGCATTCAGGAGCAAACTGTAAGCCATATGAAATTATTCTGTATGATCTGAGCACTGATTGAGTGTTCTGGATAGAGAAAAAACCTCTTACTTGTTGCTCAGGTTGCATACCTCATTTTAAGTTCTGTGACTACTTTCTACATCAAGTAGTATCCTTCCCAAGCAGTCTTCTTTCCATACAAGTACCCTGCTGTGGAAGGAAATAAGTGTCTTCATACAAAGAACTGCTATTTTTATACACTGGTGAAAATACAATGTCCATGTGCATACAAGATTGCCTGTGAAAGGATCACAGGCAAGGCTGAGCCTCGCAGTCAGTGGCAAGCATTACCTACCTTCTCCCAATTATTTCTGAAATCTTCACACTTCTCCTTCCACATCAAGTGTTTGTATGATCTCCCAAATGAAATCAATCAACTAAAAGGTAGAAAAGCACTTTTTCTCCTCTCAGTTGTACATCCTGTATTGCTCCTCATACTGTTCTTTTAATCCTGAAAATGAGAAGGCAGATTCCCTCTGCCTTTTTTCTTACTTCTCTTTCCTTTGCCAAGTGATGGGTTTCAATTCTCCGTTATGTCAAGCACCCTTCTTGCTCTTCTCTATTTTGGATTGCACTAGAGAAGACAAATGTCGTAAAGGGTTGAAAATGCTTGGCATTAAGAAAGAGAAACGTCAAGCCAATGTCTATTCATGGCTCAAGGGTTATTTGTTTTACTGGACTACAAGGTGATGCACTTTCTTAACTTCTTTTGAAGTAGAAGGAGATCCAAAGAAAGAAAGTGAAGAAGTTCAAACGGTGGGGATCTTTTGTGATTTTGGTTATATTTGTCATTATCTGTGAAAATCTACTTCAAGACTGTGCGCAGGGATATTATTCAAGATGTATTATGACGTGTTTTGTGTATTGTCACAAAAAAACCCCTAAATGGTGAAAAATATACCTAATTTACAGGATTCACAGAGCTAGACTCTTAGTCTACTTACAGAGTTTTGCTAAGGTTAGCAGTTTACAGGATGTATCCTAATTTACTGACAAGATACTTCTACTAGAACATTTTTTCCTCAGTTGACTTCAAACTCGTTAATCTCTTCCAGTTATGATGTAGAAGAACAGCTGTTTAAGAAATGCTGGCATTTGAAGTAGCTCTTCTAAGCTTTGCCCTAAGTCATATTCACACTTGGTCATAGTTCTGTCGCTGATTTCACTGTCATCAAACACCATTGGACAAACATAATTTTTGCAGGTGGTAGAAGTGTAAGGCTGAAAAAGAGTGATTCCTGAGGCATTTAAGATTTTTATTTCTCTGTTCTTCTGTTTCTTTATGAGCAAAGGAAGAGTAAGAATACATCCCTATCCTCTGAAGACTTACTTGCACTGTGCATTTTAGTAGGATACAGAAATCTCTGGTTCCAAGCAATACTGTAGAGAGAAGCACACAAGGGAGCTCTAACGTGGCAATAAAAGCTCAGATCTGAAAGCAACA
This sequence comes from Rhinoptilus africanus, assembly GCA_013400135.1. NCBI lineage: Eukaryota > Metazoa > Chordata > Aves > Charadriiformes > Glareolidae > Rhinoptilus > Rhinoptilus africanus. Next base: position 8,165 of record VXBO01009351.1, read on the forward strand.
GCTCAGTGCTGGAGTGATGTTGCATTTGCTGAAATATGTCAGATCACTCATAAATGTTGAGTGCATATAATCACGCTGATGCAATCAAACTACTTCTAATTTTGGAGCAGACTTGGTTAACACTTAATGCTAAGTTCTCTACACTATTCTGTTTCACTGCATGGATATGTAACCTAGCACAGGCATCCCCAGGAAGGTGAGAAATAAAGATTTAATGCTTGAAAATGCCATATAATTCCTGCATGACACCGGATTATTCCAGGAAACAGTGAGTCAAGACCCTTCTTTGGCCATTGTAACCATAAAGAAATTATATTTTAAAAAAAGACACATACAAAAATAAAGTATGATAATATGATTTTCGAGGACAACACATAGTATAGTAAATCAAAATTGTCAAAACAGCAAATATGTTGTGTATTCCCTCATAAATATATTAAAATTTGTAAATAACCAGCGTTAAAGCTCCAAAGCATTTAAAAATAACCCAAAATGTAACTACTTTAAATGTAATATTTCAAATACTGAAGCTGAGAGACTCAGAACTGCTGGACTCCCAGACTAGCGGAAAGAGCCTTGGGAAAGTAACTTCAGAGGAAAAGAAAATAAACACCTTATACTTAATTAACTGTGTAAAGGTTACAGAAGAAAGGATATTTTATGTCGTTGGTTATACATACTCAAAGTATGGATGAGGTGGCCAACAGGGAACAGGTACTCTGTGGATAGGCTGCAAGGAGGGAAATAGTAATGGCTTGCAGCAGTGATTCATTGCTAGGCTAGAATGACTTTTCTGTTGCTGAAATGTCTGAGTTTTTTTACTGAAGTAATTCAGAGCTATCTTAAACATACTTGCATGCTGCGCAAGAGTGCATCCATTGTGATACAGACCCACCCTAACTTTGTTGTAAACATTAAATATTGACTGTTCCTTACATCTAAGATGTGGCAATTTTTTCTCACGCTGAAAATTTGTATGACATATGTGGAGGTTTGGTTGGTTAATATTTTTTTGGTTGAGGTCATATTTTCCAATTTAAATTGCTTTATTTTTAATGAACAAATTGCTGGCATTGCCTTTGCTCTGCTCTCAACTTTTAAAGCAGAAAAATAATAACATATTTCTTCTGTGGGTTTTCAGATATTAATGTTTGATTTTTCTATACTGAAATTTAAGAATTCAGAAAGGTTTTTATGAAACAGTTATTAGCTTAATATTTTAAAATAACATAATTACCATTACTATAAAACTCATTACATATATTTGTGAAATGTTGTAAGCAAGCTTTATTTTCAAAGAACATTTTTGGCCTATTGCAGAGGCATATTTTTCATTCAAATTACAAAAAAATTATCTGGAATTTTAAAGATTTCAGATCTATTGATCCTTCTAGCAGATGTCCTCCAAAGAAAAGTGAAAGAAAGGATTAGAACTGGGGTGACAACCCTGGCAATAATCTGAAGATGGTACAGGGTCATCTGCACATCATCAATGACAGTATTCCTGGCTAGTAACATTTTACGTATACTTGCTAGAACTGTCCTTACTGCTTTACTTTTGGTCCATTATAGAAAAAAATCAGAATTTCTGTAAGAGTTGGATTTCCCATATAAAATGCAAAATGAGCTGCTCAGTGGTGAACACCGAGAAGAAAATTGGTAGTACAGTAAATTTCATTAATTTAATAAGTTTTTGGTATCGTGACATGGTTCATAATGTACCAGTATGGATTTTGTGTCCTTAAGGCTGCTAGGGTTGCTGCTTGCTGTCTGCAATAGGTAATATTCCTGCAAAATGTCTTGAAATATCATGTGTAGGGTAAGCCCAGCTGATTGTTTGATGAAATCTCCTGTTTTGTGCTAGTAAAGACCTAAATAACATTCTTATTTTATTATACAAAGTAACAGACATACTAGAATTGAAAAAATAACTGACACAAAACATAACTTGAAAATCCAAAACAGATTTGTTTGTTTTACTCTCACCTTTAATAAAAACCAGAATTGTTCTTTACTCACAAATACAGTAAAACAGCTTTTAGCTGAGCATTTAGTGGAACATCTACCCAGTAAGCTTTGCTTATGTTGCAGACAGCTACCCTGAGGAGTGATTTGAATTTAAATGTGATTCCCTTATTAGTTTCTGCTAACTGCAAATATCCCAGGCTCTTAATTAAGTGGCTGAGTAATGTATGAATGCTCACTTCTGCTTGTCATGCAGAACAAAGTGATGTATTCAGATTCCATGCACAATATGAAATTTAATGACACAGGCAACAGTAATTTAGAAAACCTTTTGTTTTTTATTATCCTTGTTTTTGCTTAGCCAATCTCCTTTTTTTTTTTTTTTGTAAGTGTTTGGCTGCTGCAAAATTTACCCAAACACTGGCTGTTAGCTAATGAATTTTTAGATTAAAAGGTAATGTGTTACTAAATGCATGGTTACCAAATGCATAATACGTTGTTTATATCTTCCCCCTATTTTTTAGAAATAATATGTAAAAAANTTTTTAGAAATAATATGTAAAAAACAAAACAGACCTTGAAATGTTCTTACTTGGTTTGGCACCGAATCTAGCGTTAGATTCAGAGAGATTCTGAATGGACTAAATAGTGCTCTGTCAGAGATCTTACAAAGAGGAAGGAAAGAAGAAACAAA
>VXBO01009351.1:27507-40509 GCA_013400135.1 Rhinoptilus africanus
AAATTAATACCCAGAATTTGACACAAGGCATCGCTTGCTCCTGGGTCCAGTCACAATGATTCTCTCTGATTGATACTGAAAGGGCAAAATAAGTGGAAATATGTGAAAGCCATGGATAAGTTAAGTTCTGTTATAATCAGTCAGAATGAACATTCAAATTGAACATCCTTGTCTAGAATGTTTCTGGATCAAGTTAATAGGGTTTCTGCAGAAATGAAAAATACCAAATAAAAATAAGGTTAGCCAATAATTTCCGTCTTGAAGGCTGTAAAAAAGAATAATGTGATTATTGCTATTTTTTAATTATTATTATTATAATAATGGATATTTGCATTTGTTTCTGTTCATTCATTTCCCAGCAGGTGTCTCTATACTGCAGCTTTACTGAAAAAGAATGAGGAAGCAGGCTAATTGCATAAAAACGTGGGGTTTTTTTTAAAAAAAACCCAAAAAAGTACAGAAATAATAGGCAGATTAAACCTTAGGATGACATCGACCAACACCAGAGGGGTAAAAAAACCAAAACCAAAACCAAACAAAAAAAACCCCCAATGACACTGAAAAAGACTGTAAAGAGAGTTATCTTATGAGCTTTTGGATACAGTCATACACACGTGTATACAGAACTAAAATGGGCTTATTAACTATTGATTCTGAGAAAAAAGAGATGTTAAAATGGTGCACTGGAAAAGTAATGGTACAAAAACTAAAGCCTGAGGTTTTTATAAGTTCTGGGAAGAACAATAACCTCTCCTGTTTCCACATATATAAATATATAACCTGTCTAACAACTGCTGGAATTTATCTTCAGCAGCAGCTAGAGTGAAAATATTGGAGTCTCACAAAGAAAATGTTGCAACCTTTGCTGGGAACATAAATACGGAGGTTAATGAAGACTGCAGGGGTCTGGAAGAGTTGAGGGGAGAAAAGCTCAGGTAGTAAAAGAAAATTATGGTTATGAATAAGAATTCCAGTTTGTCTTGGCTGGGGGCAGATGAAAGTAACTTTGTTTCATTTCCAACCAGATGCAAAAAATTTAACATTTTATCACTTAATTGTCAACATATAATCTTTTTAGCCAAATAAAATTTATGCTTTGAGGGATCCCAGTTGTATTTCTGCACTGATCTAAATGGAATGAAAAATCCTGATTTACCATATAAAAGGACTAGGATTCTCTTTAGCATGTGATTTTAATTGCAGATTTCATGGACCAGAACACTCTGAGATGAATAACTGATGATGCTGAGAAACATCTGAAATTCCATGTATGATTCACAATCTAGAATTAAATCTCTGCAAAGTTGTATTTTAAAGTGGTACTGTTCACGGAAACAGTGTTTCAAGGTGAGTAAAAGCTGATCATCCCCAGTTTGTCCATTAATCAATAGTTCACTGAGTATTTGAAAAGAGCTCAATGAGCCATAAAAAGGAACAACATGACAAGTTTTATTGATTGTCTCATATAAAGGGTAAAGAAGTGACAGATGACAGGCCCCGTTAGACCTTTACAGCAAGCAGTTACAGTATTCATGGTACATTAGTTAGCACAATTTCTATTATTGGCACAGGAACAGGAAGTGATATAATACCACGTGTCATTTGCATGAAATTTATTTCTCACAGACAAAAAAACCAGAAATCAATTGTAGCTTAAAGAGTATTATATCTTTGCATCTGAAATCAGACTTTGACCTAGAATTCTGCTTAATGTTGTTTCTTGTACAACTTCACGTACAAGGCACTGCATGGTATTTATGCTCTTGGCCTCTATGTCTTTTATTTATGGACTCTCACTGTTCTTTAATGTTATTTATAAGGATTCTCTCAAATCCCAATGTGTACTCAATTGTGAAGTTATTCGATAGTCTTTGGACATAAATCATTGTGCTGTTGTTAGGATTTTGCTGCCACATGAATTCTTAAACTTTAAACATAAGAGCAGAGAGTGGAACATGGGAAGTTAATAAGTCAGAGAAGAACTTTACCTCATAGTGCTGTCAAAATCCAAAAGTTTAAAGTCAGGTTGGGGAAACAACATTCTGTAATAAGAAGAAAGCTATCACTGAGAGGAATTTTAAGGGATTCATCCAATAGCAGTCACATCGACTTTGGACACTTGTTTCTAAATTTTTTGTCATTATGTCCCTTACGAACATTTACCATGCCTTCAAAGTCTCTACACCTCTCCTTGATAATTCGTTACTTTTTTGCATTTTTTTATAGAGTTCTGGCCCACGAAGGAATACTGCCCTGTTCACAGTTGCCTGTTCAAATTTACAGGACATGAAGAAGGTACATAAGAAATACTAAGGCCTGCAAAGAAGAGCTTACAGATGTTTAATTTGTTGATTCTAAAGTGAGAAGTCCTTCCTTCCCTGAAGATTGATAAAGGTAAGCAAAGCAACACTGAGCTTATTTTCACTTCAGTTAGGGAAAAGAACTCACTGACTTTTCCTCCTCCAAAAACAGCTGGTTCTTTCGTGTGAGAAAAAAATTACTTAATTCATAAAGAAGGAAAATGGAGGGAAAGATCCTTGAGCTTTTACCGGTTCCTTCTTTATATAGCATTGCTTGCAGGACTGAAAATTGGCAGTGGGAAGAAGACAAAGACAATCTGTTCTTTCAGATAACAATGGCCTAATTATGGGGGTAAGAAAAAAGTGTTTGTTTGTTTTTTTTACCCTAAGCGAGTAATGATGAAGCTGGATATCTGTGCCTTAAGATCAACAATGGGAAATATTAAAAGGGTTCTGATTTGAGATACTGTTGCAGGGATTATTTTTTACAAACGTATCGATAGGGTTTCTGGACTTTAAATAAATATTTACTAGTTACTTAGCTGGGCAGGACGTCTAAATGTTTTAGAGTTCATGTATGATGAAAATGTTAATCTTTCACACAATTATCTATCCTGGCCATATTATAATGCTCTTGGTCAATTTCCTTCTCAAAAATACTTTCAGTCTTGGGTAGGGGTGGTGGTTTAAGTTTGAATTGGGTTATTTAATGAAACAAATGGATTTATATTTTTTCCTTCAGGGACACCTGTAATAGCTAATATTCATTTGATAAAACTAGTTAGTACTCATCAATGCAACAGGGCTATTTCAAGATAAGTCAAAAAAACCCCAAAACCCTGGGAAAACCAGTGTTGTGAACTCGGTTGCACAGTAGTTTTTACGATACTGAGCATGTACTTGCCAGAAGGTGACTTATTTTGTTAAGCTGTCATATGAAAGTTTTACTTTTTATGTGTACTGAATAAAAGGTGTAGGGTTTCTATCTTCAGTTACAACAATATCATCCCAAGCCAGAACTCAGGAGTATGCATGCCAAGTTCATGCTTAAGTTAAATATGTGCTGAAGTGCTTTTCTGAATCAGAGCCATAATTGCAGCAATTTATTTAGATCATAATGTAGTTCCTTAAAGGAAAACAAATCCCAGAAGGAATGACATTTTTAAAAGCCAACATTTCTTTCTTAGAATCTTGTCTCTATGATAGGGTTTACTTCTTCCCTTTTTTGTATTCTGGCATGAGTAAGTATATACAAGATTACACAACATAAATGACACTAGGTTGTAAATTCTTTTAAAATGGCAGTGGTTTTGCTGTCATTTCTGCATATCCTTCTTTAAATGTCCCATGCCACTACTAAGTCAAGATACCACAGTCTTTGGAAGTGTGACCTGGAAGTTAGCCAGCAAGCAATGGAAATTAACGCTTTCCAGAACTACCATTCTGAGACTAGCCAAGATTTCAAATATATCATCTATAAAAGTACAAAAAGCCAACCAGAGATACTCAGTATCGTAACTCTGTAGATGGAGTAAAGAGGGGATGTGGGATGGAATGACTGGCTGGCAGTGCTGGCAGTCACAGGGAATCTTCCCTCTGGGATGCTTTCTCATTTGTTCTCTTTTGCCTTCGTTACTGCATCAGTGATTGAGCTGCTGGACATCCATTTGCCAGAACACATCATCTTGTTCTGTCTTGCCAGTGAATGAGCAGGTGGCAGTGATTACACGGTGCCAATTTCGAGTGCATGCTAAGGAGCAGGCTAGGGGCAACATGACCTATTTGTTTTGCATAACACTAAGTCATTACAGAAGCTAACACACCTAATCATGTACTTTTCAGAATAGCTTATCAGTCTCAGTCATCTGCCCTGGATGACACAAATCCTGCAGCAAGTATCATCTAAGTGATAATGCACTTGAATTGGTTAGAAAACCAAGGGGAAGTGAAAAAGGCCAAGAGTGAAGAACAATTTTTTTGTCATTGCATCATTTTTTGGCAAGACTGCTTGGTAACTGTGTTTATGAGGAGGGTTGTTTCTGTTGTTGGTGGGATTTTTTAAAAATAAAACGAATACATGAACTCTGAAAATAGTGTTGAATGTAAAACTGCAAGGCACTTAACCTAAACTGATGGAGTTTGCACCTGATATGAGACTTCCCATAATGTATATTTTGCTTTGATAGAGGTAGACTACACAACTATTAGTGGACTGTTTTAACACTACTTGTGTACTTTGTAGCTGGACATGTTTATCTCAAAGAATTCTTTAAACCTAGGGAAAGAGCAAGACAACCTGTGTTGCACATGCACAGAATAGAAAATTACAGATCAGAGATGACAACCAGGGATATCTACAGAGATAAGTGATATTTCCTAGAATCACAGTATTTCTTGATATTTCTCTTCCTTTAGTTCCTTCTGAAACTTGTTTAGAATTAAATATTCAGCTATTTTAAGGGTCTTTTGAAAAATTTGTCAATTACTGTATGGATTAAGTACACTAGCATTGCATTTTTAATATTGAATCTTTTTGTTTGATCTGCTTATTCACAGTCAGGCTGGTAAAACCAAACTACTGGGAAACTGTTTAATGGAAAGTGTTAAATGAGAGGTTATTGAAACCCTTTTTTCTTTTTTCTTTTTTTTTATTTTTAATATATTTGGATTGCATATGGGAACTGAACGCAAGGCTTGGCCGCTGGATGTGACAGCAGCAAATTGGAGAAAAGAAAGCTGAATGTGAATTTTTGTAAGATGGGAAATATGAGGAGAGGGTCAGATTGGAGGGGAGTTTATCTTAAGTACCACATCTTTGAAAAACAACACTTTGAAGTGTTTTCTCTAAACCTTTCAAAGGGATAGAGACTGAAAAAAGAGCAAGAGCTAACTAGAGGATAAGTACTGGGAGGATAAGCCAGCTGGAAGATAAAACTCTCTTTGTAGCAACTGTGTGTGAGCCCTTTAAAATCTAGCCGATGAGATAGGAGGCACAACAATTGAAGTGTTAAACATACAGCACATACAGTCTAAGCACCACTCCTGTGTGCTGGTAATGTGAAATGATGGCTTCTGTGTGCTCTATACATGTGGAATTATTAACAAAACATTTGAGAATAGTTATTAACTAAATGTCATCCAAGTACTTTTTAAACTGTATGAACAAGGATCAATTCATCAGCTGCTGAAATGCAGTGGTTGTTACAGTGAAACCCAGTAACTCTTCTGTAAAGCACAGCTAGAGACAGAAATGACACAGCCAATCGGAACTGCAGGGGAATTTAGTCAAAGGGAATGCAGGTCCTTATGGGACTGAGAGAAACAACCACGAAAACCTAAGGGCCTGCTCAGCAATAACAGCTCAATAGGCATCATCAGGATTCTTTTTAAAGGAAAGTTGTTATAACTAGAAATAAAAAATAGTAGCATAAACCAAGAAACAACTGGAAAGTTTTCAAGTCTAAAATTTAAGCATGCATTAAGAGCTGAAGTATGAAATCTGATTTCCTGGACATAGTTTATTTATCCATCTTCCAGATTATCCATTTGCATTTTCTGTCCTGAACTGGAGAAAAAAACAAAACAAAACAAAACAAAAAAAAGACCTGAAATCTAGTCCAATTTCGGCCATGCCTGAGAAGTAATTGACACAATCTTGAAAGACATGCATTAAGAGAATGGCAGTTGGGTTTATATATGACAAAGATGTAGGTTTTGCATGAATTTGTCTTACAGTCCTCTTCTCGTTTTACCCCTCTAATTTCATCCACATTGACCTACCCTCTCATGCTAATGAGAATGGAATCTAGCTTTGGAATCTGCCGTCTCCTTTCTCCTTTTCAAGTTTATTGAGAAATTCTGTGCCATCTGTAATTGGAGTTAACATCTTTAAATAATTTATCCTTGTTTTTGTATTAAAAAAAAAAACAACCACAAAACCCCCAAACCCAAAAAACACCTGATTTTTTGCAAAAACCTGAGTTAAATTTTCTGTCTCTGCTTTTACACACATAAATTTCTTCAGCTGCTGCCCGTGTTTCAACCCTGGCTCATATTCTGGAAAGTATAGATTGCCTAGGCATTAAAAACCAATTTATTTGAAACTATCTTAAAGATCTGATTTATAAGATGAGCCTGATGTTTGTAAGAAGTGAAGTGTCAAGTCTATGTGTAAATGAAGAATGAAAACTTTCTGCCAAGATGGTATTTTTCTGCTTGTATACGTGTGTGTGTTTCAAATAGTGCTTTGACAGCTTTGTGGAGGCGGAAAAGCTTGAGCAAACTGTGAAAGATAATCTTATGTATTTACCGCGAACAGGTTGCAACAATACTAACAATCAGGAAAGGATAAGAGGAAATCTCAGCATGGGGTTTGGTGGGATAATACATTTTTTGATCTTTGAAAAAATAGAACAGTTTATCAAAGAAAAAGGAGTTGAAGTTTATGGTATAGAAAAAAAGTTTATAGTAAAATATGTGCTCTTCAATTTTCTGTGTCTAAATTGGAACAAACAGGTTTGCCAGAGTCATTGTATTCTTTTCTTACTTGTACTATCTCTGGTTTGCAAACTGCAGAATGAACAGTTTGTGCCTGCAATCTGATAGACTCTAACTTACAGTGTCTTGCTAGTTACTTAGATAAGTTTCATGGACTGCAGTTATTGCAGAATGATATTTAAAAAGCACTGTATTTTAATGTAGATTAACCAGAACCAGAATTCAATTAAAAATACTCTTTCTAACATCCCTTGATCGACTCTGCATCTTTTTTAACTATACAGTCTAGGAAATATAAAGAAAGTAAAGTAGGGACATGTAGGTGATGTCTTCTGACTTGATTAGAAGTAATAGATGTTTGTGATTTCAGTGCAACACAGTTCTAGGATTAGTACCTGTATGACATTAAGTTAGTGACAGAATGAAAAGTCCCAGTCATAAACACAACCAAGATATTGATATTATGTAATTGGTTGCATGTTCATGTTAAATTACTAATTTTGAACTAGTGGATCAAATATTTTCATGAACTTCAACAAGCAGTCCCTAAAAAACAGTATCCAATGATAACACTCCAGTACCATTCATGTCACAGAGTCTTAAAAGCTTTGAAAAGTCTTCATAAAGATCAGGATGTGAATATTCCAAAGATGGAGAAAAAGCCTTGCTGATTTTCAGAACAACTTATCTTTCTTTTGATTGACCTATCTTTTTTTTTCTTACTTTTTGGTGATATCTGTTTTTTTGGGTTTTGTTTGTCTCTTTAACCTTAGTGAGAAATTCTCACATAGACATTTCAATCCATTGTTTTCAGAATAAGGAACATTGGCTAAATATGTGAGTGATGTAAAAAAGCTGAGGACTGATGCAGACAATAATTTTCAGATCTCTCTTTTACGTAATCGTTTCTTGAATATATATTAATATATAAAATCAGGTTATTGTATAGCAGGACAACGTGCAAAATTCTCCCTACAGCAGGTCAATAAATCTGCACTTCCTCATATATCTTCAGTTGCATTAAACTGTATTATGTACAGTTACTGATACCATCTATTCTGTACTTTCAAATAATGCGGTTTTCCCCTCTTGTTTGCTGGTGCCTTTATTCATTTCTCCAAATAATTTGGTTTTCACTTGACACTGTCACAGAGGAGTCAAAATATGCACTCAGTTACATGGACTCTTTGTTAAGTTTGGTGAAAACCAGCTGCTGGAAGTTAGATCTGATATTCAGGTTTTGTTGAGAACATCTTTCCTTTGGTGGAAAAAAAAATCTAGACTTTATATATTCATCTAACCTAAGTTTAGATATCTGCAGAAAAGATATGAGGTTGCCTTAGGTATTGCTCTGTGGACAAGGGTAATGGACCTGTCAGGGAGCCCATGAGAATCCTCTATGTTTTCTTTATAGATGTCTTAAGCCAGGCAGGCAAAGTGTATCTCAGCTATTGGTTCAAAGGTTTCTTGTTTTCTACAAAACACTTTTAAACTCTCAGTCTCAACATATTTGAGTTGAAATGTCTCAGTGTTGGCAAGAATCTTTGCTGTGAACCTTTGAGTCCATCCACTATTAAGCTAAGTGAATACAGTCTGTACATTTCCTCACCTTGGTATTACTGCATTTATGAGGTTTCCATGCATCATTAAAGTTCTGTTGAAATTCTTGGGCTGTTCTACCATATTAAACTTCTTTATATCTTTTAATATTTCAAAGCCTTGTCATAATTTTGAGCCCTCAATTTTACAAATGAAAAAAAAATCAGTTTTTTTTTCTTAGTTGTGTTCTTAATATGAAGAATATTTAGATTTCTACCTAGTTCTTTAGATGTTAGCAGTGATGACAGAAAGAGAAAGCTGATACTAGTCTTCCTGTTCAGCTATGTTCTTGTCCTGAGGATGTTAACAACTGTAGAGATTTCATATGACAGAAAGGTATTTCAAAATGTAGATCTACTTCATCAAACACCTTGGTCTATCAAACCAAAAATCTACCAGATACTTGTGGTCTATCAATTGCCTTTGAGATTTAGCCCTGCTATTGACTGAGAAGTACTTTTCCAGCAGGGTCTTCAGAATAAATGTTCTACATAGAATCCAATAGTCCTAAATCCAGCTTGTTCTTCTTCAAGATTTATATACATTGTTTATTAGAGTAGCATGATTTCTTTTGAGCTTTTGAAATCATTGAGAAATTTCACAATTATTCCACATTTCCAACTATTACCATGTATCTCTTCACACTGTGCTTTCATACTGCAAGGCACACTTGCTTTTTGGTGTTTTGTCTCCTTTTATATTCTTTGCCTCTCCCCATTTTTTATTTTTCGTAGTATTCTTTTCTAGTGTTCTTCTTCGGCTAGCTTCCTTGTCTCAGGCTTGAAGTATGGAAGTTTGAATTCCATTGTGTGGCTCATTTTTCTTCCATTCTAGTTTTTGCCTCTGTCTTTCATAGATGCTCAGTGCATCTTGAGATTTCTTTCTTGGATTTATTTTCAATTTGGCAAAGTTAAGATTGTGGCTGTTCTTGATATGACTGTTCAGTGTGCTTTTACATTTGTTTGAATATAATCTATTTGATTTTCTGATTCACCATCTGGTGAGTTTGTGTTTGTTAGGTAACAAGAAGTTGGAAAGAACTAGGCTGTTCGCTAGACACAAATCAATGAGTTTCTCATCATTTTGATGACAATTTCCTTCCAATGCTTTCCCACTGTTCTATCCATTTCTTCATTGTAGCATCCTAAACTGACATTTACAGGAGGTAAATCATGCTTTGGTATTCTTTCAAACAAGCAGTGGGTGAAAATGTGAGAGACACCTTTGTTCCTCCTGGTTATGTTTCTGTGTAAAGGAATAGCGTGGCTCAACTAACATCCTTCATAACCTGATGTTAAATTTGGAATACATATTGTATTGCTTGAACAAAACTGATGGGAGCCTAGCTGAACGGCACTGCGAATGCAATTGTCTTGAAGATCTTTTTGTCACTGAAACATACGTAGATAAAATAGAGATACCTGAAATGTATTCTGGCTACGCCACCCCTTCATTACCACTGATGGCCTGGATTCCTATCTATAATTGTTCAATGCACTTTCCTGCTGATAACAGCCATATCTTGAGGAATCTGCTTTTTAGAGGTTTGTTTGTTTGTTTTGCTTTTGTGTGGGTTTTGTTTGGTTGTTTTGTTTTGTTTTGTTTTGTTTTGTTTTGTTTTGTTTTGTGAATCCTTCATTTCACGTTTACATACATTTACATTTATCCAAGTTTAGGAAAGCAGCTGTACAAAGTAATCCCATCAGGAGAGCAATTATTTTGTAATATTGTTGTATATTGTCGTAACACAGTTACATATTTAAAATAATTTAAAGCAAGTTTCAACAACATTGCTTATGAACTCATTCAAAAGAAAATAAAGTTTTATTGCACATATCTTATTTCTGTTTCAGAAAAAGGCACTTGAAAGTCCACTGACATTTCTTTCATAATATGGTAATAGTTTTATCACAACTGTCAATACTTTCAACTCAAGCTGAATGTCAGTGGGACTGTGGGCAAGAAGTCTCCTGTCGAATTCTAATGGATATGGTTTGAGACTGCTATGTAGTTTCCTCAGGAGTGTGTACTTAATGCGGTGGCCTTGTCTTCCCTGGTCCTGCCGCCTTGTGGCATAGTGTCTTCAGTGAAAGAGTGGTGCCCCAGAAATGCCTACAAAGCAAGTTCCACTGTGGTGCGTGCTAAAATAAAGCTTTGCAAATTTCTTGAAAGCAGTTTCTGAATCTGAACAAAAGTCAAAGTTGTTGTCCATTGTGTCCATGGAGACATGGAAAACCACTTCAAGCTATGATGGCCTCTAGTTCAAGTGAATTAAGGATGAGAAGTGGATTTTTGTAACCTTTACCACAGGATGTTCATTTTGTGCTTATTCAGTTTTAAGACATGTTAAATCAGGGTATAAGACATTCAGCACATAATATCACACCCTTTTCATTGAATACATTTAGACAAACTGTTAACAAACAGAAGCGAAGAACAAATGAAGAGGATGTTACCATAAAAAAATAGAGGGAAGACAAAAACTGGTCAGAAAATGTAAGGGCAACACCAACAGCCACAAGAAACCAAAACTAAAGGGTGAAAGGATCACTGAAAAAATATTTTTAATAAGTTTTTGTTAGAAATTCTATCAGTTACACCTTATTAGCTCTACATGTTGCAGGAACACAGGAGGCATAATAAGAACTGCTTTATTTATAATACAACAAACCACAATACCTCCAGGGTGTATATCATCCAAACAATTTCATTTTGCCACTCATTGCTACATTTCCTGAATGTCAGCACCTTGTTGCTTCACCAACCAGATTGGTACAAAAGATCTTGCCGTTCATATGAATCAGTCATCCTCAGGGCTGTTGACCTGGCTCCCTGTGATCCTCATTTAGCTGAAGGAGGCCAATCCAGCAAAAGCCAAAAGTAGTAACTTCAACAGGGATAGGTTAGCATTTAAAAAAAACAACTCTCTTCACAGGTCATTGACTCTTTTACAGTGCTAAACATCACAGAATTTCCTTTAAAAGACAAAATATCAATCATTGCGTACAATTAGTGGTTTAGTAAATGCAATACATAGTTAAAGGTGTGCGCTTTTTTGGCAAAAGTTTTGAATTTGGTCATGCTAAATTTGTGTGAAAACTCTTCAGTTTCTGCAAAATACTGATGAAAAAAAATTCTAATTCCAACCTCTACAAAGAACTCTACCTATTTTTTTTTTTATGACAGTTCCAGCAGTTGCAGCCCTAAAGGGGCCTTCATGAAATAATTATAATCATAATAAAGAAAGAATTGTATTTCCTTCTGGGAACATTACTTGTCCCATAATGACTAAAAAGTGAGAATTTAAAGAATATTTGTCAAGCATATTTTCAAGTTCTCTTTTTCAGGCTACTACTTAAAATACAGAATACTGTGTATACGTAAAAGAGAAAACAATATTCCTCATAGTAACTCTGTGTTTAAATATTTTTTCTGTCGTGTTAATATCCTTGTCAGACATTTTCTACTTCTCTAGCCTTTTGTGAATGTTAGACATGTGCTAACATATCCACACTTCTATACAGAGAAGCACCTTTTCCTTTTCTATTTAGAGGGAAAATAAATCCGTTCTGAACTGTAACTAAAACAGAATAATAATAACAAAAAAAATCACCTAGAAAAATTTGTTTTAAAGAACATATTTCACTGGGTGGATAAGTAAAAAAGTGAGACAGTGCTAAATATTTTATGAAACTGAACAAATTTGACATACTTATTTTAAATATACGTTCATCCTATTTGATCAGCTTTGTGAGCTGGATTTATACTGAAAGAACATTAAATTTTAAATGTAAAACTGGTGAAAGGAATTTCAGGTAGACGTAATCTCTTAAATCACTTAATTCTAAAAATGAGTCTGAGGAAGCAAATAGGTATCTATTTCTCGTATAACATATAACTTCACCAGGCTTATACTTTTTCTCTTATTTAGTCCACCCACAAAAAGTTACACATTTAGCTTGACAAAAGTAACTGCTACAGTTAGATGGAACTGGTGATCCTACTGAGATCTACATTTCTCAGGAAGTGAAAGAGACTTATGCCGAAGCAACATGTAAACATGGCATGAGAATTTTAGAACATTCTGAATCTTTTTCAGACTACAAGTCCTTGTACAGCAGACTGAGGGAAAAAAAATGCAAGGCTTATCTAGGATTTACTAAGAGAGTGAAGACTTTTTAGGGTTTTTTTCTTCAGTCACAGGAAAATGTGTATGCATGATTGAGCCAAGCTGTAAAGGGTACAGTGAGAGCCCTGTCTGACTCATTTAATTGCCTCTGTGCTGAAGTTCCAATAAGGGACTTCGGGAATACT
Organism: Rhinoptilus africanus; assembly: GCA_013400135.1. Lineage (NCBI taxonomy): Eukaryota > Metazoa > Chordata > Aves > Charadriiformes > Glareolidae > Rhinoptilus > Rhinoptilus africanus. Next base: position 40,218 of record VXBO01009351.1, read on the forward strand.
GTCTGTCTCCTGTCTTAATAATTAAGGTTTTATGCCACATATAGTATAAAGAATTTCCCATATGTGTGTATAAAACTTGCCATCTCAAGTATCTGAGTATGTAATCCTAAAAAATTTTTCTTTGAGCATTAGTGCAGGTAAGATGACTTCTGGAATGATCTAAGATAGGTGACACAAGAAGAAGGCGATAAAGATACTGAAGTATCCAAAGCTCTATATTATAATTATTTCAATAATTAGCAGTAGAACAAAAACCACAGATCTTACAGATGAGACAAATATTTATTTAAAA
>VXBO01009351.1:40542-55844 GCA_013400135.1 Rhinoptilus africanus
TTATATATATATATATTTTAAATTATGTAAATATATATGCAATTTAACAATTATATTTTAGAATTATAAAAAACATATAAACTTTTACAATTATATAAATATAGCTGCAGAAAGCAAGACACTATGTAAGAATTTAGGATACTTTGGGAAAAACAGATAAAAGATGACACCTGAAGAGCAAGGGGCTGATTCAGTCCAGTAAAGTCAAAGGAGGTTTCAGACCATAAAAAACAGTATCTTATAAAAAATCCACATTTTCTACGCCACATTTTGTTATTGTACATTTTGTATCCTAATGATAAGCTATTAACTCTAATCCTCAGATACTCTATTATTAACTGAAATAATTAATAATCTAAAATACTGTCACAGTCAAGAAATTACTGCATTGAACCAAGTTGTAGCTGGAATTCAGATCTCTGTTCTTATTCCATCAAATTGGGATTCTTATCTTTCCCAGTGTTTTACCAGCTGTGTGGTTTGGATGGTAGGCAGATGATACACAGAGGTTATAGGTGATAATATTTGGATGTACAATTTATTTGGAAAAAAGAGGCTATAATAAAAAACAGAAACTTTTTTTTTCATAGAATATACAGCTTTTTCTATATGTAAGTAAAGTAAGAGGAATAATATTTCTCTTTCCCACAGAGTGGGAAATCTTTGATTCCTAGGTTTTTCAAACTAAACCAATTGCTCTAATGTTATGCTTTGGAGAATGGCAAGAGAAAGGACACATTTCACAGAATAGATCTGTTTGCTAGGTGAAACCAAGATGGATTGTTTTCTCATTGTAGTGGAGTTCTTAAATTTTGAAAAAAAAATTCAAAGAAAATTTCCTGGAAAAATCTGCAAAGCTGTCTCAGTGGAAATGTTATCTGGATACAGGGAAAATGTCTATGTTAATTCTCTCATTTATCATTAAGGATTGCGGCTGCCTTTACCTTACTGGTTTGTTAAAAGTATGTAATTACTGTTATTGTGGAAATTTACTCCTCTGAAGATATAACATGTTAATATATTTGCTTACTTACAACTAAATGAAGAAAATATGAACAGTTGAGATCATGCTAGAGATATTCCAGAAAGACTGAGAGAATCTGTACAGAGTGCATTCAAGGGCTTATTAAAACTTTTCTGAAGTGATTGTGCATAAAATCATATTATTACATAGTGATCATAGAATCATAAAATGGTGTGGGTTGGAAAAGACTTCAGAGACTGTCTAGATCCAACCCCCCTCCCATGGGCAGGGACACCTCCCACTAGAACAGGTTGTCCAGAGACCCATCCAGCCTGGCCTTGAACACTTACAAGGATGGGGCACCCACAACTTCCCTGGGCAACCTGTTCCAGTCTCTCGCCACCCTCACAGTAAAGAATTTCTTCCTGATATCCAATCTAAATCTACCCTCTTTCAATTTGAAACCATTACCCCTCGTCCTATCGCTACACTCCCTAATAAAAAGTCCCTCCCTATCTTTTGTGTAGTCCCCTTCAGATACCAGAAAGCTGTTGTAAGGTCTCCTCGGAGCCTTTTCTTCTCCAGGCTGAACAACCCCAACTCTCTCAGCCTGTCTTAGCGGAGAGGTGCTCCAGCCCTCTGATCATCTTTGTGGCCCTCCTCTGAACTTGCTCTAACAGGTCAGTGTCCTTCATGGATTTTCATATTCAAATCAGAACTACAGATTTTGAAAACTAATTCCAGAAGGACAGTGGATCAGGAGTCTTATAACATTACCTGTTAGTATCTAATACTTGAAAAATTATACAAATCATCAAACTAAGGGAAAAACTTTTTTAATAATGACCTTGTGTCTATCTATACACACTCATTTAGGCAAATGACAGCCAGCCAAGGTAATTTAATAAGCAATTTACTTGACTGGTGTCTACAATTAAATTTAACTCAAGTTTTGACAAAAGCATTTCTTATCTGTGTTATGTCCTTTCTACTCAAGAACTGAACATGGTGCTGAATGGACAGTATTTTTAACACAACATTTTATGGACTAGACTGACCTTTCATGAATATAAAACAATTTCCCAAAGTCAGGAAACAAAATAAATGTATTAAATAAGATATTTAAGCTTATTGCACTACTTATTTAAGCTGCTTAGAAATTAAGTCACGGTTCAAACATCCTTCTAATGTCTTCACTTGTTCTCTGCTGTCCAACTGCAGTACATTGCATTAATTAGTATATAAAATCATTTGGTCATATATTTATGAGGGACTTTAGGATCTGGGACCTATAGCATGTAAAATTTCATCTTGTTGGTGAACATTATAAAGAGTGTATTTTAGTAGAATGTGGCTGTCTAATTGATAGAAATATTAATCGCTAAAATTTAATTCCATGACCATTCCAGATTTTTTAAGTAAGGGTCTCTTTAACGTAGGCCTGTGTTTAACATGGTATGTTCTGTAGTGAAAATATTCTCTTTGATCTTAAAAAAAAAAAAAATCAAGGAAATATTCAGGCACATGGTAAGTGATATTCATGAACAGATCACCATGAATTCCATGATTCTACCATTTTTTCCTTAAAGTGTTAGCCTACTGTACTTCATACCATGCAGCTGAAGAAGTTCTGGACCAGACAAAGTTGATACTCAGCTAAACTTTACAAAGAAAACAGTGTGAACACCCAGATAGCAAAAGTTGCGCATTTCTGACAGGTGACGGCAATAATGGTTCATGGAGATTCAATGTAAAACCCCTCAAACTATTGCTTGCTTAGAAATAAATGTATTTTCTGAAAATATAAACTGGTATTCACAACTATTTCTCGCAGCACTAAGTACTCATGGATGTTGATGCAGGTGTATCTAACATCCTATGGAGACAAGAGGTTAAATATTAATCTACTTGAACTAAACGTAATCTGTATATGGTCTATCTGCTGCTTGTATCTATTCAATAGGTGAGAGCAAGACATCAGGTATTATTGAATAGTGACAATGTGATTAGCATCAAGGTCAAATTTTCTGAGAGGGCAAAATGAAACAGGAGCTGAAATATCATTCTGAAGTCAGTGGTGCCTAAAATCATAAGTCACTTAAAAAACATTGTCATCTCAAACCATGTGAGAGTTTTATTTTTAGTCAGACTAAGGTAGAATTATAGATACAAAAGTGACTTTAAAAGGTCACTTATATCATTTTCCTGCCTTAAAGTCAACTGTGCTTATGACATTTCTGACATTTTTGGCCTAAAATTGAGCATCCAGTGACAGAAATTCCATAATAACTGGTATATTGCAATAAGTTATGGTAATTTTCTCCTTAATGTTTCCCTTTCTTAAATAATGTATCTGTGTCACAGAATCATAGAATGGTTTGGGTAGGAAGGGACTTTAAAGATTGTCTAGGTCCAACCCCCCTGCCCTGGGCAGGGACACCTCCCACTAGACCAGGCTGCTCAAAGCCCCTTCCAGACTGTGTAATGATAGGACATGGAGTAATGACCTCCAAGTGAAAGAGGGTAGATTTAGATTGGATATCAGGAAGAAATTCTTTACTGTGAGGGTGGTGAGACACTGGAACAGGTTGCCCAGGGAAGTTGGGGATGCCCCATCCCTGGAAGTGTTCAAGGCCAGGCTGGATGGGGCTTTGAGCAGCCTGGTCTAGTGGGAGGTGTCCCTGTCAATGTCAGGGGGGTTGGACCTAGATAAGCTTTAAAGTCCCTTCCAACCCAAATCGTTCTATGATTCTATGATACACAAATTCCACAGCACTTTGAAAATCAGCTTGTTAACCCCATTTTAGCAAAAAGTTGTCTACGGTCATGCTTTCTAGTGCTTACTCCTTTGCATGTATTTGTCATAAAATGACAAGCACTTCTCTACAAATGAACACACTGTTGTACAACAGATGCAGTTATGACCACAATATAACCACAATGCTATTTTGCATAAACTGAATATATAAACTAAATGAGTGATCTCATCACGCTATTTGTGTTGAGAAAGCATTTTATAATGCTTCCTACATGCATTCATGTCTGCAAAGGTATCAGAGTACATCTCAAAACAAAAAGACGGTGTAAGTACTGATGAACTTTATCTGGAGTCCTACAAAAGCAAAATATAACACAATATTTTCTCACTATCCTTGAAAGGTTTACTGATAAGAGTTTGATTCAAGTGACTTCAGAGCAGAGTGAGCCAATCATCTAATCTTATCTCACATCTAGTGTAGGTTATGGAACATCACCCAGGCACTTCCATCAGCCTGACACTGTCTGTTTGAGCACCAGCACACTTATATCTGATTTTACGTACAATCCATGATAGTTAACTTACTTTTTGGTATATATCTGCCTGTGATGCGCAATTCCAATAATCTCCTGCACCAGTTAGAAAGAAAATATCATCTGAAAGAAAATATGTGTAAAAATCATACCCTTGTTTATAACATCATATTCAAGAGTATAATCAAAGATGAATTCCAAAAATCTTTTAGTTACATTTTTAAGGTGGAGTAATATATCAGAAGTATTCCCAAAAGATCTGTCTATTGGGAACTTGGCACAGAAATTGGCATATTTTCATATTATGCCAGTTGAAAAGCTTTTGCTTTTAGTCTGTAGCTTTTTTTTTCCTAATTTTCAAGCTTTCTACTGGAGATAAGGATGCCAAGTTAACATTCTACTTATGGTTTATTAATGAGATTTAACAGACTGCAAATTGGGGAGGGAAATTACTGAATGGAAAAGATTGAAAAGAAACAGCTGCATGTTAAAAATACTTTCTTTTTAATATTTAATTTTTTATTATTGTGACCATATGCCTACAGTAAGGTCATATGGAGTTCATTCTTGTAAAGTTACATTAGTAATTTAAACTGCCTAATAATAATTGGCCTTTGGAAAAGCAAATTAACACTTTGATGCTGAGATAGGTTAATCTGGCTATTTAGTAGCAGGGTTAATTTGAACCACAATGAAAATAACAGGATAGCTCTAAATAACAAAATACTATAGGGGAGTTTCAGAGAATTAAGTGTGATAGTTCTGGAGCTGATCTGTATTTATGACTATTTATAGAGTCAGTCCCAAAATCACCATTTTGTGTTAGTTCTGTTATTACTTAAGGCACATAAAATCATGAATTTTAAGTTATAAGCAGGTTGAACTAAATGTAGGGATGTTACTATTACGATTTTTAAAAGCACAGTTAATTTAATTTTCATAAAACAGAAGCTGACCCATGAAGTCTGTTTCAGTCAAATTCATCCAATATTTTTGTGACTGACATCTCAGTAACACAAAAAACAGAGTAATCTTTTATCTAAGAGTTGGATTTCTAATCTGGGTATGAAGAAAGGATGCATAACTTAAGAAAGCATGGAAAACATCTGTTTTTTCTGTGCAGAGAGTAATTAAACTACAGGAGTTAACCTGATGGTTGTCTTGAAAGTCAGCAAAACCATAATTCCTAATATACAGAATTTCACAGTGTATATTGGTGGACATTTGTTTAGGGTAAATGTTAGGGTTTTGATGTAGTCTTTTCCTACAATATGTGGAATGCCATGTTAAATAAAAATGTAGATCTAACAAAAAGACCAAAAATTGGTTTGATGAGAAAGAATTTCAGTGTGTCTAACTACAGGCGATGAGGGCACAGCTGTAGAAGCTGAGACTGAAGCAATCATACAAGTGAGTGTTCTCCTAGAGAAGGCTGGACTGAGTCACTCCGAAACACCCCAGGTGTCAGCCGTCAGAGCACTTGTCATATTTACCAAGGCATTGAGAACTGCAAGGCACTGAGTCCCAAGCAACTTTTTTGAGGGGTAATCATGGTTGAAATAAAAGACTATAAAATGAAATGAAGCAGAACTGCATAGATTTGAGAAAATTGACATAAAATGTGAAAAGGGAATGCATTAGAAAATAGTTTAAAAACACCTCTCCTGACTTAAGAACCCAAACACTATTTTTAAAACAATGATATAATCTTTGATTATGAACCAAAGTTATACCAGAATAACAGCACTACTTCAGTTATTTTTCCCTATCCTGGTTATTTACTGTACATAAATTTTGTTACAAAGCTTTACTTTACTGCCACTCTACTATATTCATAAATTTAAATGTGAAAAAGTAGGATTCTTTAATGTTGAATCTATGCTCTTCATTAACAGCAACATTTGCATCATATGTGATGTCCTAATACATACATATTTGACTTCAGTAGTTACAGACTCATCTATCCATCTGTGTGAAGCATATTTGGTAGGCATCACTGTCAGGATTTATAAAAACATCACCATTTTGTGATAACAGCAGATGGCACAGGAACTGACCATCAGAGTTTCCATATCTAGAAATATCTGCTCCCTGCTAATGACTAGACTCAGAAGATGGTGTCTCATTGGTAACTGTGATATGGCAATGATACTGTTTTATTCACCGTCACTTGTAGGACTAATAATGTGTCTTATGATTTATTCTAGTGTGTGACTGAGAAATAAACATCTGAAATGGAAGAAAGCTCAGGGGAGATGGGCAAGGATGATGTGCCCATGAAGCTCAAGGAATAATGCAAGTTGTGGCTGACCGTAGCCATTGCAAAGAAGCTGACTTTATCTCACCACAAAGGGGATCAGAGGGTGGCCTACGTTTTAAGGGGCTATCAACAGTTGAGTGGTCAACTAGTGGTGTGAATGTTTCTCCCTGAGTCCACTCACACAGCATGAATGTGTCCCTGAGGCAGTCAGACCCACAGGGAGAGAGTGAATTAGTGGTTTAATCACAAATTCTTAAATGTCACAGTGAGATTATTATAATAATATTAAACTTGCGGTTGCTTCTGTATTCTTAAACACTGATAAGTCCCTGTTTGGTCTTCTAGTCTAAGTAAAACCAGTGTGTTTGGAAGTTCAACAATGTTGTTTAGTACTTTCTGGACCTATTGAGAGGCAGACCTATCATTTCCTACAGCAAGGCTTTAATTTAATGCTGCTTACACTACTGTCCAATCTAAGGAAGTCATAGATGTCCTCACAATAGCCTGTAAGAGACATGTCTTTCTGAATTTCTAGGATGACAGCCTCCCATCCCCACTACTCACCATACATCAGTTCCACTGGTCGCGGTTCTGAAGGACTGTGACATGGCCTTGACTGGTTCTCAGCCTAGATGAGCTACCACTGTAACTCCTTCATCATTTTTTATGACTGTTCTGTTTACACTCAGGGCCATCAGAACTGAGAGAATGTGTCCTACTCATCTGTGCTAGCTCTTCCCTAAAGGGAGCATGCAGGTGTTAGCTTCATGGCATCCTGTGTCAGCCTTTTCTTCCAAAGCTCTTCTCTAAAGGGACCATGCAAGTAAGTGTACAGGTGGCATTAGAAGTGGACTGCTAGGCACACCAGGTACCTCTCCAAATCCCAAGGTCAATTCCCCTGTCTCTACATACCTAGCTAACAGCTGAAAAGGATCTCAATAAGTGCTCTTGTTTTTCCTGAAATTCTTTCCTCTAAAGACAGTATTTCAGACAAATCAAATGATCTTACTCAATAGCTTGTATTTATGGTTTTGCGTCTGTTGTTTTTTTTCCCTGTCAGCCTTACCTGAGCTGCCTTTCACTGCCCTTTTAACTCCCCTGCTCAAATGTTACTGCACTAACACCAGTTAGTACTTCCCACCTGAATTTGTTGCACCGCAGGTGCTGAATGCAGAATATCTGCCAGGGCACACTGCTGAGCCTTGTACTGCTGGTGCTGCTCCTTAATCTTTTTCTCAAATCTCAAATATTCATTTTCCTTGTCATAAGCAGTAAATGTCTTCCCAATTTCTTTCTTGACTGTCTTCAACAGACTACTCACATCATTTGCAACTTTACACAAAGGTGTACTTCAGGTGCCTAAAGCATCTTCTGTAGATTTAGTGTTATCCTGCGGGAATACAAATAATTTTCCTGCTTTTCACCCAGAAAGACTTAAAGATTCCTTTTCAGATGAGCTGTTCCCCTAAACTGTCTTCTAGGCAGGAGAAAATGTCTCTCTCTTTCTTTGTTATCCTTAGCATCCTAGTAAAAACACATTCCTTAAATTTCTAATTTTCCTGCTTTCACATGTGGCCAGACATTTAAACATGCGTTTTAAGTCCAAGAGAACAATTTGTATCATACACTATTAACTGTAATTTTGATCTCACAGTCTTCCTCCAGCCCAAAATGCTGAAGTTTACACAAACACGCAAAAAATACATTTGCAAGTAAGCTGAACTGCAGCGTACAAGGACCAAACTTTAGATATATTGCATTGCACCCAAATTCTACGCTTCTAAGTAATTTAGTAATATACTAGAAGTAATAAATGTAAAAATGTTTTTTTGCTGCACACAAAACTTGAAAAATAAGTGTTTATTGCCATTAAGTTGTAGTTGCTGACAGCTAGACAGGGTCCTGAGGATGGGCTACATTTGATTTTTATTACCCTAAAGATAGATGTTCACTGTCTATCTAGCATGAGATAAAGCTAAAGATATGTATTTAAGTTTTAAGGAAAGATTTTACCCAACGGAGCTATATACAGATTTTTCTACCTTACTATTCTATATATTTCACTTTACATTCTATCAGACATAGAAGTGTTGATGGTACCAATTAAAGTGTAAGATGCTCTTTTTCTTTTTTTTTTTTCCTTTAAAAAGCAAACATATTTTGCTAGTTCTGGTTCAAAAACTTTGATACCGAGTTTTATTAAATAGGCAATTTCTTCACTACAATTTAGCGTGATAGGCTTTTTCTTAAACAAGTGTTTTGTCACAATTCTTATGATTTTCTTGCAAGGAAAACCTTGAAATATCATATATAATGCTAGACTATATTGATGAAAATTCTTGGGAGATTATAACTTTTCCTTCTGGCGGCAGAAAGCAGTATTTCAGACAGACTGGCAGATCTTTGTAACATGAAAACTTTTTATTGCGTAGCCATGATACGAAGTTCACATATTCCTGTGTTCACTTATTCAAATGCCTCTGTTTTCCCAAACAGGGTCATATTGCCTGAGGTGAGGGGTTACAGTTAAGTCAATTGCTGTAACTGTTTGTACAAAGCCTGTTCCTCTTCACTCCTTATCCACCTGAAGTCTGACTGAGTTTTTCCCTGTTATGCCCCCACCACAGGAACTGACAGGTTCTCCGAAGCCTGTTGGCTCAGCAGCACATGTCTCCCTACAGCATATAAATCTCCATGAACTACAAGGAGGTGTCACTGCACACGGAGCTGCTGAAGCAGGTGACACTGGGGATCTTGGATGGCTCTCCATAGAGTAAGAAATCATGCAGAAAGTGCGGGATCTTTAAAGAGTCTGTTGGTGATTTTACTACTGAGTTATCTTCTTATACTCCAAAAGCATGCAGCAGATTCTCCAAAGTCTTGTTTATAATTTAAAATAACTTGAACTAAAAGAAATGCATCAGAAATTAGCATTTTATTGTTACTTATCTCAATCTTAATTTTCTTTTGCATGATAGTGGTAATTTTATGTGTTTTTTAAATTTTATTTAAGTTTTATGGACCAACACTCAATTAATTTCCTCTTGTATTGCTTGTTGGTTTTTTTTTTCCCCATATAAACTTTAGAAAATTGAAGATTACAGTTTATGTAAGAATGGCACTATATGCAGGTTACTTTGGAAAGATCTAAGCAATGTTTGACATTAGGTAATGTGCACTCTACCATATAAATCAAAACAAATAGTAATCTTTTGCACTCCCTACAGTACTATTCATACAGGTCGTATGAAACAAATAAGCTACAAGGTTATTAAAATAGACATTTAATCATATTTTTAAGCAACCTAGACCTAAATAATTAATTTAAAAAATAATTATATGATGTAATTAATCTGACTATGTGCATTATGAAATAGTAAATTAGAGGAGGTGAACAATAGACAACTAAGAAAACCCTTGTTAGTTTTCTCCAGTATAAAATAAACCAACAAATTTGGTAATGTAATTCTATATTTAGACTGTTCTGATTTTAATTCTTCACAGTTTCTAGAACACTAGAAGAGATACCTGTCTTGTTTACATTCTTTAATTAATTTTAGTTTCAAATACATTTTAATCCTTATTTTTCCAGTAGGTAAAAAATGTATCTATGGCTGAATCTATAAAAACTGTTAAGTTCTAATCTTTTGGCAAAGTACTCTACCCTTATGGTTCTATGCTGAATTCTATAAATATATCAAATAACTCCCTTCCATGTATTCCAACTGTGACACTGTATGACTTTGTGTGGTCCAGCTACCTTCCCCCTGTTGTCCACTAACTCTCAGTCATGTATAAAAAAAGATTGGCCATTGAATTGGCCGATAGAGATTTTATACCGATTCATTTGTACTTACAGTTTTCAGCTCAAAGCTACTGGATGTTGCTGATGCACGGTAGCAGGAGCAGTTCATTATCTCTGCTCGGGCTCCAGCTTTTTCAAGAGGAGGAAGTAAAGTGCTTTAATCAAAGGTTGATCATCTTTGAGTTTGCTTCAAGACCTCATTCTTTGAAAAGTCTTTGATTCTTTGAATGAGGTCAGAGTGACATTTCAGTAATGGTTTTCCTTTCTTCCACTTGGCAGAACAGTTAGACTATCTTGTAATCAGGCTACGGAAAAGACAGGAAGAATCAAAGCAGCTACTGACTTTTAGACGGCAAATGGTTTACCTGAAAGCTGCTTAGGTATTTTATGAATGCCTTCTGTAAACATCCATAAAAGAGGGGGTAACTATGGGCTTCAATTTGGGATCTGTTTGTTTCACAGGTTTGGGACTCAAGAATAATTCTATAGAGGACCCTTGGGAATAACTTTGCAGTGTCTGACTTTTAGATTTTTTTTCCTGTTTGTGTAATATTCATCCTCAAATTCACTGCACTGCCCTCTTAAACATTGTGCAAGGAAACCTATATGCACAAAACTGCAATTATAGAAGAACTGACTTGCACTTCTACTAAGATAGGTATCTTTAAGTCAAATAGACAGATTTCTGAAAATGTCAGCTAATTCAAATGGCATTCCTGCTATTACTATTATTATTATTATTACTACTACTACTATTTCGGGCTTTGAGCAACATGATCTAGTGGAAGGCGTCATTGCCCATGGCACAGGGGTTAGGAACCAGGTGATCTTTAATGTCCCTTCCATTCTATGATCCCGTGATTCTGTGGTTACTGTTGTTACTATAATATTAATTTGACATTACAAGAAGACTATTGACTGTGTGGTATAATTTTTCCTCCTTTCACTTTCATGAGCCATGGAATTTCACCATAAAAGAATCAGCCTGCACAAACTGATATATTTTACCTCATGTATTACTCAATACCTGAACGGGAACTTTTAGCCTAAAGCGAGATCTTAGACTTACAGTTCTAATTTAATACATGTATTTAGAGCAAACCAATGGTTTGCAGGTTACACAAGCAGGGCATTTTCCTGTCTCTAGAAGAACTTTAGCTATCTGCAATTCTCATACTAAATGCTGACTGATTTAAAAGGCTATTTGTTGATTCTATCTTGCAGTGAGCTGTAATAAAGAGGTATGCTTTAAAGGTCTTACTAATTTACTTGACGCAAGAACAAATATTTCTCTACATTAATTTCATGTTTTATTAAACTGTTGGTTTGTTATTGGTTTGGTTTGGGTTTTTTTGTTGTTAAAGGGAAATCTGGAACTCTGTAATAGACTTATGAGTCTTACATTTTTGTTGCCAGGTCTAGCAGTTTTAAGGAACTCAGTCTGCTGTCCATGCTGAACCACTTACAGGTTTTACTAGTTTGGGGTTGTTTATAATTTTTTAACGTACTTTAACACTTTATTTTTTACTGTATAACCAAGATTCTGGCTGTGTTATGGTCCTCCCTTTCTGTTATACCTCTAATATAGACAGTTTGAAGTATCAGGTCATTTTATAGTTCTGCACCATTTTCCTGCCTCTTGTCTCTACTCTCATTTTAAAGACACAGGAGTCTCTAAGAAATTAAAATTTGGCATTTATTCCAGTTCACGCAGCAGTAAATCAAGAGAGTTAGTCCTGAATGCTGCCTCTATACAATATAGAAAGGCTATTTGAGGTTCTCCTCGACTCTACCACATACTGAGTGGTACTAGCTAAAGAACTGGGCTGCTTTGTTTTGATTTTTTAGCTTCATCTTACCCACAAGAATTCTTTTCAGTTTCTTTGGTATCATCTGACTAATTCATCAATATAAGACCTAAAGCCCTGAGATTTATGCATGCATTTTATCATTTTGCTATTTCTGAACCAATTTGAAAAGACAAGGGACATGCTATTTAGAGAATGTGATTTCTTGAATATGATCATTTTATTGCTTTCCCTCTTTCTCTCACTTTCTCTGAGCTTTTGTTTTAGAAACATGATGGCTCATACAGATATATTTACATTCATTAATTAATCCAAGCATTTTAAGAACCTGTCAGATGGTTTTCCTTTTTTGGTCTCCAATTAGATTTGTAGATGACAGAAGGAAAAAAAAAGAATGTAATGATTGTTGGTAAATAAAAAAGTCCTGCGTGAGTGCTTTTTAATAGCTTATCATCAACATGTAATCGAACTGAATAATTGCTGCATAAGAGAGTGGCTGTGAACCAGCAGCTGCCCCGAGGCAGTACTTTGTTGAGGAATGTCACTGCGACAAAAAGTGCTGGACATATAATGCATCATCAGCATTTGTGCTATGGGCATGTCATGTAGGTGGATAGGAAGCACTGGGGTGTGGTAAATATAAGTGTGTCAATGACATCTGAGTGGTATTAGATGGATAGGGGGCAAGCAGAAAGACAAAGAAGGCAAAAGACAAAGAAGCCAAAAAATTGAGGAAAACAGCTTTTACCACTAAATGGAAATTACCTTCAATGCTGCAGTGCACCACTGACTTTGACAGCTGAAGCAGCAGCAGAGAGAACTTGACAAAGATATTGGTTATAGTGCTTTCTTCCCAAGCAGCTAAATCTGTTTGATTTTCCACTGGCAATAACAATCAATTTTCTTTCAAAAAAATTAGACTGAACAGAAGAATATTTTCTTAAGGCCATAAGAAATTATTTGAAAGCCTGGATTTGTGTGTGTGACTGTGTGTCTGCAAATGTCTATATTTTTAGACTAATGATGCATGAGAGTGCAAATAATTGTGTACTTACTAGATAAAAAGGTATGTTATTCAAAATATGAAAAAAGTTCCGTAACAAATATGCATGTTACCTTTATTTATCATAACTACCCTTAATAGATACTGTATATCAAAACTAGAAGCTGATATATTAGGCTTCATTTAGACTTAGATACGAGCTTACTTCCTTGCTTGTTCTTCCTGCAATTGCATTTCCTCCTAAACCTTTATTTCCAAACATTTTCGTTCAATTTTTCACTGAGATATCAAATATATCAAAGCTGAATAGAGTTTATGTAGTTATTACTATAGATACCAAAAAAGACCACGCACATATACTAACACTTTGCTATCATACTCTTCTTTCACTTTGTAGGAGAAGAGAAAATACTATTAACCACAGTTTACATTTGGATACTTAAGTGAAACACCTTGTATAAAGACATAGGGTGTATCAGTAGCATAAATCTAAGCCTCTGGATCTTCTGTTTATAACATGTTGCCTTTTATATATTGCTTTCACATTTCTTGATTTTAAAATACAAATCATAGCTGATGTTACTGAGTGTAAGAATTTATTTGACAATTGCCTTGAGGTACTAGTATGAAAAAATCAACACATTCGCAGGCCAGCTTCTGTTCCCCTGATTAAGATTTCTTTTATAAGAAAGAATTTGTCTTTATAATGTACTCTATGCTGCATTTTCTACTTAAACTGTCAGTCAGGATATAATGATGTTTCGTACCTGCTTCTTGCAGCACCGCATGTTTAACAGAACTGGCAGTGGCAGCCTTTAGTGGTCTAAACTGTTGTTCCTGAATTGCTTTGAGCCACTCAGCATTATGACAAGTAACCTAAGCTGAGAATTTGTTTCATTACTTTTATAGAAGAAAAAGCTGAGCACGGGTGTTCACTCACAACTTGGATGCTTCTGACAGCAAATATGAGCTAGATCGCTTCCATACCACCACAGTTAATGTGGGGAGGGAAGCATTTCCAAAAGCGCACCAAAAGTCTGCCTGGAGACAAAGTAAAATTCCTCAGTGGGCTCAAATACGTACATTTACTATAACACAAGCAGATTAATGTACTTGAGAGGCACAAAATTCTGTGCCAGAATAGGTGTACTGGGAGAGATTCATGTCCAGCATGCTTGCCTGTCTGTACCCCTCTCTGAAACTAATCACTCATAAGCACAGCAGAGTCTGTGTACTGGAATTAACAAGACACACAAGCCTCCTCTTGCTGTGGAATGATTTTATCCGTGAGTTGTCTGTCTGCCTACTTGAGTTTTTCCACATCTGTCAGCTAACCCTAAGATTCATATGTGAACTCCAACAGCTGGGGCATCAGGTGGATATCTGATTCTCTCACCAGACTTGTGGTCTGCAAACCAGTGAATGGATTGCCCTCATCCATGCACATGATATTTTTTCACCTACAGTAGGTAAAACATGGGCTATTTCACTGTCTAATAAATAATTGTGACATGTTTTTACTGTTTCTGACTGCAAAGAACTAACCTCCATTTTAACAGGGTTAAGACTGTGTTAAGACTGTAAGTGTTGGAGAATAAAAGTGGAAGGAAATAGCTCCTACTAGTAGATGAGCAGAACTGCGGTATTTTTGACGTGTAGCCTGGCTGTCAGTGAAGTGATCAACTTGACACACGCTGAACTGCTGTGGTGGTGCAGTATTGCCAGCTGAAAGCTTTGAGAAGCTTTTCTTTTTACTGAGAGGCTTTCCCATTTTACAAAATGCTACCTTTTCACTGAGAATGCGTGTTGGGCATAAGCTGACATAGTTCAGCTGACTGTAATTACTGTAACCAGAGGCAACACAGTCAAAATAGCATAGTCGATGCTTCTTGCTTAAATATCTGTTCATTATTATGTGGACCTCGCAGCAACATCCAAAAGCGTTATTTCTCAGATGAGGTCAGTCTGGGTTAGTAATCTCAGCTAAATTGTATCCAGAAATAAGGATGAAGAAATTTGTTTCTGCATGAACAGCTAAAAATACATAAAGAAATAGATGTACATATGCACACAGAAAAATCCAGAAGCTCAGCTATAATGCTTGAAATGGATAAAAGAGTAATATACCATTCTTTGGATTGGGGTGTTGCCTTTTTTTTTTGTCTTTTTTT